>OZ005658.1:268298339-268853339 GCA_963930645.1 Salticus scenicus
TTTGTTTTCGTTGGTGAATTGACTATCATGTGTCTTTCAAAAAAACAGCTTATAGTAGATGAGATATATGAAGCCTTTTCTAGATTAGTGAAAGAAAAATTAGAGTCGTGGGTAAAAGACCATTATGGTTGGGAGTATATTACAAGTTATTCAATTTGTACACAGCAAAAGAATTCATTGAAGAGATCAAGTTGGACTAAAAAACATTTACATGCTATAATTTGTCAAATATTTGATTTTATATTTAATCATCCATAGCAAATATATCAAATAGCTATTTTTAATAAATTCTGTCCACTACATTTTGAATGTTCTAAATTGTAAATTTACCTTTCGTTTAGTTTTATAAATATATATTTTAGATTTAATTATTATAATTTTATATATAATTTTTAAAACAATTCGACTAGTGTGTGAAAAATATAAATAATCGTGTTTGAACAAAGAAAACAAATCACCATGGATGACTGTAGTATATGTTTAGATCCAATTCTAGCTTTCAATTCTTTTATTCTTGTAAAATGTGGACATCAATTTCACGAAAAATGTATATGGTTTGCAATTACGAAAGGCCAAAACTCTTGTCCCAAAAGAAAGCTTTTCTATGAGTCTACCAAAATTTCAATGATTTGCCCTTATTGTCGTTCTGATATTGAAAATTTAGATTTTTTAAATTTACATGCTTTTTGGTGTGAAGTGTGTAAAGATCACATTAAGAATGATATTAGAACGGATTTTATTCTTGAAAACGTATATTCCTATTTATTGAAAAATCATTATAATTTTGATGCAATTAGCGCTATAAATGAAAAAGAAAATGATGTCTGGGAAAGTATGAAAGAAAATCTCAATATTTTTAGAGTCATTTGTAATACTGTTATAAAAAATTTTTGCGCAGAAATCATCGAGATAAATGAAGACAATGTAGGCTCTATTTTATCAGATATTTCTGATGAGTTTTTTTCAACTGATCATATAACTTGGTCCGGAATTATAACTTTTTTTGTTTTCATTGGTGGATTGAGTATCAAGTATCTTTTCAAAAATCAACTTATGGTAGAATTGATATATGAAATTTTTTCTAGATTAGTGAAAGAAAAATTAGAGCCGTGGATAAAAGACCATGGTGGTTGGGAGAGTATTCCGAGGTATTTTAATTATATATAGTAAAAAATTCATTGAAGAGGACTAAAAAAACATTTACATGCTATAATTTGTCGATTTTGTATTTATTATTCATAGAAAATACGTCAAATAACTGTTTTTAATAAACTCTGTTTACTACATTCTGAATGTTCTTAATTTTAAATTTAATTTTGAATTGTAATTTTACCTTTTGTTTAGTTTTTTTTATAAAAAAAAACATTTTTAGATTTAATTATTATATTATATATAATTTTTTTAAGAATAAATTTTCTTTTTTAATGACTTGACGTTTATGTATTTTCATTTATTTTTGTAAAAGATTTAATTTTTTATGCATAAAAAATAAAATTTACGTATTTAAATAGACTTTACTTATCTTGTAAGCTACCAAATTAAATTATGGTTATTCAAAATAAATGTATTACAGCTAGATCACCTCAATTATTTTTAGATAAAGTTACTTTATATCATTTTCTTGCAGCTGATTTTTTATTGAAAGAAAAACGAGTTAAATTTAAAATATTATCACAAACTCCTTGGTTTTATAGAAACTCTTTTGTTACTTCAAATGTATCGCTTATTTTATTTAATAATAAAAAAATATACTTTTGTAATAATATATTTAAAAGATATCAAAATCACTTTGTAAAATCTCATTTTAGATCTTTATTAAAAAATTAAGATGATTATTTTTTACATAAAAATAAGAAACTTTTTAAATGTATACTTATTTTGATATATTGAATGCTGTTGAATTTGCTCATAATTGTGCTTTAGAATATCAATATCAACATTTTTTGCAAAAATATCCGCATATTTTTAAATATGTAGATACCCATACTAGACAAGCTACTAATGAAGATTATTATATACCAAATTCCATAAAAAATGAATGTAAAGTATATTCTATCACTTTTAATGAAACAGGTTGTAGAAAGATTGGTTGTTTTCCAAAAACACAAAATTTAAAAGATTGCACTGAAAATGATCCTACTACATATATTGCGATTGGTAGTAATTTTTATTTATCATGTCAACCTGCATGTCACGAAATATCTAAATCTATCGACACTGAATTTGTAAATGGTAAATGTTGGTTGGCAAATACAGAAAAAAAAAATATTTGCTCTGTTTCCTGAAAAAATCCACAATGTTGAAATATATCAACCTATGCACAAAGGTCTAGATATTCAAAATGGAGATTTAGTGATTAACAAAGATTATTGCACAGCTTTTGGATTATCATTCCAAAAAGATAAATGTATAACTCCAAGTGATCAAGAAATTGGAGAATTTTTTCTTGGTAGTTCAATATATAAATCTATTAAGAAAGCAACAATAAAATCGAGTTTAAATTTATTACCACCATTAGTTCCTCACGATGTACAAAATTTAAATAATTGGTTGGAAGGATCTCAACGGTTAAATTTGGATTCTCAATACCAATCAAACAATTCTATACCTTACATTCCAAGTGAAACTTTATCAACTGTTTATCAAAATTTGATAAAAGATTTAGCAACAGATATTAGTGTTGATATGAGTATTGATTATACACTGAACGTTATGAAAAAGAGAATACCAAATTCTGTAATAAAATTTTCTAATATGGTAATAGATAGAAAAATTGTTCAATCTGCTATGATGAAAGCAATTACTCAATCTCATGCTCTAGCTTTTAGTCAAGTAGCGCGAGGTTTATTTTCTACACTATCTAAAGTGAATATTATAATGAGCATATTTGGTACAGTTTCATCCGTTTTAGATATCTTTGATCCTTTCAATTACAATTATGTATTAGATAAAGAAACAATTTATAAAGTGAATCAATATTTAGATTATACTTTTTACCGTTCTAATAATCGAAAAGTAGAAATAACACCTGAAAAGATATGGAATATTTTAGAAAGTGATATGAGTATATATGTAGAAAAATTGGAAGAAAAAATAGATCATTATCTAAAAGCCGTTGTATTAGAAGATTACAATTCACGAAATAGCATTCAAAAAAAAATTTCAGACAAAAAGAAAATCAAAACTGAATACAACTGGTTTAAAATATTTCATATATTTTTTGTCATGGTTTTATTAATTATAGCTGTATTGTTTATTCAATATATAGCTTTTTTCATGTTGATTTATTTCTTATTTATTCTGTACAGTCAACCTTCATTTTATTAACGTGTAATATAATTTTTGAATATTTGTTCAACCCATTCTCCCATTTGTTTTATGTGAGAATTATTTTCTATTACAAGATAATTCATAAAGAATATTAATGCTAATGTTAACACAATGAAAAATATAAAAATTAATCGGCCTGTTAAAAAAGAAACAATTATTAGTATTGTATTTATATATACACCAGCATAAAATAAAACACCTTGTGCTAAATGTGTATCCATTAACTTTATTATGATTGACCTGTGTCTTTTTTATATTTAGTATTTGAAATCACTAATATGACTTTCTAAATTGTATTGATTAGATATTAGATATTTCCCTTGTGGATTGTCATATATTATATCATAAATTTTATTTTGATTCATTTTTAATATACCATTTTCTAAATACACATTTTCAGGATTAGTAGGTAATTTATTAAATTTAACTTTTGCAAAATCATCACATTTAAAATAAAAGGAAATTGCATGCATATTACCGATCCATTGTCTTATATTTAACGGGTTTAATATTGTAGGATTTGCAATATATTGCGTTAAAGTATCTATTGTTACAAATGTTGGATTTAAAATTTCAATATGTAAAATTTCATTTACATACAGTAAAACTTTTACACTTTTAGGTATAAGTAATTCGTATACAGATTGAAGTGGTACGCATGCATATGTATTGGAAATGGGTTGTACAGTTTCAGTTAATTTACTCGGACAAAATACAAATGGTTGATTATCGTTACAAGTCATGTAAACTGTCGAATCTAAAACGAAATTACCAGTTTTGACATTTGTTCCAGGTGTACAATTGTTTTTAGGATTATTAGTTAATCGCTGATCCCAAAATTCTAATTTTAAATTATTGGGATTAACATAATTATGTTTTATTATTTTATCACCATATTTAACACATTCAGATTGATGGTCTATTTTTATAGATCCTTTTAATTGAAACAGAAATTCAAAACGCGTGCAATCTTTATGCACACATGCTTGTATTGAATTCATTGGAACATAATCACCTGTACAAAATACATTTTTCTTTGTATAATCTATTCGATTTGGGTGAATCCAACCGTTTATATGTAAATTATCAAATTTAAAAATATCCAAATGTTTAAATGAAAATGAATTTGGAATTCTAGCTTTACATTCAGAACCATCAAAAAATTTTCCATGAGGACAATCTTCTATTTTATTATTTAAAACATTAAAATATTTCGTCGCATCAGTCATGGGTATTTTATTGGCGATGTTTGATGAAATTTTTGTCCTTTTAAAATTTATAATGAGTTCTCCTGGATCTAAAGTTACTTGAATTCGATTTCCACTATTATCACATTTATAACCTGTAAGTAAATCAAAAATTTTTGAAAACCCCCAATTCTTTAAATATTTTGCATATGAATATTGAGGAACAATTATATCGGGATTACTAATTTTCACATTTTCACATAATACAGGTTTCGCACAAGAATTCTTATTTAAATCAAATACTTGTGGCAAATGTAAAATATTAACGTCTGTATCATAATAATCCCAAATGTATGGGCAATCAAATGTTTTTATTAATTTACCATCTTTACACTGACCATATTTTCCTGCAAATGCAAAAGTACCATTATCTGTTGTAATAGGCACCAAATTATCAAATTTGTTTTCGCAAACTTCATTTTCGCATTTCCCATTTAAAGCATATGTATAAGGTGGACAATTAAATAAAATAGCTTCACCATTGACACAGTTTAAAAAACTTTTACGATCAACATTACTTAGAAAACCATCAGATAATACTTCACATAAATTTTGAGGAATAACACACTTGTCATATTGAAAAATTTCACCAGTTTTGCATTGTTCATGACGTGGTTTTCCATTAACACATTTGTAATATTTAAATTTTGAATATTCATCTGGAAATGTAAAATTATCTGGTTGTCCAATACAAGAATGTATTTTTTCACATTCAATTTGGTCATTTAATATAGTTTGAGGTGGACATGAATGTAGGCTATCAATTTTATTATTAATACATTTAAAGTAAAACAAACGATCGCTATGAAATATTCTTTTAGATGAACTGCCAATTTGCTGGTCTGTAATTAAATTATTATTTTGAATGTAATCATAAAGTGCTTTCCCTTCAGCTTTAACATTTGAGTTATTCGGAATATTAAAACAACTATCTGTTTCAATAATTTTTTTGTCATGCCAATAATAATTAGATGTTAACGGTACTGACCACAATTTATTGCTGTAATCATTATCAGGAGCATTGAAGGTAATTTCTTTTTTAACATCATCATAAGTAATCAAATATTCAAAAGGCCCCTTTATAATACCCAAATCATAATCATAATATTCATCAACTTTCAATTTATTACCAGTAGAAATCTCATTATTTAAGTTAACTACAGGTTTCGAAATATTTTGAGGTTTATTAATACCTTTCTCAAAAATTACAAAAAAGTAATAATAAAGTATTAGTATAATAACTGCGATAATTGCCATAAAATTCTTTATTTAAGCTAAAATATGTTTACTAAAAAAGAATGTTTAATATGGCAAAATAAAAAAACAAATAAAATTCAATGTTGTTCAAATCCAAATATTCAACATTTTTCTCTTCAAGAAAGAAAAGGTGATGAAATAAGTACACATTATAAAATATGCATAAATTGTAACACAAAAATTTCTAGAAAATAATATATTTTTTGTAAAAATAATAAAATTAAATAAATAAATAATTACTAAAAAGTATTTATTTGAAAGAATATCATAAAAAAAAAAAAAAAAAAAAAAAAAAAACCACACAAATGAGAGTATATATAGCTTGAACAACTTGCTGATTTACTCATTCACCAACAACCATGTCTCTGTTGTATCACGTAAATTCATTTTATCTCGTACGTGGACCTGAAGGTAAAATGTATATCCGTACTAAAGAAATTGGTCATCATCTCGGATATGCAACAAAACGGAATAGTATTAAAGTGAAAAAAAACATTCGAAATGAGTATGAGTGTAAAAGATTTTTTGACTTTAATATACATAATACGAAAATACCCAAAAACTCACTTTTTTTAGAATATGAAGGAATTTTGAAAATGATCGACACTTCATTCAGTATGAAGGCTGATAAATTAAAATTAAAAAATTTATTAGATTTAACACTGAAAGTTGTTGAGAAGATTCCATTACCATCAATTGCAAATCCTGATCGACGTATAGCAGTGATAATCGTTAAGGAAAATAAAGCAACTCCATCAAGTGCAATCCAGTCAAAGAATGAAATGATTGGAGATGTGTCATCAAATGCTAATGTGGAAAAACCTTCTGGAGATGAAATATTACAAATTATACAGAAACTACAAGCAAGGAATGTGAGTGTTATTCAAACACCAAATTTACAAATTGTTCAAAAACTACATGAACGGAACGTAGTTGTAACTCCATATCAAAGAGACAATTATGTGAAATCAAATTAAAATTTATTTTCTTTCTTTTTAACTTTTTTCTTTTGTATTTTTAATTGAGCCATCTTTAACATTGCTGCTGTCTCTAAATTATCTATATTATTTATGTACATGTCAGTTATATTTTCAATAAAACAATTATGCAAATCTATATTAGTTTCAGTTTCAATTTCATTTATTGTATTTTTCATTAACTGTTGAATTTCATCATCTTTTGCAAATTTTATATAAATTTTCAATAAAACTAAATAGACTATTTTTACTGGGCAATTTTGAAAGGTTATATAAATATTTCTTATACAATGAACATGAGTCGATCCTTCTAATCCAACTTTTAAATTGTCAATGTAATTTTTTATATTGTCATGAAATCCATCTATTGCTAACAGTTCTGATAAAAAATTACTTTCATTTTTAATTATCAAGATATTAATAAACTTTTGAATATCGTGTATATTAACAAAATCAGAAAATTTTAACATTTTATATACATTTCTTTCATCATGTTTAATTTGCTCGTTAGGTAAACTTTCCCATTTCAGATCAATTTTCAACATATTATCAGGGTGTATATAAATTGTATTTTTATTAGTATACCATTCTACATGTATATTTAAAGTATTTGCACATTTATCTAATAACCTTTGTAAAATAGCCTGAGTGGTTGTATATGGATGAGCATTTTTTAATAATGTCGCTAAATGGTGATCTAACAGTTCTGTTAAATCTTTATCAGTAATAAAAACCATTTGAAGATCTTACACTTAATTCCTATTAAATAAAGTCAAATGTTATATTTATTTTTTAAAATCTATTTTTAAAAAATACATATAAAAGTTAAAAAAAAAAAAAATAATAATAATAATAATCACTTTACTATAAAAATATTTGACTTTTCTTTAAAAAAAAACATTTACTGTAAATCTCTTAATAATAAAACATTTGTAATTATTTTAATAATCTAAATGTTAAACTAACTCTTACATTATTCACATTTTTTGATTTAGGTACAGAATGAAACCAATATTCATTAGTTGGATAATTCATTAAAAGTAAACTACCATTTTCAACTTCAATAATTACTGAAGGAAAGGATGGTCTGGAAAATTTAAATTTTCTCGTTTGACCTAAAGATAAAGTTGCTATACTTGATTTTAATACATGATCCTCTTCATTATCTCGATGTGGACCAATTGTATCTTCTCCATTAGCATAGCGTGTAACGAGGACGAAATTAAAAGATTTATTGGCAGCTTGTTCTATACAATTTTTTATTTCTAATAATGTGTCAGTCCAAGGTTTAGCATTTATAGTTATACCGCTAAATCTATAAAAAAGACCTTCATCACCATAAGCTGTTATTTTTCGAGCTATAGGAAATCGTTTTTGTTTAACTGTCACAAAGACATTATTTAAATATGAAATTTCATTTTCTAATTTTTTAAAATAATTATTTGCTATGTCTTGTGATAATAAATTAAAATATTTGAAATTCAAATCATTATGTGAATATTCAATCATAGATCCCATTATTACTTTTTATTTTGTAAGAAAGTATATATATATAATGTATTTTTAATGATAATTTTTAATAAAAAAATTTATTATAAAAATTGTAATATAAAAAATATTTTATAATAAAAACATTTAACATTATTTAAATATAAAAGAAGCTCTTATTAAAAGTACAAAAAAGGATGTTCGATATTATCAGAATAAAACAGGATATTTTCGAATATTATTTTAAATGTTTTAATTCAAAGCACAATAAAATATTAGTAAAGCAATTTATCAGTGACTGGATTAATCTTGTAGAATTATACAGCAAAGATAAAAATTTTATTAGATTTGATCGAGATATTCCAGTATTACGAAATTTAAAACCAAACTCAAAATCGCTTATTATAACTACATTTCAAAACGATGAAAAGTTTACAAATACTACAGTTTTTCCTATCTGTCTGTTTACAGCATTTTATAAAAACCGTACTTCATCATGTAAAGACAGCAACAAATTACTGTTATTATATCTAAAGATTGCAAAAATTAAATATGTCGCATTTTATAAAATGAGAAATTATAAAACAGTTTTATATTTAATTAAAGAACAAAATTCAGCTATTAAATGTTATCCACCAAGTTCTTTTCGTTATTTTTGCAAATTAAATAAAATATATAAATATTAGAAATGGTAATATAACTTATGCTATATAAATAAAGTAAAGGAAATATGCTTTCAGATATTTTTGAAATGTTTTATGCCAATGTTCGTGCCCTCCAGTATTTTCAATTTATTTTAAACTTTCATTTGTCAAAGCAAAACTTTTTACCCGTATTAATATATAATAATAATATAGTAGATTTAAAAACTGAAATATCAAATTATTATAAAAATGATGAAGCAGAAAAAATTATAAATGGTATTCTTCATTCTGTTATATATAATCCAAAAACATATTTATATGAAATAGATCATAAAGGTGCTTATAAAAAAAAGTTAACAATCAAGAAGATCAACAAGACAAAGATGTTTTTGAAGAAGTAATTCTCAAATTAAATGCAAAACAATATCAAAAGGTTGATTTTTTAGAAAACGCTAGTTAAATGTTGTTTTTTTTATGAGGTTAAAGAATTTATAATGTCAATTATATCTGATAACGTATCTGAATATCGTATTACTTTAGGTGAAAAATCTGTCCATTCACGTAAATAACAATAGTTTATCACATTTACTTTATAATTTGTTTTCAAGTTAATTGCTGAAACGTATATTTCTTCATTTTCTTTTTCTAAATATAAATAAAAATTATCATTATCTAACAAAATGTAAACATCATGTGGTAATATGTGAAAAAAATATTTTTTTTCCATAATTTGCCATGTAATAACAACTGCATTGTTTTTAGTATTACTTAGTAACGTTACAGTTTCAAAATTGTAAAATATTAATAAAAAACACAAAAATAAAAATATATAATTCATATTTTTTCTTTATTTCTATTAACATAATCCAAGTGATTTCATTATCTTTTTTCCTGTTTAAATTTACAAGAGTTTTTTTTAAAACTGTAAATCAATAAAATAAATGCATTTAATTAAATCTAATAAAACAAACTGTAACAATTAAGAAAAATTATGAAAATAAATTTTATCTATATAATAATATTTTTTATTTTTATAATATCTATTTATAATTTATTTTATAAATCGAGTATGTATAAATTATTTAACGTGAATAAAAAACCTTCAAAATTTTTTGAAAATCTGAATATACTTAACGCTAACGAAAAATTATTTTGTCCAATAACTGGTTATAAATGTGATAATGATGCATGTGATTGCAAAAGCATATGTAAAGGAAAATATAGTAAATTTAAAATTTATCCTGATGAAGATGTTGTAATGTTTAATGAAAAACTAACACCTGGTACATATTGTTTACCAGTTGGGTTTGAATATTGCAATGTACAAAAATCAATTCCAATTTATTCTGTGAATGGTTGGATTTGTATTTCTAAAAACCCTGCAATATGGAATGCAGATCATTTTGTAGCTTGTCAAAATCCATATGCTCAAGATAATTCATTAAATTTTTTAATTGACACAAAAACAAATACACAAATTACAAATGAAATTATTCATGATTATTACGAAATGTATAATGGTAAAATGCGATACCAATGTTCTTGTAATTCATTAGACAAAAGTGGTAATAGGTTAGTTCATTTAGATGATATACCTTTCAAATGCGTGTCTGATTACTGTTTATCAAAATTAACGTACAGGCGTGGAATTCCTGGTTGGAATAATAATATTAAACAATGTGACTGTGGACATTTACTGCATGAAAATCCGAATGATTTAACATCACCTTGCATTGAACAGAGTTATAAATTAAATCAAAATGTACTTTCTGGAATAGTAAATTGTATGAATAATTTTTCTTTGACAGAATATCCTATATATTGTAACAATAATAGTGGTTTATTAACTTTTAAAAAAACATTTGTATTTTCCGATAATCCAATGGAATATCTTAATAAAATAATATAGTTATTTTTTCTATATGTTAAAATGACGCAGTTAAAATTATACAAAAGAGTAAATTTATTAAAAATATAATATAGACAATGTTCATATTTTGGATAATTCTTTAATTTATAGATTAAATGTTTAATGACACGATTACAATTATAAAAAAAGTGCACAATCTATACACATGTATAAAAAAAGAAGTAATGGAAGATATTTTATGTAAAAATTCTTGGATAAATTTTCAAGATAACTTTTATTTAAGTTATAATGTTATAGATTATCCAAAAAACATGTATTTTACAGCAAACTTACTGTCTGAATTTTTGAAAAAGTATAGTGCACTATATAAAAAATTTCCATATGCTGAAAAATTTGATATTTCAACATTAAGCAATATTGACTGGAAAACTGCAATTATAACTTTTAATAAACATTATAAAATAATATTAGCTCCAGAACCACTTAAAAAATTAATTAATTTATATAAACGTTTAGATTACAAAAAGGCAGAAAACGAAATATTTGGTGGTTTTAAAATTCCATTTATTCAAATTAAATCGTACGCTGTAGTAATATTACTAATGATTTTCATTTTATTTATAAAAATTTGCATATATTTTGATTTATTTTATCGGTTCCAATATTTTTAAAAGTTATTTAATATTAATACTAATAGAATAATATTTTTCTGAAGATTTTTCTTTCGGAAAAAATCGCTCATATTGTTTTAGTTGTTCATTTGTAAATACAATACTTTTAGGGTCTTCTTGTAATGGAATAGTTGTTAAATTTTGATATTTGGAAAAAGCCTTCTCATAAGTTTTTTGTGAATATTCTTCATCTAATAATGCAACAATAATATGGTTTCGTTCAAAAATATCAAACAAATTGTTTTCTGCATACTTTTGCAGAAAATTATATTTTTCATAATAATCTAAGACCCAGAAACAATTTTTCCAAAATTCAAGTATAATAGATTCTTGAATTTGAGGAGGTATTTTATATCGTATTTTGCGTTCTTCAATTAATTTTTCTAAAATTATTCGAAAAATATGTGGTGTATAAAGTTTTGTACAAGTCTTTAAAGCTTCGTTTATTATTGGGTAAATTACTTTCTGTTAAACTAATAACAGGTGGAATGAAATCATTTCCAAATAATAAACTTGCATGAATATAGTATTTGTTTCGAGAATTCAAAATTTGTGATGTAAATTGATTAATGTTCAATATATTATTATGTGCTTTATAAATTTGTATTGAATTAAACTTTGATAATTGAGATAATGCAATTATGATTACATCATTATCAATACTTACCACTATAGGTTTACGACATTTTAAAAAGGACCCCATAAAAAATAATTTATGTTCTCCTTCTCCTTTTGTATCTGAACCAAGAATAATAAATTCTAATTGCGTAGGTAATTTTAAGTTATTTGGAAGTAATTTAGAACAATCATTTGTTAAAACATTCTTTATAAAGAGACACACTTGATCACTAATAATGTTATGACCAAACAAAACAATTTTATATAAACCTTTACCTTCGGCACTAATATTACGTCTTTGTTTTTGTGTCGGGAATTTCATTGGTATACTTTCACCATCAAAAGCTAAAATTATTTTTAAATTATTTTTAAAAGATGTACAAGTAAATATATTTTCAAGCACTCGAGATAAATCTTCAATAACACTTGAACAAATGTCTTCTATTAGTTGCGTTTCATTAATTTTAAAAGAATTTTGAATACCGCGATATAAGTAACTTTGAGCATCTACAAAAATAGAATCATATTCTTCAAGTTTATTTGATGTATAACCTAAAGTATTCAAAAATATTTTAAAGTTATGAATTCCCATAATAAAACAAGTTAGACACGATAAATATTAATGAGTATAAACTATTTAAGGACTATTTAATTTAAAATAGAAATTTTAAATCAATAAATATATATGTATATATTTATTAATAATAATATTTAATATATTATTTATTTTAAATTTTATTTTTTTATATAATAATAATAATAATAATAATAATAATAATAATAATAATAATAATAATAAAAATAATAATAATAATAATAAATAAGATATGAGTTGTAACCATGCTGAATGTAATAATAATAATAATAGGAAAGTGTCAATTGGAACACAAACATTAAATGATATAACACCTTCTCGAGTCG
This sequence comes from Salticus scenicus, assembly GCA_963930645.1. NCBI lineage: Eukaryota > Metazoa > Arthropoda > Arachnida > Araneae > Salticidae > Salticus > Salticus scenicus. The sequence continues at coordinate 268,311,363 of OZ005658.1, forward strand.
ATGTTTCTCGTAGTCCATCACCTTTTTCTCGAAGTGTTTCAAGATCAAGAAGTCCATCTCCTAAGCCACGTAGAAGATTAAAAACTAAACGTGGATGTCGTTATGTAATGATAAATACAAGTAGAGCACTTTGTAATAAGCGAAATCGACGAAAATATGCGAAAATAATTTCGCAAAAGAAAAAGAAGAGGAAAACAAAGAAAAAGTCAAATTAAAGATGTGTTCTATTGAGCAAATTTTAATACAAAATTTACAAAAATCTAAAATTACAATTGTTCATAGCGATTTTGGAAGAAAACCTTCTATAATTAGATATTATATGGATAAATACTTTGAAAATTGGACAGTTTTATATAGACCATTTGATGATGAAGAAATAAAATCTTATGATGTATTAATTTGGTTTGAACCACCTTTTAATAGTACTATTGAAAAATCTAATAAATGTACAATAGTATTTACAAGTCATTTATATTTAAATCATAACGAAACAATTGTCTCTTATGAATTACAAAATCAAACCTGTGATTTATTATTACAAACTTTCGAATTAGGAGATATATGGGTAGATGTAACGGTAAAACCATCAATTTTCCGCAATACTACATTTAAAGAAATATATAAACCTTCTACAGTGTATATTGATTTAACTCATTGTAAAGACATCCATGCAATTTTTTTATGTCTTTTAAATGCGATTGAAAACTTAAAATACTATGCAGATTTTATAATAAATTGGAAATTGTCAAACAATGCTATAAAACTTTTAAAATGCTATTATGATTTCAGCAAGAATTGGAATGTAAAAAAATCGCAATTGGAACACTTTATCCAAATGATAATACAAAAATTTTAACAAAAATTGATGCAAAAGATTTTTGGTTTCGTTGTTTTTCAATAGCTAAAATAACAATATTTTTCCACAAATTCTCATTTTTTCTTACACAAACAGATAAATACTCTATTAAATGTTCAATAATAAAAATATTTGAAAAATTATACCTTTTTATCAGTATATTACAGAAATAAAATAAGTCAACTACTGAATCTGTAGTCATATCTGGGAAAAAAAATTCAAATCCCATTATTTCAATCAATTGCAAAAGATTTTCATTTCCTAATTTAAAAATTTTTTTTCTAATTTTTCGTTTTTTTGAATTGTGTTTTATCAATATTTTTATTGAATTTGTAATTTTATCATTTTTATTAATGAAAAAATTTTGAACAATTTCTCTATAACTCATTTCGAGGAAGAATATGGTTTTAGTTCTTCCATATAACCGCGTGCAATACACTCTTCAGTATCCGGAAAATCCAACTCCCAGAAATGATCTGGAGTTTTAGGTGGACTTTTTCCTCTATGTCTAGAAACTTTTTTTAATCTCAATTTTAAATCTTTTTTGTTTAAACCGAGACTTTGGTAATATTCTTTACAACAATCACAAGCATAACCTGGAAGTTTTTTTCTCTCTTCACGTTTTCTAGGAATTTTGTTTATAGGCATGTTTTAAACAGTTTTAAAAAAATCTCGTATATATAAGATTTTTAATTAAGAAAAAATAAATAAATAAAATAAAAGTATTTTAATTTATTTCTTATATTATTAGTATTATTTTTTATTTATTTATTTTTTATTATTTTATATTTTTATTTGAAAAGTAAAAATATCTTGAAAAGTAAAAAATTAAAAAAAAAAAAAAAAAAAAAAAAAAAAAAAATTTTTTTATTATTATTCATAACTTATTACCTCAATTTAAATACTCATTATTCTATTATTTGTTAATTATGGATGTTGCTAAAATCTCTGCTCGTAAAGAAACATTTTTTTCACTAATTTAAATAAAATTTGATTATACATCCTTAAATAAATATTTTAATATAATATTGTTATTGGTCATTTTGACATTTTTCTAAACTAAAAAAAATTAAGATACTATTTTATAAATAAAAAATTGTACTTTTAAATCTAAAACATTAATTATATAAACATAAAATGAGTATTGAACCAAATTTAAGTTCTTATAAAGAAATTAATGATATTTCTGAAGCACCAGTTGATTCAATTATAATGTATAATATGAATGGAGGAGTTGGCTATGTAGCTCGCGAAGATTATGAATTATTTTGTAGATATTACATTAGAGCTGATAGTTTTCCAAAACATCATACTATGGATTTAACCTTAGCAAAATATCATAGTTTGATTCTAGATATAGATTTCAAAGGTGTTTTTACAAACGAAGATAAATCAAAATATATTACTACTATACTAAAACCAACCTTAAAATCTGTTTTCGACGAAATAACTTGTTTTACTTATATATCTGCAACTAGGCCCAATGGTGGAATTCATATTCATTTACCAGAATTTATCATTACTCATGAAGATTACATTCATTTTTGTACCCAATTACAAAGTCGCATGGATAAAACTTATCCAAATTTCTCAGTAAAAGTTGATATTCCCAATAATTTTACTTTATCTACAGCATCCAAAGTCAATCAATTACCTTATAAACCTTTTAATATTTGTTTTATCGAACAAAATAATGAATTTTGTCTACCTCTAATTGATAGTTTTAGTTATTCACGTGAATTTAAAAAAATAAAGTTTAAAAATAAAAAAAACAATTCGAATTCACTATTTCGAAAATTAATTTATTATGAATATGATCAAATGATAATGGAAATTTTAAAATGTATGATGCCTTATGCTTACCCACCAGGAATACAACTTCAAAAAATAACATATCAGACAATTATTTCAAAAGAGTGCACTATAGATTATCAACTCATATGTAATGTTTTTTATAATGATGGTATTCAACATATTTTTAAATCAAACAAATTAAATTTTAAAGGTTTAGATTGGTTTACAGTTTATAATTTTCTAAATAATCAATGTAGTAAAATACAAAAAATTGAAACAGAAAACACTGCTATAACCCGGTGGTTTAAACAGATAAAATCAGCTATTACAACACAAAGTGATATATTTCAACAAATTAATCAATTGATTAAAGATGATAATTGTTATTGGCGTAGAGATTCTCACCCATTGCGAGCAATTATGAATTACAATAATGGTTTATACTTTTTACCAATTTTTTATGCTTTATGTAAAGTGCTCGACAAATCACCTCACGAAATATTAGATTATTTTACTGGTACATCTTTAGATAATTTAGTTAATCGCTTAAAACTCATTGATGAACGTATTTTTATAGATATTTCGGAAAAATTTTCTATTGAAACGATTTTATATTGTGCATCACTTACAAAAACTAGTGAAACAAAAACATTAATAGCCGTAACATTAGATAATATTATTCAAGAAATGAAAGAAAATATTCTTCAGTGCAAAACTAAATTGGAATATGAAAACTGTATTGACAATTTAATCAATAGATATACACCTATCATAATAGGTGTATATAAACATTCGAGCAAGAAGACTGCAAAATTAATGTGGAATATTTTAAGTGAACATTGGCAAGATGCTTCAAATGAAACCATTAGACAACATATTCAATTAGTACATAAAAGAATGGAATATTTTCTAGAAAACAATAAAAAAGATACATTTCTATTCAATAAACTTCAAATTAATGAAATTGCTAATTATTTACAAGGAAAAGCGAACATGCAACGAAAAGAAATTGAAATGGATAGACATAAATTTCTTTTAAAAACTAAAGTCGGTATTTTAGATTTATTAACAGGTCACATTAGTGCCACTGTTCCAGAATATTTTATGTCTAATAAAATTATTGACATAAATTTTACAAGATCTGAATTTAATTCTTTTTACGACGATAAAGAACTTTTGGAAATTTACAATGTAATTACATCTAAAGTGTTCTTTAGAAAGTTTTTAAAATATTCACTTACAGATATATCAGATGATTATTTCGATACAATTCGAATCGTTTCAGAAGAATTTGGAATTTATCATGAAAAAAAATATAAATATCTTGAAAGTATGTTACATTTTTATTGTCATCTTTGTAAGTACATGGCTTTTGATTATGATATGGTGATTTTTATGTTGTATGTTATATCAAGTATTTTTATAGCTACAAATTATTATAGAAGATTTTTTGTCTTTCAAGGAAATACTAAAAATGGTAAAAGTAAATTTTTTGAAATGATCAACAAAATATTTGGAAGTTATAGTCACTCAATTCGTAGCATTAATCTTCACACATCTAAAAATAATGCTGGACCTCAACCTGAATTAGCTACTTCTCTTCATTCATGTCGCTTTATTGCAGTGGAAGAACTTCATGGAAAAATTGATGAAAATTTCATAAAAGAGTTAACGGGTAATTCTCAGATCAGTTGTCGAAATTTGTATGAAACTAATGCTGGTGGAATACCAACAGCAAAAGTTTTTGCTTCGACAAATAATCCTCCTGAATGTACAGCTTCAGACGCTTTTCGTGATCGTGTTTTAGCAATACCATTTGTATCTTCTTTTTCAGAAGATGCACCTCTTTCTACTTCACAGCAAATAATAAATAATATTTATAAAATAGATTTAAGTGATGCAATTGTACAAAATTCATATAAAGGTATGTTTATTTTAGCTTTTTATAACTTGATAAAAAATTTTGATCACGAGACAGGTTTGTTAGATTTACCTGAAATTCCAGATGTAATGTTAGATTTTAAAGATGAATATTTAAGAATGACAGATATTTATGCTCAATTCAAACAGCACGTTGATGTTCAAATTTTGCAAAATACTAAAACATTATACAAAGATTTAGTTTCAGCAGTGCGAAAATTTTTAATTAGCACTAAAAGTCATCTAAATTTAGAAAGTTTGATTTTAAAACGTTTTGACGAAGAATTTTCAATTTACAAAGAAGAAATAACATTTACTGACGATGATTATAATGCACCACCTGATGATGATGATGATGAAGAAGATGAATATAGTGACAATAATAATGATAATGATGAATCCTTAGAAGAAAATCCTAAAAAGAAGATTAAATTATCTACAATTTGTTATCAAAATGTATGTATAAGATTCATGCAAAATATATTTTCTTCTTGAAATAAGTAAATGTTTATGAATGTTAAATGTTCAGATAATCGTAGCTATTATGATTTAGATATATTAAAAAATGCTACACGACCAATTGATCAATTATACCAATATATTATTTATCACAATAGTAATTTACCAAAATATCATAAACGAAATTCAGCTTTTAAACAGTTTAATAATATTACATTACAATTGGTTTTAGATTTTAAAGTTTCTGCAAAAGCACATATTGATCAATTACTGAATAACAAATTAGAATACGGAACTTTATATCATTTAGAAAAAGTTTTTAAATTTAATTCTTTGTATATTGAATATGAAAAATTTCCTTTAATCGAACCGAATGATAACATCATGGAAGAAATTAAAAATATAGCGATGAAATTTTTTCATGAAAATACAACATCCTATAATATAACATGTTTAGAATTATTATATTTTTTTGCTTTAATAGTGAATCCTACTTATAATTGGATTACTATAGATTATTTAAATAATGGTAATAAAAGTCATCAGTATATTATAAGCACAGAAACTTACTCTAAACAATGTACTATTTAAACAGCCATTAAAGAAGCAAATATAATTAAAGGCGATATCATTATTGTTAACATACATAATACATCAAGTGGTATGCGACAGTTTTGAATTTCTGGAGAGCATGTATATACAGTATTTTTCAGAGCGTCTCTTTCCTTTCGAACATACTTTTTATCCAAACTAGGTGGTTCTAAATAGATATATTTATTCTTTTTTGTTTTAGCTGGATAAATAAAACCATTTTCATCTCTTAAATAAAATGGTTTACCTTCTTTATTTTTTAGATAATAATTATTCCCTTTTGAATCTGTTGGGTATCGTTGCCGTCCTGAATTAAAACGAGCAATCAATATTTCACCATCTCTATCGATAGTAACGCTTAAATTTTTATATATTGGATAAAATTCATTTGATTCGAAATCTTTACAATAATAAAAATGACCATGTTTATCCTTAGCAAAAAAAGGTGGATATTTTGGGTAAACACCATTTGAAGCATAATCTTTTGCATAAATCTCATCATTTTCATTATTTTTAGCAAAAATTGGTTTTTTTTGCATGTTATATAAATAATATTCTGTATTGTTTTTCATTTTTGGATATTTCTCACTTCCAGAACTATCTGTTTCATAACTAGAAATACTACTATTTGATGAAAAACTTAATTTTTTAAGAAACATACTCTTTGTTTATTTTTCAAAAAGAGTTATATTATATAATAAAACATAAAAAGTAAATAAATAGTTAAATATATATAAATCCATAAAAAAATCAGACTTGTAATAAAATATATAAAATATTTAAAAGACATACTTGAATTAAATATATTTTTAATATTAATATTGTTTTTTATGTTAAAAAATATTTTTTTATGTTAAAAAATATTTTTTTAAGAAGTGGGTAATAAATGTTGTTTTATTATCTCTTTAAAACCATGATTACTTAAAATTGAATGTGATAAAGCAGCTAAAATATCTTCTTCAACAACTGTTTCACCATCTACTATTTCTCCACGATAATTTACAATCCAATTCATCAAACAATTTATTAATTTGAAATATGTATAGCCCTGGTAAGAAATACCAGATGAACTTATAAATCCATCAATTCCAACTTTTGCATGTAGTAAAAGTTCATTCACATCTAAACCTCTTAAAAATGAGGATGTAATATTATTTTTAAGTGAGATGTTTTTATTTTTAAAGCATTGTAATCCAACTGAACATAAACTCTGGTATAATTGATAAAATGTTCTGTCAGGATGTGCATTAATTTGAGCTGGTAAACACCCTGTTTTGTAATTTTTCATTATTCCTTCAAATTGTTCATAACTAAAACCTTTACATATTTTTTCCAAATTGTAAATTTCTTCTAATGAAATACTAAACATTTCATTTTGAAATAAATCTAAATAGAATTTTTGTAATTTTACAAAGCAGTCAAAACATGTTTTCGAACCGTATACTTCATATATTGTCATTAAAGTTTCAGGTAAATTTTTACTTTTATAAGGTAAAAAATCAATTTCATCGTATTTCAAATAATAAGCCACAAACATATCATAACTTGGATAAAGTTTCAATCCCATAGTAAAACTGTACATGTTATATTCACTATTAAGAATTGTTTCACATTCTGCTTGCGATTGCAAGTTTCTTAATACATATCCGGTAAATTCATCTCCGTCAAAATCAAAATTCATACCTTTTGAAGGTTCTAGTGGTATACCGAAACAATGATTAGGCCAGTGATCTTTTACTTTTAATGCTAAAAAATTTTCAGGTAAAAGAGATGGCATTCGATTTAAGATTAACCAATCCCCTTTTAATTTTAATTCTTTCTCCATAGATTCTGGGATAATAATTTCGTTTGGTTTTAAATCAGGTACTGGTACAATCATTGCTCGAACAGTTAATTCAGACCTTTTCGCTAGCGCAATTTTTCGAAAATAAGTATTTTTACCTTCTGATCTTCTACTTAAACTACCGTGATTTAAAAAAGCCATTTGTATTTTGTTATACATATAAATATCTTCTTCAGATCGCTTTCTTTTTTTTCTATTTCTTTTTTTAAGTTCAGTTTTTGTTATCTTTTTCAATACCATTTCGAAAACTAAAGTAGATTGCACTTGCCAATATACAGGATCAGGTAGAACAAGAAAATTTTGTTTATATTTCTTTTTAGATTTTTTAAGCTGATCTTTTAAATATTTTGATAAAAATTCGTGTCTCGGAGTATAAATAGCTATAGTTTGAACTATATATTCATTAGTTGGTTTCAAATAAAAATTTCCACAGCATGTTTGAAAATTGAATTTGAAAGGTATATTTTTCATACATTTGAAACATATTTTTGATGTTGCATTAAAATTCCGCCAACATTTTAAAAGATATAAAACTTCGTTAGGATCTTTATATTTTATTGGACAATCCTGAAATTTCAAAACAGAAATTTTATAGCTTGTTACAGACATATAAATTGTTAAAATCACATTTTCTTTTTTTCTTTATAACCAAAGATTTTTTGTCTTTTTATTTTTTTTAAAAATAATTATTATTAAAGAAAGAAATAAAATAGAAAAATGGAAGATTATAAAAATTTAGTGCAAATGTTATTATTGAAAAAAAAATATCCTGTATTACTGAATAGTGTAATATTAGAATTATATTATAAAGAATTAGAAACAAAAGAAAACAGAATTACATATAATAAAAGTAATAATGATCCAGAAATTATATTTAATGAAATGAATAAACCATATGATATGATTTATTTAAAAAATATTGGAAATTATTTCAGTGTGCATAAAAAAAATTATGCTGATTTCCGCATGAACAAATTACCTTTGAAATGTAAAAGAATAAGATTTTATAAAAATGATGCAATAAATACAACTTTAAATCTGAATTGTATTACATTTGAAGAAGAACTTTACCATTTCATAAGATATTTGAATTATGACATTCCGAAAATAAAATCTCTACTAAATATAAATTTTATTCAATGTACTACATTTATTCCAATATCTTTAAAATTAAAAGTTTATAAATATAAAACAGAAAATATAGAAGGCATATATTCCAAGTTAAGTTGTTTTGGACCAAATGAAGATATTTTACAAGTACGTTTACTAGAAGGTCAACTTTCAAATTGTACACTAAATACACAAATAGTATCTTTAAGAGATCATTATCAATTCCTAGATTATTTAAATAATGTAAATTTTGACTTGCCACCTTTTGTACACAATTACAACTGTTATAATATACATTTTTCTACAAATTATAATTCCTATATACCTTTAGCATATAACCCTTTAGAAAATCCAATTATACATTAAAAATCTTTTAATATTTCAAATGTATAAGATAACGTTTATTTTCACTTTGATCATCATCATATTTCGCTAAACGTTTAGTAATTGGATTTTTATTTCTACATCTCTGTCGTATTTTTGTACAAATTGATGGTGGTATATTTAAATCGTTTAATTGACGTCCATCAGCTGATTTGAGTAATAAAATAGATTCATTTGGTTTTAACCGTGGTAAATCGTCTGGTAATTCATTTGTATAAGCATACAATTTCAATTTCGGTCTTTGCTTATTTCAGACAGGTCTTGGTAAATTTTCACGAATTGGTGAATTTTCACGACTTGGTGAATTTTCACGACTTCCAATGGGTGAATTTTCAATATTTCTAATTGGACTTGTTGGTCGAGAAACTGGACGTACAGATTCAGGATTATTCATGTACCATAGTTTTTCATTGAAATAAGGTTTTAAATGCTTATACTTTTTTAATATATCAATTTTCATTTTTTCATCTATGCGCCTAAAATATCGATCTATAACTCTTTTCATATCTTTTTGATCAAAATAATGATGCAAATCTTTTAAATTAAACCATTTACCTTTACTAGGTAAAACATATTGACTCGGTTTAATATTATGTTCTCTTACTAAAACATAAGTAAAATATTCAGTTAAAACATTTTTAAATATTTTCGGGCGTTTCATTTCTATTTAAAGGGCTTTATTATATAATTTTTTCTTAAATTAAAAAAAACGTTTAATAATTCATACATTTATGAAATTATAAAATTTAGTTTGTGCCATATTTTATTCGACCATGTAAATAGAGTTTATGAAAACTGCTTTTCTTAAAGTATTCGTGACTACTGTATGATGCTGTATCATATTTTTCAAAACTTTCTATGTGTGTCAAAGCATGATTTACTGCAATAAATAATAAATACCAACATGATGACAATTTGTAATAATCAGCTGGTTGTAAATTTAAAAAATTACGATTTGATAAATTTATAACACCTCTATCTAAATCATAATGTAATGGGTTATTGGTATAACATAATGATATATATAAATTATGCAACTTTTTAAATAATGGCACATTAAATACAATATACATAGGTATAGTCATATCATCACTTTGTAAATCAAAAAAAATTGAAATAATTTCTTTTAAAGTATTTGGTTTTTCACAGTAAACAAATATTGGCAAATATTGCGATAATTTTTGTATTGGATAATTATGTGTTTTATTTAAAATGGGTATCCATTTTTCAATTAATATATGATATGTTTTAATTAAAGTTCCATTATAAGAACTTAAAATATTTGCACAAGCTAACCAAGATTGTTCCCATATTTCAATTTTTGATGAAACTGGAGGTTGAAGAATTTCTTTTCCTTCGTCAATTTTATCAACATGCCTATATGAATGTTGTCGCATCGATTTCATTTTTTTTCTTTATTAACACACTTTAATTTAAATAATAATTGTAATTAAACTCGTCTGCTATATTTTACAATCATTATAATTTTTTTAAAATTTAAATAACAATTTTTTCACTTGTCATAACAATGATATTTTATGTATTTAATTAATTTCTGTTTGTGTTATTAAGTGTAATTTAAGGTTATTAGGCAAAAAACTTAAATTATATTCAATAAATGTGTTTCATGAGTCATTATATTTAAATTATTATTAGATGAAAACTTAAATTAGTTGAACATCTCATGTTAAAAACGTAAATTATATTATGTTTATTTTCAAATTCAGATTCTAATTTCACTTTTTTGAACATTTTTACCATCTAATTTAACTAATGATGTTAAGTTTTTTGTCAAAACCATAAATAATGGATTTAATTAAAAATTAGTTTTTACGCTAGCTATTTTTTACATAAATTAATATTACTAATTTAATATTTTAACACATAATCATCTAATGTATATTAAGTTGCCAAGTGTACTTATCTTGCCTGAGTAATTCTAATTTAATAAAATACTATAAAATTCTTAAATTAGAAATAAATACCATTGCATTTAATTTACCTTTTTAACAATTTAAACAACATTAGTTTTTTTTACGTGTGAAGTTTGTTCGGAGAATTACTACGAAATAAGGTTTGTGTAAATTAGATTATTTTACTATTTAAACTAATTTAAACATTTCACAAAATGTTACATTAGAGGAAAAACTATCATATTTAATTTACATTTTTATGCAATTTAAACAACATTAGTTTTTTTACGTGTGAATTTTGTTCGGAGAATTACTACAAAATAGGGTTTGTGTAAATTAGATGTTTTTATCCTTTAAATAATTTACATATTTCCACAAAATGTTAAATTATATTAAAACTACCGTAAATAATTTTAATTTAAAAATTATTTTTTTTGAATCTATACATTTTACATAAATTAGAATTACTAATTTAATATTTTAACATATAACATTCTAATGTGCATTAATTTGTCAAGTATGTTGAAATAGCATTATTTTTTCTAATTTAATAAAAAACTATAAAATTGTTAAATTAGACATAAATATCGTTGCATTTAATTTACATTTTCCCACTATTTAAACTACATTAGATTTTTTTAAGTGTTGGGTTTGTTTGGAGAATTACTACGAAATAGGGTTTGTGTAAATTAGATTTGTTTACTCTTTAAACTAATTTAAATATTTTCACCAAATGTTAAATTAGATGTAAAACCATCATAAATAATTTACATTTTTTATGCAGTTTCAACCACATTAGTTTTTTTACACATGAATTTTGTTCGGAGAATTACTACGAAATAGGGTTTGTGTAAATTAGATTTGTTTGTCCTTTAACTAATTTAAATATTTACACAAAATGTTAAATTATATTAAAAATACCATAAATAATTTTCATTAAATAATTAGTTTTTTTAAATCTATATTTTTACAAAAATTAGAATTACTAATTTAATATTTTAACACATAATAATCTAATGTATATTAAGATGCCATGTGTATTTAACAGGCATTAGACTTCTAATTTAATAAAAAACTATAAAATTCTTAAATTAGAAATAAATATAGTTGCATTTAATTTACATTTCCCACAATTTAAACCACATTAGATTTTTTTACATGTGGAGTTTGTTTGGAGAATTACTACAAAATAGGGTTTATTTAAATTAGATTTTTCTATCCTGTTAACTAATGTAAATGTTTTCACGAAATATTAAATTAGATGTAAAACTATCATAAATAATTTATATTTTTTACAAAAAAATTATCTTATAGATCTTTTCTAAAAAGTATATTTTAAAAATTTATAAATTTAACTTTTATTTGAAATGAAAAAGTTTTTATATTGTTGATCAATACAGTAAGGTTTATTATCTAAATGAATTAGATAATCATTCGAATCACAAACACAATTCCAATTTTCTAAACTATAATTAAACGTTCCTTTATTACAAACATCAAACCTTTTCTGAGAACAATCAGGACCACCAAAAAATTCTGGTTTAGTGCATAAACATTCCCAATATGGCATGAAATTAAAATGTGTTAAAACAATAATACCTCCAGTATCTTTATTACATTTAATATTTATATTTCCTCGTAACTGACAAATGTTATTTTTACATTCATATTTATCATCTGTACACAAAAAGTCACATGAATCTATACATTTTACTTTTTTTGTTGAACAATCTTGCTTTATCATTCGATCCAATTTCAATTTAAAATCTTTTGATTTTACACTTTTCGGAAAAAATAAAAATAAAAATCCCAATATAATAAAAATAATATAAATAATAAATAACATCTTTATTGGACGTCATTTGTTGAACACGCCTATGTGACACGCCCACATGATACGCCTACATTTTTTTGTTAATTTTACAGTATATATAGATATTTTTTAATCTGAAAATTTTGTTCTCTCTCTACAATGGAGGTTTATGAAGCAGTGATAGATCCCTATAGGCTTGTGATAAAGCAACAATTAAATACATTTTTCTCAATGATGGAATTGGAAGGTGTAAAATATATTGTTTTTTGGTTTAATAATCAAATGTGTACAGAACTTTACAAACATCAAGATAAACCTCACTCATATACAAGATGGTGTGATTTTGCAATGAATCAACAGAAAGAAAGTCTTTATACTTTTAAAAAAGTTGAAAAGAGACTTTCTAAAGGGAAAGTTGAAAAACGGATAAACGCAGATCTTAGAGAATTTTGCATATGGAAAAACTATTATCTTGTCAAAAAGTTCTTTACTTTTGGACTTGTTACTGTTGGTGAGAATATGTACCACATATTCACAACGGTAGAAAAATCTTTAGATTTTTTTTATCCGAAGGAAAAACTTGAAGAACCCGACAGTTTTTTCTCATCAAAATTTGAATATAAATTTGACAAAGTAACATTAGAATCGAATAGGACTATGGTGATTCCTCCCGGAGTACAGTATATTGTAATTGCACCCCATCCAGCATTATTTTACTGGTGTGTTATGAATGAACATCCATTAAAACAAAAAGACGAAGAAATGTCTTTATTATCATAGTGTATTTATTTTGTAGTAATAAAATTTTATTTTAATTTTGTTTTCGATTTTTAATTTGTTTTAATTTTGTTTAATGTTTTTTTTATAACTATTATTTCCAACAGTAGTCATTTTGCAAATTAAGAATATTTGAAGGTCTCAAATTATCAGCAAGATTACTTTTATGTATTGAACGATTATCTTGCACAGTGCGTTTATTTATAGTTCTTATTTTTAATTGATAAAGATTATTAGTTCCTATTGTTTCACCTGCAATAACCAATGGCATAGGGTGTATTATTTCATGTGTAGTTATAAAACCTATACCTTGTTATACTATTGTCTAGTATATTCAGGTTCGTTTCGCACAAAAGCCGGATCGAAGAAAGCTAAAAATATACAGTAGAAGTCTTTACTTCGAAATAATCAGGATACATCATTTTTAGTACTGTGATTTATTAATGCAGCAATATAATATTCAGTTTGCAGTTACTAATAACTTTACATTTCACTCCTATATTCGTAAGCAAAAAATAAATATTCTATCCCCATCAACTATACAGAGAGGGAGGAGGACCTCAAAAAATTACGTCTTCTTAGGACTTGAACAACAGCGAAAAGAATACACTAAATCTGCTAGCCACAGATAGCTTAAAATCGCAACCCCGGAGATTGGCATCTTTGAAATGCAGCCAAAAGAATGCCAAACAGTTTCTTTGTTCTTCTAAGAAATTCATACTAAATTTTGAATATAAAAAGTTCGTTACAAATATTAAATCGATTTGACATTGAGAAGCCATGCCAAATGACCTTCAACTCTCAATGAACAAAGAAGGCGACGCCCAGACTATCGAACATCATTATAAATCTATTTTTAGAATTATAATGACCCTCTTGAAATAATAATGGTTTTTTTAACATAAACATTCAAGGATAATAAATATGAAATCAAATGCTTGTTTTATTTTATTAATAGCTGTATATAGTATAAATATGTTGATAACGGCTTTTTAAATTACCCTCTGAAAATAAATAATTATGGCTAAATTGATTTAATGTAAACACTAGCGTGATAAATATAAATTGAAATGACAGTTATTATTTTATTAATAGCTACTTGTGTTATAAGTAGGTTGATACGAATTTTAAATTACCCTCTCCAAAATAAATAATTATAGCTAAATTGATTTAATCCATTCGGGGAAAATGTATACACATACTATTTTTGACAAACCCCAATATAAAAATTGCTTTATTTTATTCCTAGATCAATGTGTTTTTAACGATAGAAGAACAAAGAAATGAAAATTTTGATTTAAAAAATAAAACGGGAAATTCTCTATAATTAATTACTTGAATTAGATAAATTTAAAAAGATTTATTTTATATAATCTATATTAATCCCTCCTTTTTGTTATATATTAAATTTGGATAAATAAATAAGCTTTTAAAGGACATATGTGTGAGAACACTCACACATATATCTCCCCTTCGACTAGCAAAAAAAAAATAAGTCCTTCTCGCCTCCTGTATAGAAATGCATATACAAACAATAATATTCAAAAGCACTTACCAAAGACGCACACTTAAAAAAATGATATTACATCATAAGTAAAAATTATATGAATGCTTAATATTGAACAAACAAAATATATATGAAATATAAACACTAATTCAAAAATACAAAATACACATATTTCAAAAATATCAGTATAACCAAAAAAAAACTTTAAGAGAAACACCTTGTCATGACAGGCGCAAAAATGTGGCTTCTATAAGTAATTTCAAATGCAGTTCAAAATAGTTTTTTTATATGCCACCAAAAATTTCAGCTGAAATGTTTTTTTGTGAAAGAGTCTCTTTTTGATGAACATAGCAAATAATGCTACATCAACATTTACTAACGTTAGATTTTTACATTCCAAAATATTAAATTTTCACACTAATATGTATAGTGAAATAGAGAAAAAAAAATATATAAATTACACATATGCATACACATTGTTGTAATACTAAAGGTTCCAACATATTATTGTAATATTTATTTGTCTAACACCTTGGTTATACATATTGGTCAACGTTAAACAAAATTATGTACAAAAAAAAAAGTAAAGAAACAGAAAAGTTTTCGTGTATACCACACAGGAAAGATTTTAAAAAGGACGCCATTGGCAGTCAAAAAAAATAATCTTCCCTTAATCCTTACAAAAATGTAAGTGTAATGATGTTAACTTAAGGCTAACATCCTAGCGGGACAGGGCGTGTTGAAAGACCTGCACTGTTAGGCACAGGCCTCCGTCCCCCAGCAGAATCCACAGACCCCTGTAGGGACACCTCACGAAACCGATTAAGTAAGTGTCATAAATGTTGAAAAATTAATGTCAACAAAAATATAGATTCTCATCACATATCCAATGTTGCTCTCCCGGGAGAAAATTTTGAACGAGACAACATATATCTAGGATAGGGTAATAAATAAGTAAAAGAAAACAAATTGACAAAATTTTGAGTGATGAGAGGGAGTGCCAGAATAATAAAAATTTAGATTGGATATTGAACAAACCAAACACATGTTGTACACCAAAAATCAATTGGAAACTTATAAAATTTAGCTGTATGTATATTGTTAGCACTATTATCATTAATAATTAATTTCCTATGAACTTAATCTGTATTCCAATGAAATATCTCTATTAAATATATTTCAATTATCTTACTTTTGTTTAACCTTCACCCAATAAAAATAGATATAGTACACATTAAATAAAAAATAACACCTTGATTACTAATTTAGAAATTCAAAATATGATCTACATGCATTTATGTTATCATTAGAATCATTTTTTTTTTTTTTTTTTTTTTTTTTTTTATGCATCTTATTTATAAATATTATATATATTCAACAACACTGCAATGCAAGAAATAGTCTTTATATCAAAAGAAAAATATAAAAAAACAGTGGACAAGCCATCTAAAAATAAAAATAATAAAATAAATAAAGACGAGTTCCTGCACAGCAAACAAATACACTCCCTTGGCCATTGGAAAATGCATTTGTGAATCAAAATATATTCAAACTTTTTTTGTGAAAAAATTAATTGCGATTTCTTAAGTTATAAGGATGTGTAGAACTATTGCCAATATTATGTGTTACATTAGAGTTGGGTTCAGTAAACAAATAATTACGTCGAGGCGGAGCAATAAGGAGTCTATCAATATGGACTCTGAAAGCTTTATTATCAGGTGCATGTAATCTCTTAATGGAAAAGGAAACTGGCGAGTGTTTTTGTACAACAATAAATGGCCCAGAATACTTGGGTTTAAATTTATCTATTGATTTCAAGTATACAACATCATGAACAGCAATAGGCCTCAGTTTTGCACGCTTTTGAAAATTTTGATATCTTTTGTCTTGACTTTCTTTAATGTTAGAATATGCTTTGCTATAGATGTTATCTAAGTCGTGTAATAATTTATATATGTCTACATTTTTATCCAAAAATGGCTGATTTATAAATTGATCAAATGTATCAAATATTAAAGACAGTTCCCTACCAAAATGCAGTAGGTTAGGTGAAAACAAAGTGGATGAATGTGTTGAACCATTGTAAAGTGATTTATGTATAGCTAGTGAATTTTCAAAAGAATGCCCCTCAGAAATTAAAGTGTTAATTGAGTACTTTATAGATTTATTTACCCTCTCAGAAATAGAGTTACTTTGAGGATGAGCAACAGATGAATGTAAAATTTTTATGCCAAGTTTATCATTAAAAATATTATAAATAGTTGATGTAAACTGTTTGCCTAAATCTGATAATATTACTGATGGTCTACCAAATGTTGTAATGTAATTAAATAAACATTTAACTATTTTTGATGAAGAAGTGTCTTTTAATTGAAATAATTCAATGTGTCGCGAAAAATGGTCAATCACAGTTAAAACTGAATGTCCATCTATAAAAGGACCAACCAAGTCGACACTAATAGTATGCCCTGGATGTGTTGGAGTATAGGTGGGTTGTAGAGGAGCTGGTGGTGTGTTATGATGTTTATTTTGTAAACATAAAGTACACGAAGCAACAAAATTTAAAGTGTCTGTGTACATACCTTTCCAATAATATCTATTTGATAAAAATTCGTATGTTTTTGTTAACCCAAAGTGAGAAAGGTGTGAAATGGTTAAAACTTTAGATTTTAAAGAATGTGGTACAACAATGAGATATGAAAAAGTATTATTATGCAAATTTTGTTTCTTGTACATCAAAACTTTAGAATCTGGATGAATAAAAAAATTATCATTATTTTTTGAAAAACCTTTTCTCAAAATTTGCCTGTAAATAATTGACAATTTTGGATCATTCTTTTGCTCATATATAAATGTATTATTTGAAATTTCCAAAAGGGGATCTTTATTTTGAATATTACCAGAAACTAGAAAATTGTTGAATTGATTTTGTAGTACTGACTGAGTAGAAGTGGAAATTTGATTAATTGAATGTGTGTCATCTTGTACGATAGGAAGAGGTTGAGAACTGAATATTAATTCTGGATTTGTTTTTAAATTTTGTTGATTATTTGAGAAGTCTGATCTTGATAAATAATCCGCTAAAACATTTGTAGTGCCAGGAATATGTTCAAATTCAAATGAGTATTCTGATAACTCTAACAGCCATTTAGTAGTTAAATCAGCAGGACTATTTGTTTTTCTATATGTTTTTAAAGGAGCACTGTCAGACAAAATGATAAACTTTCTATTGTATAAGTAATATTTGAAAGCAATTACAGATTTATAAATGGCCATTAATTCAAGTTTGATAGCCGGATATCTTTTTTCAGACGGTTTAAGTGATTTAGAGAAAAAGGCGACAGGTAATAATTGATTGTCATATTTCTGCATCAAAACTCCTGCAATAGAAATATTTGATGCATCAGTGTTGAGAAAGAAAGTCTTGTTCCAATCCGGTAATCTTACCATAGGTGAATTTAAAAATATATCTTGAAATTTCTTAAAAATATCCTGATGATGTTTATTCCAAACAAATTTTGTTTTCGGTTTAGTCAATTCAATAAGTGGTTGAATTAATTTAGAAAAATTATGAATAAGAGACTTATAAAAGGTTACAACTCCTATAAAACGTTTTAGTTGTCTCTTTGTTGTAGGTGTAGGGAAAGAGTTTATTTTAATGATATTTGACTCAATTGGAGAAATTGAATTATTCTCTATGTGAAATCCCAAATAATTTACAGCACACTTATGAAATGTACATTTACTAGGAGCTAAGGTTAAATTATATTTAATTAAAATCTTAAGAATTCTTTCAAGTTTGACACATGTCTCTTCAAAACTATTTGCACCAAATATTAAATCATCCTGATACGCGTAAATTCCATCTATATTAATTTCATCAATTAAAGAATCCATGAGTGCTTGATACTGAGAAGCCGCGTTTTTAAGACCAAAACATAGTCTTTTAAATTTGAAACTGCCAAACATTGATGTGAAAGTAATTTTATCTTGTAAATGTTCCGGTAAATCAATTTGATGATACGCTTGTTGGAAATCAAGACAAGTGAAAAATTTATACGCAGATAAATCAGCTATTATATTTTGAATTTTAGGTAACGGATAAGAAGAACCTTGAATAATAGAATTTAACATTCTTAAATCTAACGCGAGGCGAAATTTCTGTTTACCAGATCCATCTTGTTTTTTCTTTACCAGTAAAATTGGGCAAGCCCATTCTGAGCAGTTTCGCTCAATAATCCCAGCCTCTACCAATTGGTTAATTTGATCTCTAGCTTCCTGTTGTAAAGCCTGAGGAATGGGAAAGGGCAAAGTCTTAATTGGATAGTCACTTAAAAATTTTAAATCTGGTACTACCTTGTCAGTATGTCCAAGGGTTTTCATATTTTTAGAAAATGCTGCGAAATTACTTAATAAAATTTGTTTTAATTTTGTTGCATGAGTCCCATTGAGATGTTTAACATCAAAGTCCGTGGGTGTTAAATCTTGTTTTCTCATTTTTAATACATCACTAGAAGGTTGAATATAATTAATAAATTGTGAATCCTCTGAAATTTCAACCTTATCATTTTGTCTTGAACCATAGTCTATAATTTGTTCGATTTCTTTAATTGTACCAATATTTGAATGTTTGTTTACATGCATATTTCTATTAGTGTTATTCTTAACATATAATTGAAATTTTACTCTATCATATTTACTATTACAATTTTGTTTCTGAGAATGCTCAATATTAACTATTGAATCCAAAAAAATTAATTTGGAAGAACTCTTTTTACTCTGAAATAAATAATCACCCGAAGAAACTTTGGGACAATAAACCGTAATAGAAGATTCTTCTTTGGGTTGTAAAATAAGTTTTTGTCCCGTTTTTACTGAAAGTTTCTTACATTGAGTATGCATATTAAGATTTTCTTCATGGTCGCTATATGTGTTTGTTATGGGAATACTTATGTCTTTTATTTTTAACAAGGACCTCTGCATATCTAATATTACATGATATTGTTGAATAAAATCGTAACCCAAAATAACCCTAAATGCTGAACTTTCAGGTATATCCACTATGAAGAATTTTTGTGAAAAAAATTGATTTTGAATTTTGAAAGTGGTTTGTATACAAGATGAAAACTGTACATTCGAGTTCACTGTTTTGATTGTCACATGGGAAGATAAATGTTTATATTTCAAACTATGTTTTAATTTATTAAATGTACTTTCAGCTAACAGACTAACAGAACTACCAGTGTCAATAAGTGTGTTTACCTTTTGTTTATCTAGCAAAATTTTAATAAGAGGTAACTTTGGAGAATTTACATGGACATTAAAAATGTTCTCCCTTTTATCGTTATTGGTTTGAGTACATTTAGAATCAGAAATTTTCAAGATTTGTTGTGTCTGAGACGCAGTAGAATTGACCAATCTGTCACTAGATAATTTGGGTAGATTAACGTTATTATCAATGTCCAGGGAAAAATTTTGTGCTGATGCTCTATTCAATTCCTGAGATGTACTTGCATCAGCTAAACTACATCTCTGCGCTCGTTTAAATTACTTGGATTTTTACTATAATTATTTCTGTCATAATTTTTACCCCTAGTCTGATTTCTTTGCCATCTAAAGCACCTAGTAGCAACATGTCCTCTTTTACTGCACAACTGGCAAATAGGAGAAGAATGATATTTGTTCTTATTTTGATTACCCCTGAAATTTTGTTTACCCCTGAAATTTTGATTTCTACTTTTATAATTATATCTTAATTCACTTTGTCTATCATTATTTCTTTGCCTATCTTGCACTGGGGATTCGTGTGTATGATTAACTTCATCCGATTTCTGAGCGAATGACAGATTATTCATTCTATCTGTCAGTTCGACTAACTTTTCAGATAGTGTATTAATAACTGGGTTATTTAAGCTTAATTGTAATAATGTTTCATTAGCGTTAATGTCCTGTAATTTCTGTGCTCGGTTGACCGCCTGTTGGTACTCAGAGATTCCCTCTTCTTGAATCTTAACTCTAATGTTTGAGGGAATGGTTGAAATGAATTTAGTAAATTTAATGGAATTTAAAGCATTAGCATCATTAATCTGCGAATATACTACATCGGCTAAAATATTTAGCCTGTGGGAAAAATTTCTAATTGATTCTTGTGGTAAGAGTATTAAATTGTTAAATTCCACAAGAGCCTGAGTACTGCTCATTGGAGCAAAAAATTTCTGGAATTCATCCTTGATAAATTTTAAATCTGTCGATTTGTATAATAAGGGAGATTGAGTCATGAATTTTAACGCAGGGCCAGTTAATTTACCTTTTAAAATTGCCACTGCCTCTTCTGAATTTAATCTATTTAATTTTGCATATGACTCAATCTGATCGAAAAAAAATTCAATTAAGGATGAGTCCCCGTCAAAATTTAAAATATTAATATTAATGTTCTTTTTAGTGGCCATCTTAATTATTTATGTTGGGTCAAATAAAAACTAATATATCTCAGAAATACTCGAGTAAAAAAAATATATAATATATTAAATTAAATGAGCACAAAAATTACGCTTTTTTTTTTATGCTTACGGCAACTGCATCAGATAAAATACCTCATTAAAAATGTCAAAAATTATACATATATATCTTAAAATATTCGAAAAAAAAATAAATAAATCATAAGGAATTGTAGAAATTTGCAGCAGTAATTGTAATAAATCACTTAAAAAAATAAATTATAATATGCTCATAACAGTATTAATCATCATGAAAGAAAAATAAAATCCCAACAAAATACTGTGAGACCCATTAAAAATATATATTTCAAAATTGTCCGAGCAAAAAGAATAAATTGCGTTAAGATCTATGAGCCTAAAATACTATGCATTTTTTTCTTATGTTACTCACAGAAAATGCAAATGATAAAATACCTAACCAAAATATTATGTAAACATATTTATATATTTCAAAATGTTCTAAAATTAAAGTAAATCACTTTAAGCTTTATAAGTATAGAAAAATACCAATTACTATGAAAAACAAAAAAAATATATTTATATCAAATGAAATACTTTATTATGCAAAATTAAATATTTCCGCTACTTGAAAATTGTATTCATAAACACTTAAAATCAAAAATAAAATAAAAATGAAAATAAGGTAAAGCAAATTCTCAAAAGTAGGAAACATTTATATCCAATATTTTTGATAAGCAAAAATGTATATTATATATTTTATTTAATGAAACAAAAAAAAACTTCCATTCAAATATCTAAAACACAAGATAAATTTAGACTTACCAATTCTTGGACATAACTTGGTTAAAAAAAAATATTCTGTAAACAAAAAAAAATTATCGTTTACTTTATTAATATTTTTCAATTAATTTTATTACTTTGTTCCAAAAATGGTATCTTTTTTTTCATTTTCTTTCCTCTCTCTTCCAATTTGCTTGAATATATAAAAAAAATTCTTTGCAATCAACTTTGCACAACACCGAATTTTCGACCGTGAATTGGAAAACAACTATTTTTGATCAAAAACTGATCATGAACTTTAAACAAAAACACATGATTCGGAAACCCGAAGTTGTCTATTCTGTAGAGGTGCAGGTGTCGAACGGAAAAAAAATTTTTCTGGGCAAACTGTGAAGAAAAACCCTTGACCAGTCCAATTTCAGGCCCCACTCTCGGCCGCTTAGTTGAGCACAGATGACCAGCGAAATATTCAGGCCCCACTCTCGGCCACTTATTTGCATCGAAAGAAATCTATCAACACAATGACACTCCAAGAAATCCTTTTTCTTTTCCTTTTTTTTTCTTTTCTTGAAGCCATAAGCACGAAAAAAAATTTCCTGAGTAGTGATATTTTCGGGCTATGCTTACAGTCACCGATTCAAGCAAGCATTTGTTCGTAACCACAAACAAGTTCAATGCGCGTAAAAAGGAGATTCATCCACCAAAATTTAGAGTCAATATTTTCCCTGTCCATGACTCTTAACAAGGTCCTTTTGGGCATGCAAATCTTAATAAAATGTTCGATGCATTCCCTTCCTTCCACTCAAAAGAAAAACCAGAATTTCATTTATAGAAAATCCATTATGCTGCCGTCGGGTTCCTCCTCCCCCTCCATTTTTGAAGATCGGGGAAGCTGGACACGCACCAATTAATATATACTATTGTCTAGTATATTCAGGTTCGTTTCGCACAAAAGCCGGATCGAAGAAAGCTAAAAATATACAGTAGAAGTCTTTACTTCGAAATAATCAGGATACATCATTTTTAGTACTGTGATTTATTAATGCAGCAATATAATATTCAGTTTGCAGTTACTAATAACTTTACATTTCACTCCTATATTCGTAAGCAAAAAATAAATATTCTATCCCCATCAACTATACAGAGAGGGAGGAGGACCTCAAAAAATTACGTCTTCTTAGGACTTGAACAACAGCGAAAAGAATACACTAAATCTGCTAGCCACAGATAGCTTAAAATCGCAACCCCGGAGATTGGCATCTTTGAAATGCAGCCAAAAGAATGCCAAACAGTTTCTTTGTTCTTCTAAGAAATTCATACTAAATTTTGAATATAAAAAGTTCGTTACAAATATTAAATCGATTTGACATTGAGAAGCCATGCCAAATGACCTTCAACTCTCAATGAACAAAGAAGGCGACGCCCAGACTATCGAACATCATTATAAATCTATTTTTAGAATTATAATGACCCTCTTGAAATAATAATGGTTTTTTTAACATAAACATTCAAGGATAATAAATATGAAATCAAATGCTTGTTTTATTTTATTAATAGCTGTATATAGTATAAATATGTTGATAACGGCTTTTTAAATTACCCTCTGAAAATAAATAATTATGGCTAAATTGATTTAATGTAAACACTAGCGTGATAAATATAAATTGAAATGACAGTTATTATTTTATTAATAGCTACTTGTGTTATAAGTAGGTTGATACGAATTTTAAATTACCCTCTCCAAAATAAATAATTATAGCTAAATTGATTTAATCCATTCGGGGAAAATGTATACACATACTATTTTTGACAAACCCCAATATAAAAATTGCTTTATTTTATTCCTAGATCAATGTGTTTTTAACGATAGAAGAACAAAGAAATGAAAATTTTGATTTAAAAAATAAAACGGGAAATTCTCTATAATTAATTACTTGAATTAGATAAATTTAAAAAGATTTATTTTATATAATCTATATTAATCCCTCCTTTTTGTTATATATTAAATTTGGATAAATAAATAAGCTTTTAAAGGACATATGTGTGAGAACACTCACACACTTGTTTATACACTAAATTAGTATAACACGTTATTCCAATACCGTCAAGAATATTTGGTAACTTATGTTCATCTGTTAAACAATTAAATATCATAAATTTCATAAAGTTTGTAAAAGTATCAATGGATATTATTGTATCAGAAGATGTAGATAAAATTTGTATTTTTTTAAATAATTTATTATAATCCTCTGTATCTATGATTGAATTTAACTCTTGAAATCGGGTTTGGATTTCTACAAGAAGGCTTTTATTTGACTCTTCAGAATTTTTCATTAAATTTATAGTTTCTTCCTTTGTTTTTGAAGTATCAGCAATATCCTTTTTTATATAAAATAAATTTCTAATAACTTCCATTTGATAACGAGCTTCGACAGGAGTGTGTTTTTCCAACGCTAACAAATTTTGTAAGTAAGTCGCCATACGAGGATTCATTTTATAATTAAAATATTCAGCTGTAGTATCTATTAAACTTAAATGTTGATCAATAAATGCACGTTCAGGAAATACAACAGTATTTGCTTCAAAACTAAATGAATTATCTATAATCAAATAAGGTCCAATGAAATATTCGACTGATTCTTTTTCCATTGGTTGTATTTGTACTTTACATCCAAAAACACTTGATAAATGATATGGACAAATAACATCTCTAAAAGTTTCTGTTGAATCATTCATGCAAGTTTTAGAATTACAAGAAAAAATACATCTACCAGAATGTTTTAATACCATACTTATTTTATGATTATTTCAATATAATTATTAAAAAAAGAATTATTAAAAGAAAGTAATGGTAAAAAAAATTTCAATTCCAAAGAAAATCAAAAACATTTATAATAAAACACCTAATGTTAAACCTGATTTCAAATCTTTAAATTCTAAAAGTTTACCTAAAACTGATGGTGAATTAAAAATACAAATAGACAGTATTAAAAACAAATCATTAAAAAAACGATTGTTAAATTCAAAATTATTATGGATAGGTGGTACTGCAATGGGTTTATCTGCTGTATATGTTGATCAATATATCAAAGGTAATACAGGATGTTTTTTAATATCCAAAAATAATACGTGTAAAATTACACAGTTAAGTTGTTGTAATCCTTATAATTCAAACTACATTGAAAATTGCAATGATGAAATTATTCAACGTCTAAATATTGATCCACATTCTTGTAGAAACTATAACCCAATGAATAATTCCAGTTGTTGTGAAATGTGTGATTGTAAACATTATCCTTGTGAATTTGGTGAAGAAATGAAATGTCACAAAGCCACTATTGGTGAAGCACTCACCTATTTCACAGAAAATATGACATCAACTGTGAGTGATACATTTTATAATATTTTAACATCTTCTGGTGTTCTTAAAGTTATCACAATAACTTTTTTTACAATACTAATTGGGTTAATAATATATAAAACAATTTAAAATAAAATAAGCAAATAATGTACGATTTGCAAAAATTAGAAAATTCTTTTCTTCCTACCGATAAATTGATTCATGAATATCGACTCAGTCTTTTAGGAATTAATAAACATAAACTTTATACAAAGTATAACTCAAATAAAATTTTATTTCACAGTTTTATTACATTATCTTTTATTCAAGATCCTGAAGTAAGAAAAAGTGTTCAATTATACATATCACGTATATTGACATTTAAGGAAGAATATGGATATTTGTATCATTTAAATAATCAGAAATTGATTATGCCTCTACATTTACAATTTAATGCAGATTTAATTTTCGAACCAGAAAAACATGTAGAAATTAAAAATGAATTAGACACTTTAGCAAAACAGTTTGGTTGTCCAAATAAAAATAATAAATTTTTTGAAATAACAATAATTGAAATATTATATTTTTTAACAATTTTAATGAATCCACATTTAAATTGGATTACAGTTGATTATATATTGCGAGGAAACAGAGCCCATGATTATCTAATTTCATTTAAAAATCGTATAATACCAAAGACTTGGCCTACATTTTGATAAGTTATTCAACATCATTTTTTATCGAATAAATTTTCTTCATCATACATTTTGAACAATAGCCTTTTATGAGTAATTTTCCATTTTTCGTGTACCTGCATTCTAAATTTTCAAATTTAGTCTGTTTCTCACAACGACGGCAAAAAGTTTGTATGTTTACTATATCATCATAATCCATGTTGTTTTAAAAAGGTTTATTAGTTATTATATATTTGAATGGTATTAAATAGACACTTTTATAGTAACTTTTTGTACTTTATTTATTTTTTAATATATATTTACACATACTTTATCTTTAATAATAATAAATAATAATAATAAATAATAATAAATAATAAAAAAATAAAAAATAATAAAAAAATAAAAAATAATAAAAAATAATAAAAAATAATAAAATAATAAAAAATAATAATAAATAATAAAAAATAATAAAAAATAATAAAAAATAATAAAATAATAAAAAATAATAATAAATAATAAAAAATAATAAAAAAAATAACAAAACAAAAAATATAATTAAGTGATTTTTATGTCTTATGATAAAGCTTTACTATCATTCTTTGGTCCAGGTTATAGACAATATATACCATTAATTAATAATATCAACTTATATTGTATTTTCATAATAACATTAATTTTGTGTTGTTTAATCTATACATTACATCATTTTCAAGAAGAGTGTGAAAACTCATTTATTAAAAGAGTAAAATCTTTACGCATGAAAAATATATAATAACATGAATATAAATAAAATTACTGAGAATATTTTAAGAAATTACGATGAAACTGTCGAAAATTTTATTCGAGTTTTACAGGAAATAGAATGTGATTTAATTTATGATGGGAATGGATTTAAAGATGCTATTTTACACAGAAAAGTATATTCTTGTTCTATTCGATTACGATTGAAAAAAAATAAAATATTAAGTACAATATTTCCTATTATGATTGGTTCAAAATTAGATATTGGTATTCGAAAACTTAATCTTACAGAATTTAAATCTTTAAAAAATATCCCAAATATCTTAGAGTATTGGAAAGATGAAGAAAAAGAATTTGAAAAACCCGATATTGCTATTACTTGTTTCCTTATAAATGGTATTTTAAAACAAATCCCATTTTATATTACAAATGATACTAGTAACATACACATTGTAAAACAGAATATCATTAGAGTCTACCGATATGATTCAGATGAAAAAGGTAAACAATTATCTATGTATTTTGATTCAGTAGATGATTATAAACGTGGTGATTTAATCATAAAATTAAACAATGGAAAATCTTTAAAATTATCCCAAAATGAAGATATTTTTAAAGAAGTTAATGATTTTTTTGAATGTCCTTATAATGTTAAAATAAAAGTTTACTTTAAAAATATCTATTCTCGCGGTTTTGCAATTGACGATATTGACAATAAAATAATAATAAGTCCAGGTTTTTTGTTTTACAAACTGTTTAAAAAAACTTTATTTGTACCATTGAAAAATAAAGATTATTCTTTAATACGCAAGAAACATGTAATTGTAGTGAAGTCTATAGAAAATGGAGATTTATTGCACATCATCTCCAAAAAAACAATTTTTCACAAAGAAATAAATTTAAAAAATAAAATGGTAAACCATAGTAGTAAAATTGAAGTTCAAAGAGAAATTGGCGAAAATGATGAAATATTTATGGAAAAAAAAACAACGTGTTACCGAGATGTCAATTGTCAAATTTACCCTTACTTTCCTTATCTATGCCATTCAGCTCAAATTATTATGTCTGAAAAAGTAAGAACTTTATCTGTATTATCTTTCAATGACAGTTATAGTGGTTTTCTTTGCATATATGGTACTAGCGAAGGAAAAAACGCTGGTCGAACTATGACTTTAGCGAAAGATACCTTTGTTTCTACTCAACAAAATCTAAATGAGATATATGAAATATTAAATTTAGAAGAAGGTTCTGATGCGTTCTATGTTATAATAAATTCTGCTTGCATAGAAGTTAAAAAATCATGTTTTGAAAACGTAAATTTATTAAAATTAAAACATCATTTTAAATATATAGAATGTTATCAAGTGGATAAATTTAAACATATAAATTACAAAATTGGATTACTTTATAAAAAGTTAGAAGATAATGTATGGGTAACATCAAAAGAATTACATTTTTGGATGAATATGCTGTATGGTTTCACAAATAAAGACGAACTATTAAAACTTAAAGGTAATGATTTCATTATTGGTTACAGTACTGATATTATAAAATATCATCAGCATAATGTATATCCAAAAAATATACTAACTCTTAATACTTTAAAAAATGCAATTTTATCATATACACCTGACTACAGTTTATATTTTCTAGAAACAGTTAGCGCTTATTCTAAACGTACTGTTAAACATAAAGCAATTCTAGAACCAGAAAATAAATTATCAGAATATTATACAATGTACACACCAAAGTTAAATTTAATGTATGCGTGTTTCAAAGGATCTAATCAAGAAGATTGTATTGTTGTTCATGACAATGTAGATGCATTTGATTGTTATCGTTTATATACTGTAAAACTCAAATTTAAAAATACAGCTACGAAATATTTCCATCCAGTAACTGGACCTTGTGATCCAGCAGCACGACGTAGTTTTTTAGGAACAATTGTATGTCCTACAAATGAAATTGTTATACTATCTCAGACCATGCATTTAATTCTAAAACATATTAATAAAAATATAGTTGAATTAACTTTTACAAAACCAAATTTTCAAGTGTTAGAATGGCATATTTCCGATTCATTTTTATTCGTTTGTATATCCTCTTTTCACAAGTTTAGCTTTGGTGATAAACTTTGTAATTTTCATGGACAAAAAGGTGTAGCAACAATATTTAAATCTTTACCAAGATCTATATCTATGCCAGTAGATTTAATCGTAAATGTTTACGCTTTGATTTCTCGCAATACAATGGGCCCAATTATAGAAACTAAAGATTTAGGTGGGAAAGATTATGATGACATGATAAACAGCGATGGTAAACCAGTTAAAGGTAAAACCCTAATTGGTCCTATACATTATTATCCAATAAATTACTGGAGTATAGAACATAAATATACTGCAAATAAAGATACCACAAAAGATAAAATTACAGGTCACCCTGTCAAAGGAAGAAGTCGAAAAGGTGGTATGCGCGCTGGAGGAATGGAAATTTTTAATGGTTTTATTGGTAACGGTTTAGCTGCATCCTTCGAAGAAAAAGCACTTGAACATAGTGATCGAATTATTCTAAATGATATTGCTATACCAAAAGCACTTAAACTAATTAAAGATGAGGCAGCATGTCATAAAATTAATTTTGAATATATAACCGAAGATTACATTAAACTTTTATCAAACCAAAAAGTAGAAACAACTAAGAAAAGAAAATTTCAAGATATTAATAATAAAAATAATAATAATGAAGAAATAAAAAAATAAAATAACAATATTTATAATGATAATTTATATTTAATTAAAATAAGAATGAACTTCCAACAATATGCAAACTATTATGGAACTTTTCATGGAGCAACTGAGATAGATATAATTAAAAATTGTATAGTTTATAAATTAGAAAAAATATCTTGGGAAAAGTCTATCATTTTAAAATTGAAAAATTTTGAAAAAGCTTATGATGATTCCGAAAAGAAAACAGAAAATATAAAACCATTATCTAAAAGTATTATGAAACATTTAAAATTAGAAACGCCTTGTACAGTATTTTTAACTGATGATTCCTTTTCAATATTATATGGTAATACTAGTCTAGTTTATCCAAACTCAAATGGATCTATACTTGTTGTTGCAACGCAATATTTTATCAATGATACAAAAGTCTTTCAAAAATTTATGTCACAATTGAATTCAGAGTGTGTTAGTGAAAATATATATTATTATAAAAGTGCTGTAGTTTTTGTTGATGAATTTGACATACCTTATCCTGGATGTAATTATTTTAGTCATAAAAATACAAAAAATGCAATGGGTAGAATTTGTTTTATTATTGATCAACAAGATAGTTTTAGGATTAAAGATTTTATTGATGATTTAGAAAATGTAAATAATATTAATTATAAAACAACCCAAACAAAATGCATTGATGCTCCCATTTCAAATTTTATTGATCCAATTCCAGTCGATGAAATTTATATACCTACAACTCATTATGACTATACAAACATTATTGTTAAAAACTTATGTTATAAAAATCCAAATTTTATTATACAAGATATATTAAATTCTTGTTATATTAACAAGGATATCGGAATTGTAATCGAATATCCAATTTGTTTATCATATGTATCTTTAACTAATACAAATTTTCCACGTCGTTATTATTGTTTTGCTATCAATTGTCACAAACCAAATGTATTTTTACATGTACCATCACCATATGATAGGTTTTATCAATATAACAACGGAATAAAAGATATTAACTGGACTTCTCTCTATTATGATCCAGTTTCACACAATAATCCAGAAACCATAATAGATGTTATAATTGATACTAATACAATAGGTCATGTTTATAAAGATACATTTTTCTGTCTAAGTCATCCTAAACTTTCAAAGGTAACAAATATTCGAAATAGAAATACAAGATTCTTATTAAACACTTTATCTTTTAATCTTGAAAACGATAACGACTTTAACGTAGTTTATATGCATAGATTTGATACAGATTTTATCATTTATTGTGTTAAGCACAGAAATATACCTTACGAGATGTTTTGTTTAGAAAAGTCAAATATTTATATAAATAACTACAAAATCAATCAATTACCTTATTTGGTTCATAATTGGGCCACACTCGTGCTAAACAATCAAAACAGAGCTGAAATTAATTATGGTGATTTACATTTTATAAAATTAATGTATATTTTAGCTAGGCACAATATATGTTTTAGTACTCGTGAAAATAATGAAACACGAGACATAATCTATGAAAAAAAGAAAAACATCATTTTCCAAGCAGAAAAAAATGCTATTAGTTTTATAAATAGTATGCGATTGGATATGATGAAAAATGAAAATTTAGAAAAAGAAGAAAATAACAGCTGTATATTATCATAGTTTATTTATATTAAATATTACTATATCAAAGTTTTGATAAATAAAATAAAAAAGTCTATTTTTTAAATTAACATTAAACTAAAAAAATGTTTTGCTGTTATTTCAAACAGCAAAAGAAATGGGAAAACAAAAGGAAATTAACACAATTTTCAATCATGATTATGAAATGCATTCATACAGATGAAGTTAAAATCATAAAATATAAATATGAATTGTAAACATTATAAAATCAAAAAATGTGAAAAACTAAAATTTTGAAATCTAAATTAAGAATTCCAAATGTATAATCTGGAAATAAATATTATAAAATTTGTAAAAAAAAAAAAAAAAAAAAAAAAAAAAAAAACACGAGTGAGAGTATATATAGCTTGAAAAGCTTGCTGATTTACTCATTCAACATCAACCATGTCTCTGCTCTATCAAGTAAACTCATTTTATCTCGTACGTGAACCTGAAGGTAAAATTTTCATCCGCACTAAAGAAATTGGTCATCATCTCGGATATGCATCAAAACGAAATAGTATCAAAGTGAAAAAAAATATTAGAATTAAATATGAATGTAAACGTTTATTCGATTTTCATATAAATAATACGAAAATACCCAAAAACTCACTTTTTTTAGAATACGATGGAATTTTGAAAATGATCGACACTTCATTCAGTATGAAGGCTGATAAATTAAAACTGAAAAATTTATTGGAGTTAACATTGAAAGCTGTTCAGAAGATTCCGGTATCCTCAACATTACCAAATGCAAATCCTGATCAACGTGTAACTGTGATATTCGTTAAGGAAAATAAACCAACTCCATCAATTGCAATCCAGTCAAATGGCACTCAAAATAACATGAATGATCAGTCAAAGAATGAAATGATTGGAGATGTGTCATCAAATGCTAATGTGAATCCTGGTTATAAGATATTACAGATTATAAAAAAACTACAAGAAAGAAATGTGACCGTTCTTCAAAAACCAAATTTACAAATTATTCAAAAATTACATGAACGGAATGTAGTTATAACTCCAAATCAAAGAGACGATTATGTGAAATCAAATTAGAATGTATTTATTTTCTTTTTAACTGAATCATTTTTAACATTGCTGTTTTCTCTAAATTATATACATAATTTATGTACAGTCGGTCAAAAAAAAAACGAAACACCCCCACCTATCTCATCAGTAAATTGTTGCAGAAAAACACCGAAGGTACCATTCGTCAGGGAATTTTGTTCTCTTTTAAGCTAATTGGAAAAAAATAGCTTAAGGGGTCGTCTCCATATTGAAATCGTGTCAAACTTCAATTTTTTCAATGGTAACATATAATTTTGATTTCGGATATCGATTCTACAGTCAATTTCATCCCCAGATATAAATTTGGAAGTCATATGGTGTATAAGTTTAGGATTTATACATGTCTAAACTTTCGAGCTTCTAATGTTAAAGTCTGATTACACATTTATATTCATATCTCCCACATTTTTATTTTTTTTTACCTGGTTTTTTTTATGATGTTAATAACAGGTTTTCCAAACATATTTATGAGTTTCATTAAGATTTTAATGTTTTTTATCTATAGAATAAAAATTATTAAATTAATATTTAAAAAAATTATGTATTGTGACCTATAATTTTTCTAACAGATATCGATTACTAGCACATTAAAATACGCGTATGCAAATTTGCAGCTCATTGGGCCAAATAGTTCTCGAGATATTCCAGAAAAACGTTCGAAGATCAAGTTTGGGGGCCATATAACGATTACAAACTGCATTTACAAGTAGCATTCACAACAATCAATTTTGAATTTTATTGCAGACGATATTAAGAAAAAAAGTTTTAATTCACTTTCATATATTTTTAATTATTTCAACAATGTTTTTTTTTTTTTTTTTTTTTTTTTCCCAGCTGAAATAAATTGTATTATAATATTAGATATGTGTGTAAATTGAAATACAAGAGCACATTAAAGAATTGCATGCAATTTAAAAATGTAGTTTAACATTTATTTATTTTTATTTATTTATCTCTTTCCTTACTATATTATATAATGTTTTCGTAAGTTTCTTTAGAAGAATTGTGATTTCTAATTTCTATAGTCGCTATTATTAGTAGTGTTGGAAATATAAATTAACCAATTAAAATAATATAATATTATTACAGAATAAATTATTTCTTTGAGTTGGACAGAACTTCATAGCTGAGAGATCAGATTTTTACTTTCCGAACATACGTATGTAAAGGAAGTATTGTAATCGTGAAAAAAAATCCGACCTTTGAGATTATGGGATTTCTATACTTTTGAATTACACTGAATTCATTTTTATTAGTTTTCGATTATGAATGGGTGTATGTGTGTGAGTGAATACGATAGCGCCTAAATCCTCTGTTCAAATAAGTTGAAATATAGTAAGTATATTGTATGGCATCATAGTACGATCACTGTTGATTTTGGAGAATCTAGCACTTAAAAGTACTTTTTACAGGGACATAAAAGAAATATTCTTTATCGTTATAGCCTATAGGGCCAAGCTTTTCAAACTGTGATAGCGTCTATACACCATTTTCTTTTGAGCTAATATGCGTGTTATAAATGTCCGTCGCACAAAGTGTATAGATTTTTTTCACAGGGACACAACAAAAAATTCTTTATCATTATTGTCTATGGATCCAAATAAAATAAAATGCGATAGCATTTAAACGCCTTATTCTTTGAGTTAAAAAACTTTTATACATCATAATAATCACCCTCGCACAAAGTGTATAGATTTTGATAAATCTAGCATGTATAGTTTCTTTTTTCTTTTTACAAGGACAGAAAGAAAAATTGTCATTATGGTCTAAGGCCCAAACGTTTTAAAATGCGATAGTATCTAAACACCTTATTCTATTAAACTGAAAATTTATGCACATGTTATACATTACCGTCGCACGAATTGTACAGATTTTAGCAAAGATAGCCTTTATAGATTTTTACAGGAACACGACAAAAAATTATATATCATTACGATTTATGGTTTAAAATTAATATGAAATGCAATAGCGTAATATTAAGCAAGGGGAGAAAATACTTGAACTCCCTGTAATATTTTACCATATTACCATGTTTTTATTAACTTCGATTCTTGTTTGTTTGTTTGTTTGTATGTTTGTTTGTTTTTTGTTTGTTTGTTTGTCCAGTACAAATCTTGCAATCGATTTTTAACTAACTTCCCGACTAGCTTATTTGAAATTTTCAGGACAGCTCACAACACGGTGACAATACATTTTTCTAATAATTTCAGTCAACTATTTCAGGTCCCACTACCTTCGGCAGCGCTTATATGATTCGACAGAAAATTTATTTAACTAACTTCCCGACTAGCTAGACATTTGAAACTTTCAGAATAGTTCAAAACACGGTGAAAATGCTTTTTTTTAATACCTTTAGCCAACTGTTTAGGGTTCCTGCTGCCTTCGGCAGCGTTATCAGTACAAAGCTTCCAATCGATTATTCACTAACTTCCCGACAAGCTACACATTTGAAACTTTCAGGCTAGCTCAAAACACAGTGACAATACTTTTTTAATACTTTTAGTCAACTGTTTCAGGTCACTATACCCGTTTATATGATTCAACAGAAAATTTATTTAACTAACTTCCCGACTAGCTAGGCATTTTTAACTTTCAGAATAGTTCAGAACACGGCGAAAATGCATTTTTTAAATATTTTTAACCAACTGCTTCGGGACCCTGCTGTCTTCGGCAGCGTTACCAGTACGAAGCTTGCAATCAACTTTTAACTAACTTCCCGGCTAGATAGTCATTTGAAACTTTTATAATAGCTCAAAACACGATAGCAAGGAATTTTTTTAATACTTTTTTCCAATTGCTCCGGGTTCCCGCTGTGCTCAGTAGGGTTTATATGGTTCAACATAAAATTTAAAAACATGGTATATAAAAGTTCTTTTTATCTTGAAATTATCTTTATTAACTTCGATTCTTGTTTGTTTGTCCAGTACAAATCTTGCAATCGATTTTTAACTAACTTCCCGACTAGCTAGACATTTGAAACTTTCAGGATAGCTCAGAACACGGTGGCAACACATTTTTTTAATACTTTTAGTCAACTGTTTTAGGTCCCTGCTGCCTTCGGCTGTGTTTATATGATTCGCAGAAAATTTATTTAACTAAGTTCCCGACTAGCTAGACATTAGAAACTTTCAGAATAGATCAGAACACGGTGAAAATGCGTTTTTTAATTCTTTTAGCCAACTGTTCCTGGTTCCTGCTGCCTTCGGCAGCGTTACCTGTACAAAACTTGCAATCGTTATTTAACTAAATTAACGACTAGCTAGTTATTTGAAAATATCACCTACTTTTATTTGAATTTAGGCATTTTCATTAAAAAATATATATATAACTTCTATCATGGACTGGATCCTGCTTCCTTCTTTACCAAATACTTCAACACGCACAAATATCAGCTACATTTGATTAAATTTAATCGTATTAAATATATATATATAAATAGAAAGAAAAGAAAGAAAACAAGATAGAAAGTATACAGTTATAGACTTGAACCTGCCTCATTATTTACCAAATATTTCGATACACACAAATATTACCTGAATCAATTACATTCTCTCGTACTAAATTTAAACAAAATAACAAATGAAGTCATGAACTGGAACCCGAATCCTTTTTTACCATATATTTTGACAGCGAACGCTAATTTTTCTGTATAAATCCAAACTTTCTGCACCTCCGAAAACACTTAACCCCAAACTTTCATCAAAATCGATACATCCGTTTCCGAGTAACCCGAATTTGGGCGATATGCTGCAATTTGTCGATATAGGTTTAACTGATCACGCCATTTTTTTCAAAAGATGAGAATGAGTCCAAACAGTGTTTGCATCCCTAAAAACACTAACCACAATCTTTATTTGAAATCACTATATCCATTTCCGATTAAGCCTATTTCGAAAACTTGATGCAACTGGTCGATATATGGTAAACTGCGAACAATTTTTTTCTGAAGATGAGGATATGTCTAGTTCTTTAAGCACCCAGAAAGTTTTTAACCCCAAACTATCATCAAAATCCCTATATAAATTTCTAAATAAACTCAGCTTCTGCTATAATTTGCAACTAGCCGATAAAATGTTAACTGAGAACGCGATTTTTTCTGAAGATAAGGATAAGTCCAATCATTTTTTCTCATCAAAAAGCCGTAACTCCAAACTTTCATAAAAATTGCTTTGCCCATTTCCGAATAAACTCAATTTCTACCGTATATTGTAATGTGTCGATAAAGAGTTAACAACGAATGCGATTTTTTCTAAAGATGAGGATATTTCCAAACGCCTTTTCTCATCAATAAGTCCTAACTCCAAGCTTTTATGAAATTCGCTATGTCTATTTCTGTGTAAACCGTATTTGTGACAAACGTCGAAATAGGCCTTTAAAGGTTTAACAAAGAACAAGAAATTTTCAGAAGAATAAAATAATTCTAATCAATTATGCAACCTCAAATTTTCATCATAATCCTTATACCTATTTACAAGTAGACCCAATTTTTGATTACCTATTTACAAGTTAATTGAGAACGTTTTTTTTTTTTTTTTTTTTTTTTTTTTTTTTTTTAAGATGAGGGAATACTATTCGTTTTAGCAGTCCCCGAAAAACTTAGTCCGAAATATTCATCAAAATCGCTATATCCATTTCCAGGTAAACTCAATTTCTGCTATGTGGTACAGTTGGTCAGTAAAGTGTTAACTGTGAACGCTAATTTGTTGAAGAAGAGATATAATCGTCTTTTCTCATCAAAAAGCCCTAACTGCAACCTTTAAAAAAAATCGTTTTCTCCATTTCCGTATAAAGACAATTTCTGACATACGTTGCATTTGGCCTTTAAAGGATTAACAACGACAAGGAATGTTTATGGCAATGAGAATAATTTCTTCGTCTAAGCATCCCCGAAAGCACTTAATGCAAACTTTCATCAAAATCCATTTATCAGTTTCCAATAAACCCAATTTATTTCATTTGTTGCCATTGTCCGAAGAGGGGTTACGCAATTTTTTCTGAAGATGGTGGTAAGACTAATATTCCGAAAAAACTTAACCAAAAATTTTCATCAAAATCGCTATAATCATTTTCGAGTAAACCCAAATTCTGCTATGTACTGCAATTGGCAGGTAAAGGGTTAACTATAAACGCTAATTTATCTGAAGATGAAATCCAATTGTTTTTACTTCCTTATACAAAGTATAAGGAAGTATAGTAATCCCGATTTGCGAAATGGATTTTGTATTTCACATTGCTCGAAAACGAATGTTGCCAATTTATACGTGTGACAGTCATGATGTCTAGTTGCACACCTGCAAGTTTCGTCTTAACACGAGCTCTCGTTTTAGAGATATAAGCGACTTTACACGATTTTTCGTGACGTCTGTATGTATGTGTGTCTGTGTGTGTGTGTGTGTGTGTGGGTGTATGTCGCATAACTCAAAAACGGTTGGACGTAGAAAGTTGCGAATTGGTACATAGGTTTGTTATAACATCTAGTTGTGCACCTCCCTTTTTGGACTTTATATGATTTTCCGTTTTGGAGATATTTAGAAAAATTAGGTTCATAATGGGCAAAATGTATCAAAAAACGGTAATAGCTCAAAAACGGTTTGGACAAATCTTGCAATTTAACTGACTTCTCGACTAGCTAGACATTTGAAACTTTCAGAAAAGTTCAGAACACGTTGACATGAGTCCCCCCCCCAAGGCACAACTTTAACATGAGTCCCCCCCAAGGCACAACTTTGACATGAGTCCCCCCCAAGGCACAACTTTGACATGAGTCCCCCCCCTAAGACACAACTTTGACATGAGTCCCCCCCAAGGCACAACTTTGACATGAGTCCCCTCCCCAAGGCACGACTTTGACATGAGTCCCCCCCAAGGTACAACTTTGACATGAGTCCCCCCAAGGCACAGCTTTGACATGAGTCCCCCCCAAAGGACAACTTTGACATGAGTCCCCTCCAAGGCACAACTTTGACATGAGTCCCCCAATGCACAACTTTGACATGAGTCCTCCCCTAAGACACAACTTTGACATGCGTCCCCCCAAGGCACAACTTTGACATGAGTCCCCTCCCCAACGCACGACTTTGACATGAGTCCCCCCCAAGGTACAACTTTGACATGAGTCCCCCCAAGGCACAGCTTTGACATGAGTCCCCCCCAAGGCACAACTTTGACATGAGTCCCCTCCCCAAGGTACAACTTTGACATGAGTACCCCCCAAGGCACAGCTTTGACATGAGTCTCCCCCAAGGTACAACTTTGACATGAGTCCCCCCAAGGCACATGAGTCCCCCCCAAGGCACAACTTTGACATGAGTCTCCCCCAAGGTACAACTTTGACATGAGTCCCCCCCAAGGTACAACTTTGACATGAGTCCCCCCAAGGCACAATTTTGACATGAGTCCCCCCAAGGCACAACTTTGACATGAGTCCCCCCAAGGCACAACTTTGACGAGTCCCCTCAAGGCACAATTTTATTTTTTATTTTTTTTTACATATGCATGCATTTTTTAAAATATTTTTAGCCAAATGTTTCGGCTCCAGTGACAATGTTTTTTAACATTATGTATATTTCTAAAAGTGTATAAGGAAGTCATGTGGTGCCCACATCAGATTTTTTCTCATGAAAAAGCCCTGATTTAAAATTTTCATAAAAATCGTTTAAACCATATTCGTGTAAAGCTAATTTCTAACATACGTTGCAATGGCCCTTAAAGGGTTAACATCGACAGCAAATTTTTTTGACGATGGGGATAATTTCATTCGTTTAAGCATCCTCAAAATCACTTAACGCAAAACGTTCATGATTTCCCTATATCAGTTTCCGAATAAACCCAATTTATTTCATTTGTTGCCATTGGCCGATAAGGGGTTAACAGTCAACGCAAATTTTTCTGAAGATGGTGGTAAGTCTAATATTCCGAAAACACTTAACCCCAAACTTTCATCAAAATCCCTAGAATCATTTTCGAGTAAACCCAACTTCTGCTATGTATTGCAATTGGCCGGTAAAGGGTTAACTGTAAACGCTAATTTATCTGAAGATGAAATCCAACTGTTTTTTCTCATGAAAAAGCCCTAACATCGAATTTTCATAAAAATCGCTGTCCATTTCTGTGTAAAGCCAATTTCTGACATACGTCGCAATTGTCCTTTAAAGGGTTAACAGAGACAACGAATTTTTATGATGATGGGGATAATTCCATTTGTTTAAGCATCCCGAAAGCACTTAATGTTTATCACTTTCACCAAAATCCTTACATCAGTTTCCGAATAAACCCAATTTATTTCATTTGTTGCCATTGGCCGATAAGGGGTTAACAGCCAACACAAATTTTTCTGAAGATGGTGGTAAGTCTAATATTCCGAAAACACTTAACCCCAAACTTTCATCAAAATCCCTAAAATCATTTTCGAGTAAACCCAACTTCTGCTATGTATTGCAATTGGCCGGTAAAGGGTCAACTGTAAACGCTAATTTATCTGAAGATGAAATCCAATTGTTTTTTTCTCACGAAAAAGCCCTAACATCGAACTTTCATAAAATTTGCTTCGTCCATTTCCGTGTAAAGCCGATTTCTGACAAACGTTGCAATTGTCCTTTAAAGGGTTAACATCGACAACGAATTTTTATGACGATGGGGATAATTCCATTCGTTTAAGCATACTCAAAAGCACTTAACGCAAAGTTTTCATCAAAATCCTTATATCAGTTTCCGAATAAACCCAATTTATTTCATTTGTTGCCATTGGCCGATAAGGGGTTAACAGCCAACGCAAATAATTCTGAAGATGGTGGTAAGTCTAATATTTCGAAAACTCTTAACCCCAAACATTCATCAAAATCCCTAGAATCATTTTTCAATAAACCCAAATTTTGCTGTGTATTGAAATTGGCCGGCAAAGGGTTAACTGTAAACGCTAATTTATCTGAATATGAAATCCAATTGTTTTTTCTCATGAAAAAGCCCTAACTTCAAACTTTCATAAAAATCGCTTAGTCCATATCCGTGTAAAGCCGATTTCTGACATACGTTGCAATTGTCCTTTAAAGGGTTAACTGCGACAACGAATTTTTATGATGATGGGGATAATTCCATTCGTTTAAGCATACTCAAAAGCACTTAACGCAAAACTTTCATCAAAATCCTTATATCAGTTTCCGAATAAACCCAATCTATTTCATTTGGTGCCACTGGCCGATAAGGGGTTAACAGCCAACGCAAATTTTTCTGAAGATGGAGGTAAGTCTAACATCCCGAAAACACTTAACCCCAAACTTTCATCAAAATCCCTATAATCATTTTCGAGTAAACCCAACTTCTGTACACACACACACTTCAGTAAACTAGAGACGCGTTTGGCTTATAGTCTGATACCTAGGGGAAAAAAAGCATAATAGAAATCTAATTTCAATAAAAATCTTCTGAAAATGCGATAATAAAACATCAATTTTTAATCCTGGTGCCCCCCTCCCCCCTTCACACACACAGGTGTTATCAGACCCTCCTGTGTTAACGTTTTTGGACAGAATATTTTTTATAGTTCGAAATTTCCACATTAATATGCTCATTGAAATTATATTCCTTTTGATGTATTTAGAGATTTGTAGATGAATGAAACGCATTGAATAATAGAAGAGAGCTCTAATAAATTCCTTGAATCTGACCTAAATGAAAAAAAAATAAACTTGGAGATAACCCCCTAAAGAAAAACCTTAAATTTCTCAGGAACTAATGTTGGTATCTTCGTGAAAATTTATATCTAGGCTATTTTGATGCTCTAGAATCGTTTTCTGTCGTCAAATTAGTGGGTTAACATTCGAATTTTTAAAGTTGAACCCATTTTTAATATGTAGACGACCCCCAATGTCATTTTTTCCTACATACAATAAAAGTAGACATAAATTCCTGACGATTGGTGCCTACTGTATGTTTCTGCGATAATTAGGTAATGAGATAGGTGGGGGTGTTTCGTTTTTTTTTTGACCGACTGTACATGTCAATTATATTTCAATAAAACAATTATGCAAATCTATATTTCAATTTCATTTATTGTATTTTTCATTAACTGTTGAATTTCAACATTTTTTACATAAGATTTCAATAAAATGACTACTTTTACTGGGCAATTTTGAAAAGTTAGATAAATATTTCTTATACAATGAATATGAAATGGTCTTTCTCCTCCAACTTTCAAATTATCAATGTAGCTTTATATTGTCATGCCAATTGCGTTTTTTATAAGAATTCATACTCATAAAAACTCTTTTAAATTTAAATTATATGATTTTAGTTTTATATTTTTTTACATTACATAATTTTACATTTAATAACAACTTTTAATATTTTTTATACATTTCATAATAACTTTTAATATTTTTTTACATTTAATAATAACAATTAATAATAACTTTTAATATTTTTTTACATTTAATAATAACAATTAATAATAACTTTTAATATTTTTTTACATTTAATAATAACAATTAATAATAACTTTTAATATTTTTTACATTTAATAATAACAATTAATAATAACTTTTAATATTTTTTTTAATTTAATATTTTTTTACGTTTAATAATTACATTTAATAATTAATAATTCATAATTATATTTCATAATTTATATATTATAAAAATTTTTATTTCTTCTTTATTTAAAATGGTCTTAATATTGTTTATGTTGATTGAACATTAATTAAGATATATAAAATAGAAATATAAAAAATAGAATAGAGTAAATAAGAATAAAGACAATGTTTGTCACATATTTAGAAAAAGAAGGATTTTTATGCCACGATAAAAATGAAATTGATATTGGTGAAAACAGACAATTATTTTGTAAAATTTGTAAAAGATTGATTATAGATGTCAATAAACATTTAACTGATGAAACTTTACCAATGCTGTCATCTTTTTTAGCTAAACATTATGCAACATGGACTGGCGATGTGCATGTACCGTGTAGAATTGTAATCAACCAAATTCCAGGAATAGAACCATGTTATGTTAAAATTAGTTATTTAAATTTATTAAATACAATTCAACTCTTGGGAACAGCTAACCAAGAATTTATCTTATGTAAAAATCATCAATTTGATGTTAAAGATACTTTAAAAAATAAAATATTAGAAAATTTTATGAATAATTATATGAGTATGGTTAATAGTATACAAATAGAAGACAATAAAGATTTGGAGGAAATATTAAAATTTGCATTGCAACAAATGAAAGAAAATTTTAATACTAGTAATTATAACATTTTTAAATATTACATGGATGTAATTTGTCCGTATGTAAAAACATTAGATTCTACTGTTCGAGTAGAATCTATAAATACTGAATGTCCAGGTGAATTTTTTGTACACTTGTCAAAAAATGCTACTCATATTCGCTCTTATTTTGGAAAATATTGTTTGGCATTTGATATGCTTTACGTTATGATATATTGTTTTGCATGTCACGAAAATTTAAATGTTGTCATAAATTTTGTATTAGATTTAATTGCAAGAATATGTAATAAGTATTTTGATGAACCTGTAAAATATCACCATTTGTGTAAAAAAATATTAGATAGTCAGGTGTGTCCTACAAAAAATACAGAATTACATTATTTAATAAAAAATATAAGAGAAAGTAAAAATATTGCAGAAATGTTTAATGAAAAATTTTATAACAACTTTGCAGAATTACAACAATTAATAT
Organism: Salticus scenicus; assembly: GCA_963930645.1. Classification (NCBI taxonomy): domain Eukaryota; kingdom Metazoa; phylum Arthropoda; class Arachnida; order Araneae; family Salticidae; genus Salticus; species Salticus scenicus. The sequence goes on from OZ005658.1 coordinate 268,354,492, forward strand.
CGACACATTTTAACAAAGCAGTTTCAACACCCTCTGAGATGATAACAAAATTTGCTTTTTCTCAAAGTTTTCCTTTCATCATATTTCCTGACAGTTCAAATTATTATGGTTTTGTATGTATGATTGGTTATGGTACAAGTAAAATAAATTTTAAAAAAGGAACTTTTGAACCACACACTTGTGAAAATGCTAAAGCAATTATGAATTTTATAGAAAAATATATTAACAAAATGCGAAATTTTGCAAATGGTTATATGAAAGTTTCTCAAATTAAAGATATGCTTAATTCTGGTGTATTAAAAAATGAGATCCTCGAATCAATTCAAAATATCAATGAACTCGATGATGATTATATGTTAGATACAGGAGGTCCTACTGTAGAATTTTGGACTTTGGAAGTTTTTAAATTATTCTTAAGTATTTATCAAGAAATAAAGAAAGATCTGTTCACTTTTTTCAATTTGTTATTACACTAATATTTAGTAATACCCCCTTCTATATCACAAACACGTTTTAATCGTTTTGGCATTGAATGAACTAAACTTTTTATATAGTCTTTATCTGATACGAGTTTGTCGAACGTATTTTTAACAAGCTGCCATAAATGTTCTTTTTTATCAGGTTTTCTATTTTGCATTAAATATTCCATTCTACTCCATAGATTTTCAATAGGATTCAAATCGGGTGAATATGCTGGCCATTTTAATACAGTAATGTTATGGTTTTCTAACCACGTTTTAACTTTTTTAGCATTATGAATAGGAGAATTATCTTGTACTAAAATAAAATCTTCAGTCAGAAAATATTGTTTTAATATTTTTAAATAATAATGCTGGTTTAAATGTTTATCTGTAATTAAATGGATAAGATTCATCATTCCAATACAACCCCAAATTGGTACACTAAATCGACTTGAAGTTTGACGTTCATTTATAACAGATTCGTGCATTCGAGTTATTTTATCTTTATTTTTATTCCAACGACTCAGTTTTGGTCTCCATACTCTTGTAGAACCCATTCCATATGACTGAAAAACTTTTTCATCTACAAAGCATACTTTTTCCCATTTTTCAGGAGTCCAATGCATATATCTGTAAGCAAATTCAAGTCTTTTTACTTTACGACTTTCTGTTAAAAGTGTTTTTACTGGAGCACAAAAATTTTTCAAACCATGTTCTTTTAGTCTATTTCGAACAGTTTGTGGTGATACATTTAATTTTAGATCTCGATTTATATTTGTAGCAGCTATAAAAGGATTTTGTGTACATAATGTGTATATGTCCTTATCTTGTTTTTTTTGTAGTTTTACGTTTCCGCCCTGTTCTTTTCAGAGGATTTATATTACCTTGACGATTAATCCATAAATTAACTGTAGCTGGAGATACATAAACAAGTTTAGCAATTTCTCTTTGAGTGTAACCTTCATTATATAATTTTAAAATTTCCTCTCTTGTTTTTTTATCAGTATATCTTACCTTATTCATTTTTTTCTTTAGGAATTTTTTTAACTAATAAATAAATAAATTATTCTTATTTATAATTTTTTTACTGTAAAAGTATATAAATATTTCACTTGTGTATGAAACAGTAGTTTAAACAATGGCTAAAACAAATGCTTTTGCATTATCTTATGGTCTTATTGTTATTACAAAAGATAAAAAAATTGTAATTATTCAACGTAAAATACCATATTGTATTCAAGATTTCTTAATGAGAAATAGATCTTATAGTATAAATAACTATCAAGATGTGTTTATAAAAAAATCTTTTAAAAAACTTAACTTAAATATGAAGTTTGATTACCTACGATTTTTATGTGGTTCAGAGTTTGAAGACCAATTTGATCTTCCACATGGTCAAATGGAATTAAATGCAGCTACAGTGAAGCGAATTATTAAAATAACAAATAATGATTTGAATAGAAACTATTTCAAATATTATGCATTTATGACGGCTTTTCGTGAATTTAAAGAAGAAACTGGATTTACTTTTAAAGTAAATGGAAACATTGCTGATTTACCAGTTCAAACGATTGAATTTGTAGGTCTGGATAACTTTACCTACAAACAAACTTATTTCATAATAACAGTTGACAAACTTGAAAAGTGCAACAATATTAAAGGAGATCATTTTTATGAACCTATAATCATTGATATAACCAAAGCAGTCGAATTATTCAAGAATCAACAAAAAGTAAAATGTGATGGAAAAGATAAAATTTTATCACAATTGATTTAAAATTCAATAAATAGTAAAATTTGATGGATTAAAATTTACAATCTAATGTAAATTTGCATTCTTCTTTCGATGCCATAACATTACATTTTTGATATTCTGCATTTTTCTTTTCAAAAAAGTTTGTTTTACCTTCCAAGCTAATATTATCCATAAATTCAAAAGGATTTTTCGAGAAATAATATTTTTCCATTTCAAGTTCTACTAATAAACGATCAGCAACATATTTAATATATTCTCCCATCAATTTATTATTCATACCAATTAAATTTACTGGTAATGCATCTGATAGAAATTCTATTTCTAAATCCACAGCTTCTGTAAAAATGCTTATTATTTTCGATTTTTCTGGTTTAATTTTTAAATATTTAAATAATAAACAAGCAAAATCAGTATGTAAACCTTCGTCTCTACTAATTAATTCATTGCTGAATGTTAAACCAGGTAATAACCCCCTCTTTTTAAACCAATATATTGCAGCAAAAGATCCTGAGAAAAAAATACCTTCTACAACTGCAAAAGCTAAAAGACGATCAGCAAAGTTATTATTTTTATCATGTATCCATTTCAAAGCCCAATTTGCTTTTTTACAAACACATGGAATTGTTTTCATAGCATCAAATAATTTTTGCTTTTGTATCTCATCTTTGATATAAGTATCAATTAGTAAACTATACATTTCTGAATGAATATTTTCAATCATTATTTGAAAACCATAAAAACATCGAATTTCTGGAATTTGAACTTCAGAATATAAATTTTCAACTAAATTTTCATTTACAATACCATCACTAGCAGCAAAAAAAGCTAAAATATAAGAAATAAAATGTTTTTCATTTTCACTCAAAGTATTCCAGTCCTGTAAATCTTTTGATAAATCTACTTCTTCAACCGTCCAAAATGAAGCTACTGCTTTTTTATACATTTCCCAAACATCCAAATATTTTATTGGATAAAGTGTAAAACGATTTAGACTTGTATCTAATAAAGGTTCATTCATGTTTGTAATATATTTTTGTGTCTCAAATATATATAGTTATAAATTTTTTTAAATATAATATAAAAATTATTAAATAAAATATCTCACAAAAAAATAAATAAATTTTTTTATTAAATCATATTTTTTATTACAATTTTTTTTAAAAAATAATAATAAAACATCAAATAAACAATAAAAAAGATCAAAATAAATCATATTTTCATTATATCTTTTAAAAAAATTAATAACAAAAGATCAAATAAACAATAAAAAGATCAAAATAAATCATATTTTCATTACATTAAAAAGTATTTAAAATCAAATTGTTTACAATTTTAAAAGCACCATTTAGCTGTATATCCCAAAATCATAAGAGTATCATATTTATCATCATCATGTTTCTTAATTCTTTCTTCCATTCCTGGTATTTTAAATTGCGGAATTTCCTCCCAAACTTCATATATTGCTCTTTTATGATGTCCGAGATCATCCAAATAATATTTAACAGAATTTAAATTCTCAAGTTCTTTTCTAATAAATTTATCACAAGTACCATTTTTATACATTTTGAATAATTCTTCTAACTTTATTTTTTCTTCATATGGAAAGTCTATCCACCTTTGACCACGATGAGGTGCAATATTTGAAGGCACTGGTAAAAAATCTTTTATCGCATATTTCCAATGGTTCCACTGTTCATCTTCAATAATATATCTACATTCTGATAATGATACTGTTATGTTTTTCTTTTTGTAGACACCTAAAACACAAGCCAATAAATCGCATGTTAATTCCATTCTTGCCTCAACAGGCATCTCACTTCCAGGAAAATAAAAATGTTCTGGATGGTGATCATTTTTAAGATAATGTTCATTTAAACACCATTCATATAATTCTTCTAATGTTGAGCACTCCATCATTGTTTTTGATCTGCATTTTACAGAGCTATTTATACCAAAAACGTTTCATTAGAATTTCAAACATGACGTTTTATTTGATAAGCTGTTTTTTTAAAAAAACGTAACTGCTATAAAATAAAAAGAAACTTTTTTGTTATATTATGATAGAAATAGAAATTTTATTTAGCTTAGCTTTTTATTAAACAATAAATAATAAGAAGCAATAATTTATTACATATAATTTTATTAATTAATAAATATTTATTTAAATTATTAATATTTTGTCATTATTAACTTTCAAGTCAAACAAAATTTGTTTAATCAAAAATTTGGATTTTTTAAAAATAAATTATTGTTTCACTTTATAAGTTTATAAAAAGTAATTAATAAAAATACATATTATTAAAGTAATTAATAAAAAAATAAACTATTTTTAAAAAAATTGTTTTACAATAATAAGAGGAAAATTATTATTATTATTATTATTATTATTATTATTATTATTATTATTATTATTAGATGTATTATTTTTATTTGAATTACTTTAAGCTAAATTAGGAACCCATACTCCATTTTATTACATTTTAAATTTGTTTTAGGACATTTATAAACGACGATTTCATTAATATAGATCAATTTTGGAGCATTTGGATAAGGTTTAGGACAAGTAATTTTTTAAGTACACTAAGGTTTAGAACAAATAATTTTTTTAGGTACACATATGTTATTTATAGACGGTTCCTCTAGAAGAGCAATAAATTATATTAGACCATACCAATGTGAAACCGTTATTACATTCAATTCTTACATAATTAGGAAAATTATACAATAATCCGAATAGTTTCGTATTTTTGACATAACCGGAGAAACCACAAGACATATTTTAAAAAGCTAAAATTTATTTTATTAGTTGAAAAATATTTATTCAGTCTGTTTCTTTGATTTAGACTTTTTGTTGCTTTCTTTTACAGCTATTTGCAAATGTCTTTTAATAGCTTTAGATTTTTTCTTCATATTCTTTAATTGAGCTAGTTTTGTTAAAGCAATTGCTTTTAAATCACTGATTGAACTCTCATACATATCAATTATTGCATTAATATCATAATCATCAATCTTGTCTTCAAGTTCATCTTTTACATTAGTTACTAATTTTTTAACTTCATCGTCTGATGTGTAAGATTCATAAATTTGTAACAATGCATAATAAATTACTTTAACAGGAACTTGGAATTTTTTATAAATTTCTCTGATAACCTGTACATGATCTGAACCTTTATCCCCAATTTTCAAATTTTCCACATAATTTTTTATTTCTGTAATTCCTTGAAAACCATCAACAGCAAGCAATTCTGATAAAAACTCATTTTCATCCTTACTTGAAAGAATATTAAAGAATTTCTGTACATCAAGAATATTCACAAATTCTGAAGATTTTAGTAACTTGTATACATTTTGTTCCTCATGAGAAAGTTTAGTTCCTCGATCAATTAAATTTTGCCATTTTGAATCAATTTTTTCCATGTTATCTGGATGTATATACATAATATTTTTATTGTTATAAATATTCAAATCTACATTTAAAATATCAGCACAATCTTGAAGAACTCTTCGAGATATAGATTCTTTAGTTGCATATGGGTTTGAATCTTTCATTATTTTTACTGTATAATTGTAAAGAGCTTCAATTAATTCTTTATGATTAATAGTAGCCATATTATACTTATTTAAATAACTTTTAAAAGTTTACCTAATTTATAATTAAAAGTTACATTAGAATTTTTTTATTATTATTTTTTTTAATTATTAAATTATTAAATTATTATTTATTAAATTATTAATTATTAAATTATTATTTATTAAATTATTATTTATTAAATTATTATTTATTAAATTATTATTTATTAAATTATCTAAAAAATAATAATTTTTGAACTTATTATTATTATTATTATTATTATTATTATTATTATTATTATTATTATTATTATTATTATTATTATTATCTATTTATATATTTAAAAAAACCTTTTAAATACATCTGTAAAACTAATAAAATATATTTTCATTTATTGATAGAGGTCGCTAGTGTCAAGCAACTGTTTCATATAAAAGCGGAAAAAACATTAGTGGATGATATGTTTTTTGAAGGTAAATGAACCATGATGGATGTCTTTGATTACTATTGCTTCGAACGTAATAACTCTTGTCCTGTTTGTGAAAAAAACATTAGTTTAGAATGTTATGAAACTCATGGTTTAGAATTTTACAATTATCTCTTGAGTAAACTTATCTATTATCATTGTCCAATATGTAAAGAAAAATGCTTCCCATCTGATTTTATTCATCATTATCATGGAATGGAAAATATTTGTATATGGTGTAGAAAATCTTGGAATACTCTAGATACATCACCTAATAATATAAAACATTTGATTACATGTTTTCGTGACTTCATGAAAAATTTTATTCCACCAATAATTCCTGATGAAAATTGCATTAGAGAAGACCAAATATTAGGATATAAATGTCCTATTTGTAATGAATATGTAACTTCATTTTCTTATATAAAATTAAAGTGTAAACATGAATTTCATCAAGCTTGTATTTCACATTGGATAATAAATTATTACATTAAAAAATGTCCAATCTGCTTCGAAAATATACATCAGAAGGAATATGATTGTTTAGAGAGGTATGGTTATACTATTGAAAAAATAGATGTAAATTTTTTCTTTCGTACATATTTTGAAAATATCCCTATTGAATATATGAACTTTTATTTGAAGACAATAAATGAATTTTATCAATATACGGCATGTTCGATTATTACACAAAACCTATTCGCTTGTTCCATTTTATATCCCAAATGGACTATTGAACGATTTCAAAGGAGATTTGCTTATATATTTGAAATTTTTCCTTTATATTTTGAGTCCAAAGAATTTAAAGAAAAAATAAAATGCCACTTCAAATATGTTATCCTCGGCTATAAAAATAGTCTTATGCAAAGATCAAAAGTAGATTCTGAATTACTCAAGATAAACAATCTATGTGCTATTTGTTTAGAAGAATTCAATGTTGGAAACCAAGTTCATATTCTTTTCTGTAAACATTTTTTTCACGAAAACTGTATTGAAAACTGGTTTCAACAGCATATTAATACTCGTAAACTTTGTCCTGTGTGCAGGCAATAAATGTTGATTATATTTTGTTTTATGAAAACTATATTTTAAATAAAAATATGATTTATTTTTAAAATTTCTTGTTTATTTTTTTTCTTAGGGATTGATTATATAATTTAAACATAATTCTCGTAATATATATAAAAGAAATTTCACTAAAAAAATAACAAATTTATATTTCAAGGTATAATTGTTTAGGTATACCTTTAAACATATATATATAAATTTATTTTTTTACTTTAAATGACATGATATTTTACAATTTCTTGTTTATTTTTTATTCAGAAGTTATTTTAATTTCCATTAAAACACATAGAAAAAATTATAAAGTCATAAGAATACTTAATATATATAAAGATAGCTGAAAATGAAAATATCTTTAAACACATTTATATACAACTATTTTGTTTAAATGAAATATGTTTTTTACAATGTCTAATTATTTAAATCGTATCATTTTATTACAACATAAGTCAAAAAATTTCGTATAATCATAATTTTTTTATTTCATCTTATTTAAAGTAATATAGATATTTTCTTATGACGTAATAAACATTCAATTAATTTCAAATAAGCAAAAGCATATTTCTCTTGACTCATCCACTTTTCGATCAATATTGGGATTTCATATACAATTTTAAAAGGTTGTCTACAATATGGACAAGTTTTGTTCCACTTTAGTATACATTTCATATGAAACATATGATTGCAATTTAATTTAATTATTTCTTCATTAATTGAATAATTATCATAACAAATTGCGCATTCTTCATTAATATCTTCTTTCTTGTATATATATTTATTTGATATGTATTGTTTAAAAAGTAAATTGGCATTTTTTTTGTCTATCAAATAAAACACACTTTGTATTTCATCACTAGAAAAATTTAACAATTTAAGCTCACCATAAGAAAGATGTTTAACATCCAATATCAAATTATTAATAATTATGATTTTACATTTCGTAAAACCTATTTTAATAAGTACAAAATAAAAGAATGACGGTAATACCATAATTTTACATTTATATTCTATTTGAAAAATATTCTGAACATAATGCAAAATTTTGATTTCTCGTTTCACTAAATCATAATTCCTCATTTGTGTAAAATAGTCTACACAATCTGTACCTGTTTGAAATAGTTTTAAGTCCATATTTAATTATGCTCTTAAAATAAAGAAAATATAATCCAATCTTAATATTTTTTTAATAGCTGATTTTATATTTCACATTTTTAATATCTGATTTAAAAAAATTTATACTTCATAAAATTTAGGTACATTTTTTCTACTGTTTCATGTGATCCACTGAAACAATAACACTTTATGTGTGTACTAACAACCTTTGGCTCTAAAATATATCTAAAAGTAAAATTTCGAAACTGATATCTATATTTACATAAAAATAAAATTTTTATCAGAAAATAATTTTATATTACTAATAATATTACATAATTTTTTATTTTGTTTCAAAATTTCACTGTATTTGAAATTTTATTTTAATATTATTTTTTTAACTAATATATATATTAATACAAAAATAAATAAATATATTCATAGTTAACGTTATTTAAGATAAATTATATTAATAAATAAAAAAATAGACATTATAGAAAATATTTTTTATATTGGAAATTTTCTTTTTAATTTTTATGATTATATATTAATAAATTTTAATTAAAAAAACACATTCACATTTTAGTTATATAAACCAAATTATAATGTTTTTTAAAGACTAAACAAAAAAATTATGGTTCCTCTTATCATTTGTATTGATGGTCTAATTGGAGCAGGAAAATCGACATTAATGAATCGATTAGCAAAAGATTACAATTGTTTTCCAGAACCACTTAAAGAATGGACTCTATTACCATATCTATATAAAAATTTTAAACTTTATAGTTCTATTTTTCAATTTCAAGTTTTAATTTCTCAGTTTCATCAAAAAGAATCTTTTCCAAACAACGGTTTAATTTTAGTAGAACGTTGTCCTTGGACATCTCGAAATATTTTTGCACCATTGATGATAGACACAGAAACTTTTTCCACATATGACAAATTTTATCAAACTTTAAGTTATAATGTAGATTATTTTATATATTTAGATGTAGATCCTCTTGAAGCATTTAACCGAATACATAATCGATCGTCAATAGATTCTTTAATATCTTTAGATTATTTGTACCGTTTGTATGATTCGTACAAATCTAATTTATTAGTAGGTAAATCTAATGTTTTAGTTATTGATACAGCATGTTTAGATGATGTAGAACAACAAATTCGAATGTTTCTAAAAAATATTCAAAATGAGTATTTATTGAAAACAAATTTATATTTGTAACTGTTTATTTCAAAAGTAATATAAATCATACATATATTAATCTACACATACCACACGTCATAAAACATTATGTTATTATGTTAAGAAATGTTTATTTATTAGTATTAAAATATTAGAAATATTATATTAAAATTATATTATACAATTATTTTTTATAAAAAATAATTTTATACAATATAAAATGTACTATATATTGTAATGATTTTAAGTAGTATCATTAATAAAATAAAAATATAACAATATTTACATTATTTAAAATTACAAAATGTAAAAATTACAAAATGTAAAAATTACAAAATGTAAAAATTACAAAATGTAAAAAATACAAAATGTAAAAATTACAAAATGTAAAAAATACAAAATGTAAAAATTACAAAATGTAAAAATTACAAAATGTAAAAAATACAAAATGTAAAAAATACAAAATGTAAAAATTACAAAATGTAAAAATTACAAAATGTAAAAAATACAAAATGTAAAAATTACAAAATGTAAAAAATACAAAATGTAAAAATTACAAAATGTAAAAAATACAAAATGTAAAAATTACAAAATGTAAAAAATACAAAATGTAAAAAATTACAAAATGTAAAAAATTACAAAATGTAAAAAATTACAAAATGTAAAAAATTACAAAATGTAAAAATTACAAAATGTAAAAATTACAAAATGTAAAAATTTACAAAATGTAAAAAATTACAAAATGTAAAAAATTACAAAATGTAAAAATTACAAAATGTAAAAATTACAAAATGTAAAAAATTACAAAATGTAAAAAATTACAAATGTAAAAAATTACAAATGTAAAAAATTACAAATGTAAAAAATTACAAAAATGTAAAAATTACAAAAATGTAAAAATTTACAAAAATGTAAAAATTACAAAAATGTAAAAATTTACAAAAATGTGAAAATTTACAAAAATTTAAAAATTTACAAAATTTAAAATGTAAAAAAAAAAAAAAAAAAAAAAAATTTTTTTTTTTTTTTTTTTTTTTTTTTTTTTTTTACTTTTCATAATTTTTTCATTTTGTAATTTTTACTTTTGTAATTTTTGCATTTTCATAATTTATACTTTGTATTTTTTACATTTTGTATTTTTTTACATTTTGTAAAAAATTTTTAAAAATGTGAAATTATGAAAAGGAAAAATTATGAAAAGGAAATTTTTGAAAAGTAAAAATTTGAAAAGTAAAAAATTTGAAAAGTAAAAATTTGAAAAGTAAAAATTTGAAAAGTAAAAATTTGAAAAGTAAAAATTTGAAAAGTAAAAAATTTGAAAAGTAAAAATTTGAAAAGTAAAAATTTGAAAAGTAAAAAATTTGAAAAGTAAAAATTTGAAAAGTAAAAAATTTGAAAAGTAAAAAATTTGAAAAGTAAAAATTTTGAAAAAGTTAAAAATTTGAAAAGTAAAAAATTTGAAAAGTAAAAAATTTGAAAAGTAAAAAATTTGAAAAGGAAAAATTTGAAAAGGAAAAAATTCTAAAAGGAAAAAATTTGAAAAGGAAAAATAACATAACATAAAAAAATAACACAACATAATAAAAAAAAAAAAAAAAAAAAAAAAAAAAAAATTTTTTTTTTTTTTTTTTTTTTTTTATGTTATGTTATTTTTTTATTTACGTTTCAGATTTTTACTTTTTCAAAATTTTACTTTTTCAAAATTTTACTTTTTCAAAATTTTACTTTTTCAAAATTTTAACTTTTTCAAAATTTAACTTTTTCAAAATTTTAACTTTTTCAAAATTTTAACTTTTTCAAAATTTTAACTTTTTTAAAATTTTAACTTTTTTAAAATTTTAACTTTTTTAAAATTTTAACTTTTTTAAAATTTTAACTTTTTCAAAATTTTAACTTTTTCAAATTTTAACTTTTCAAATTCTTTACTTTTTCAAATTTTTACTTTTCAAATTTTTTACTTTTTCAAATTTTTACATTTTGTAAAAATTACATTTTGTAATTTTTACATTTTGTAATTTTTGTTTGTAATTGGTTGTAATTGGTTTATTTTTAGTGGCTTAGCTATATATAGATTATTATAGGATCATTTTATTTTTTTGTTTCTCTTTCCATGTCCGGTTTATTTACATCTACCCAGTCAGGCGCATAATGTTTACACACTCTACATCTAAGTGATAATGCTGCCTCCTGTCTTACTATGTTAAAAAAATTATCTGGTACCTTAAAATCTTCTTCACACGTGCATGATTCGCTATGGGTTACTCCAGAAACGCTTTTTAGGCAAGATGATATATGCCAACCATTATCGTCACTATATATCAATCGAATGTTTAATTCTGGTCTTTTAAGCGTAGCTAAATGAAATTTTAACAATGTTGCGTATTTTTCATATTTGTTGAAATCCTGCTTATATTTCTGCAATATGTCCTCTGGTAATATCAATAACTTTTTATAAAAATTCTCATCATTATCATGAGGCGAGATTTTGATTAGAGTTTCAATGACTTCCATTATGTACTTATTTATGTATGGTCATGTAGATTTTACTCATAAAGGTCTTTAACAATATTTTTATCGCAAAAACAAAAGTCTTCAAATTTTAAAATATGGTCATGATATGGAAAATTATAATATGAAATGGTTGTATTTTCCATAATATCATTCTCTTTTACACGGTAATCGGTTTGTTGTGTCTCTGTCCAAAGTAATTGCTTGGGCAACATTAATTGTTCCCCTTTCTGACATTCGCATTCATCATTATAAATACATTCTATAGAAATAGAATTTTTCCTTGATAGCCTGACTATAAAATGAGGTTCTTTACTGTCATTTGGGTCCATTAAAACACATGGTTTATCGAAATTATATTTACGACCCTTCCAATAAAGTGTTTTAGAAGATTGATTAACGGCAATAACCATTCCTATTACAGGATAAAAATAAAAGTCGTCCAAATTTTCAATAGGAAAATAAGATTCTGAAAACATCCATTTTACATGAGCTATTACGAATTTCCACGTTCGTTTAGCCTCCCATTTTTCGGATATATCTTTTTCTATATTTTTCGTAGGATTTAAATTCGACAAAGGTAAATATTTATCATCTAATGCCAAAGAATATTGTAACTTATCATGAGTTTCTAAATTAGAGGGATTTTGATCTATAATATGTTGAAAATAACGTATGGAAAGGGTCATGTTTCCTTCATCATTAAACACGTAACATGGTAAATTAAAGTTACTAAAATACCAGCCAGGTTTGGCTATCTGAATCATTTCTAAAAATCGATTACCCTCCATCCTCTTGTTTAGTATATATTTTTTTCAATATATATACTTATTTATGCATGGTCATTTTTGTTATTATTATTATTATTATTATTATTATTATTATTATTATTATTATTATTATAATTTTAATGCTATTTATAAATATGCATGCATCATTTATTGATGTTTAAAAAGTTATTTGAACGATTAAAAATGGATGCAAAAGATATAGATTATTACTAAAGATATCGATTATTAAAATCTAAAATTTTGAACTTTTCAAAATTTTAGATTTTAAAATTTTGAAAAGTAAAAGTTTTAAAAATTAAAATTTTAATAAGTAAAATTTTGAAAAGTAAAAAATTTGAAAAGTAAAAAATTTGAAAAGTAAAAATTTTGAAAAGTAAAATTTTGAAAAGTAAAAAAATTTAATTTGAAAAGTAAAATTTTGAAAAGTAAAAAAATTTGGAAAGTAAAAAAACTTGGAAAGTAAAAAAAATTGAAAAGGAAAAAATTTACTTTTTCAAATTTTTACTTTTTCAAATTTTTACTTTTTCAAATTTTTACTTTTTCAAATTTTTACTTTTTCAAATTTTTACATTTTGTAATTTTTGTAAAAAAATTTGAAAAAGTAAAATTTTGAAAAAGTAAAATTTTGAAAAAGTAAAAATTTTGAAAAAGTAAAAATTTTGAAAATTAAAAATTTGAAAAGTAAAAATTTTGAAAAAGTAAAAATTTGAAAAGTAAAAAAAATTGAAAAGTAAAAATTTGAAAAAGTAAAAATGTGAAAAAGTAAAAATGTGAAAAAGTAAAAATGTGAAAAAGTTAAAATGTGATAAAGTAAAAATGTGATAAAGTAAAAATGTGAAAAGGAAAAAAATTTGAAAAGGAAAAAATAACATAACATAAAAAAAATAATACAAAAAAAAAAAAAAAAAAAAAAAAATTTTTTTTTTTTTTTTTTTTATTATGTTATGTTATTTTTTTTACTTTTTCAAATTTTTACTTTTTCAAATTTTTACTTTTTTAAAATTTTACTTTTTCAAATTTTTACTTTTTCAAATTTTGTAATTTTTGTAATTTTTGTAAAAAAATTTGAAAAAGTAAAATTTTGAAAAAGTAAAATTTTGAAAAAGTAAAATTTTGAAAAAGTAAAATTTTGAAAAAGTAAAATTTTGAAAAAGTAAAAATTTTGAAAATTAAAAATTTGAAAAGTAAAAAAATTTGAAAAGTAAAATTTTGAAAAGTAAAAAAATTTGAAAAGTAAAGTTTTGAAATGTAAAAAAATTTGAAAAGTAAAATTTTGAAAAGTAAAAAAATTTGAAAAGTAAAATTTTGAAAAAGTAAAAAAATTTGAAAAGTAAAATTTTGAAAAAGTAAAAAAATTTGAAAAGGAAAAAATAACATAACATAAAAAAATAATACAACATAAAAAAAAAAAAAAAAAAAAAAAAAAAAAAAATTTTTTTTTTTTTTTTTTTTATTATTATTATTATGTTATGTTATTTTTTTATTTATGTTTCAGATTTACTTTTTCAAATTTTTACTTTTTCAAATTTTTACTTTTTCAAATTTTTACTTTTTCAAATTTTTACTTTTTCAAATTTTTATATTTTCAAAATTTTACTTTTTCAAATTTTTACTTTTTCAAATTTTTACTTTTTCAAATTTTTACTTTTTCAAATTTTTACTTTTTCAAAATTTTACATTTGAAATTTTTACATTTTGTAATTTTTACATTTTGTAATTTTTTTACAAAAATTTGAAAAAGTAAATTTTTGAAAAAGTAAAATTTTGAAAAAGTAAAATTTTGAAAATTAAAAATTTGAAAAAGTAAAATTTTGAAAAAGTAAAATTTTGAAAAAGTAAAATTTTGAAAAAGTAAAATTTTGAAAATTAAAAATTTGAAAAAGTAAAAATTTGAAAAAGTAAAAATTTGAAAAAGTAAAAATGTGAAAAAGTAAAAATGTGAAAAAGTTAAAATGTGATAAAGTAAAAATGTGATAAAGTAAAAATGTGAAAAGGAAAAAAATTTGAAAAGGAAAAAATAACATAACATAAAAAAAATAATACAACATAAAAAAAAAAAAAAAATTTTTTTTTTTTTTTTTTTTTTTTTTTTTTATTATGTTATGTTATTTTTTTTACTTTTTCAAATTTTTACTTTTTCAAATTTTTACTTTTTCAAATTTTTACATTTTCAAATTTTTACTTTTTCAAATTTTTACTTTTTCAAATTTTTACTTTTTCAAATTTTTACTTTTTCAAAATTTTACTTTTTCAAAATTTTACTTTTTCAAAATTTTACTTTTTCAAATTTTTTATATTTCAAAATTTTACATTTGAAATGTAAAAAAAAAAAAAAAAAAAAAAAAAAATTTTTTTTTTTTTTTTTTTTTTTTTTAATTTGTTATGTTATGTTATTTTTTATTTTTACGTTTCAAATTTTTTCTTTTTCAAATTTTTACTTTTTCAAATTTTTACTTTTTCAAATTTTTTCTTTTTCAAATTTTTACTTTTTCAAATTTTTACTTTTTCAAATTTTTACTTTTTCAAAATATTTACATTTCTAAATTTTACATTTTGTAATTTTTGCATTTTGTAATTTTTGCATTTTGTAATTTTTGCATTTTGTAATTTTTGCATTTTGTAATTTTTGCATTTTGTAATTTTTGCATTTTTATAATTTTTGCATTTTTATAATTTTTACATTTTTATAATTTTTACATTTTGTAACTTTTGCATTTTGTAACTTTTGCATATTGTAATTTTTACATTTTGTAACTTTTGCATTTGTAATTTTTACATTTTGTAAAAATGTAAAATGTAAAATTATGAAAAGTAAAATATATAAAATTATGAAAATTATATTAATGTGTAAAAGAACATTAATGTTTTTTTATAAATTCTTCTAAATGTACAGGAACTTTACCAACAAAATTTACTTGTTTTTCAATCACTTTTCGAGCTGCCAAACATTGCAATGTGATATATTGCAAGTAATTGAATTCGAAATGAGACTGTAACATACAATGTCCATAACCCTTTCGACAATCAATATTTGCACCATATTTTAATAAAACCTGTATAACTTTAGATGAATAATTTGATAACTCTACAGCTATTTGTATAGGAGTATTAAAATTGTAATTAATCACTTCTGTATTAGCACCACATTCTAAAAAAAGTTCAGCTATTGCAGCATTTGGAAATATGTCAGTTTCAAAATAATTGTTTGATTTTGAAACAACAAGATGTAATATTGCATTACCAACAGAAGTTCTGAGTTCTAATTTTAAAATATTTTTAATGAGTTGCTTCATCATTTTCACTTGTTCTGCAGTCTTTGGAATCACATGAAGGATATAAATTTGGTGTGTTACTACTTTAAGTATTTTGTCAAAAATTTCTTGTTGTTTTTAAAGACAGGTTTTATGTTTAAAAGAACAATAGAGTTTTCAAAATGACTTACAAGTATACGTGTTGATTCATAAACATCAAGAAATTTAATTTGCTCATGTAACTTTAAGAAATGAATAAGTAATTTTTTACATGCATAATAAACATAACAGTTTAATAAATTATCTTTTTGAATATTTAATTCTATAGCATAATTCCAAAGATTAATACAGCGTTGATAATGTAAATTATGCCTTTCAGCATGAAGCATTAATCTATAAATCATATCTTCATGTAGGGTCCCCAGAATTCTTTCACGTACAAGTAATGACTGAATACGTATTGCCTCTGAATTATTGGATATGTTGTCTAATTCTTCATAAGTGGTAAATTCAGAAATGGATGCATAAGGAGCTTTACTTACAAAATTCTTTACAGTATTAGGGTCACTATATGGGATATATAATCGCCAATAATCCAAGCATTTTTCGAAATTCTCATTATTTTCTAAAAATGAGCTACCAAGTAACTTATGTGCTTCAGCTATTCGCTGTTTAGAATAATGATAATTTTCAATGAGGTGTTCAAATATTTGAATAGCACATTTACGACAAGCAATTTCTAACGCATCACCAAAATATCTACTTTTAATGAAAGGATCTGCTCCATTTTCAAGTAATAATTTTGTCGTCTCAAATTTATATTCCTTGATAGCATAGTGTAATGCCGTATTCAATTGATTATCTTGAACATTAACATCAACTCCGCGTTTAATTAAGAATTTACATAAGGGTACATTTTGAATGGAATTCATCAAACAAGTACCACCATCATAATTAGGTTTAAAAATATCTGCACCATTGTCTACTAAATATGTAACAATTTTGAAATGATTCATAAAATAAGCTGATCTCACTGGAGTAGATCCAGTATTAGAAACACTGTTTATATTCGCTCCATGTTTAACAAGACATTGAACTACATTTAATTTGCCTCTTACTGAAGCCCACCATAAAGGGGTCACATAATATCTGACATGTAAATATTTATACATAACACGTTGCTCTACATCAGCGTTACAATGTTCAATTAAATATTCCATAATTTCTAATCTTGCTTTTTTACAAGCTAAAAATAAAGGAGTATAACCTTTTTTAACTCTTGAAACAATTTCTTTTCTTTCATCTTTTGTAAATCTTTCAAGACGATTTCGAATTGAAATGGATAATCCGTATTTATTTAAATGAATCTCAGTAACGAGTTCATTAAATATTATGTCCATCTTTAAAGTATTACATATAACTTTTTTAATAGTGGATAACCGTATTTATAAAAGTTCTGATTATTTTTTAAAAAATTTAAAATTTATAATTTAAAAAGTATATAAAATAAAAGATTATTTATTTTATATAAAAGGAACTTTCAAACTTTTATCAAAAATAATTGTTTTTTAAGACCATGAATTTTTCTGGTACGATTTT
Organism: Salticus scenicus; assembly: GCA_963930645.1. Lineage (NCBI taxonomy): Eukaryota > Metazoa > Arthropoda > Arachnida > Araneae > Salticidae > Salticus > Salticus scenicus. The sequence continues at coordinate 268,372,238 of OZ005658.1, forward strand.
GTGTGTTTTGAAAAATATCATCGGAGATTTACAATATTCTTATCGTAAAATATGGATAAGTTTACAGGTTTTATATGATGGTCATGTAAAAGATAAAAATAAATTAAAAAAAGAAATAGAATCTTTGAAAAGCAATATTGATAAAATAGTTGATAAAGATAATGAATTCCTCACCATAATTGATACTTTTATTATTTTTGATAAAATAATTAACGAATGGCTAGATGAATCTTTTCGTCTACATTACAAAATTCAAGAAAATATTGAACGGATTAAAGAATTGGTAATGAAAAAGGAGAAAAATTTAGTTTTGGACGACTTGTACATTGCTAAAATGAAATCTTTGTCGGATTGCATAATCATTTATTTTAAGACCGCATACAAATTTAATATTCAAAGTCAATTAACATCCCAACTCGATTTTAAAACAAGCAATGAATATTTCGATAAATTGAAATCTTCATTGGATTTTATACTAGATTATATTATTAAACAAATCGATCTAGTCCCGTTATAACGAACTCTGGTGGATTAATATAGGCAACTTATTCATGTAAAAATAATAGAATTTATTATTTTTTTATAAAGTTATCAATAAAAATATATATTTAAAAAATGATTAAAAAAAGAATATTGTAGACAAAGTAAAAATTTTTTCTTAATAAGTTATAAATTTATTGTTTACTTTAAAAAAAAATTAAAATAAGATTTGATTATTGTATATAAAAGTAACTTAAAATCATCCATATTTTTATAAAACCATGAAATTTCCTGGTATGATTTTGAATACTTTGAAAAATATCGTAAGTAATTTGCAATATTCTTACCGTAAATTATTAAAAAATTTGGAGTTTTTATATGATGGTTATGTAGAAGATAAAAATGAATTTAAAAAGGAAGTCGTATCTTTGAAAAGTAATATTGATAGTTTTGTTGAAAAAAATGAAGAATTCAAAACGATAATTGATATTTTTATTATTCTTGATAAAATAATAAATGAATGGCTAGATGAATCTTTTCGTCTACATTACAAAGTTTACAAAAACACCGAACGGATTAAAGAATTGGTAACGAAAAAAGAGGAAAAATTTCTTTTGGACGAATTATACATTGGTAAATTGCAATCTTTATCGGATTGCATAACCATTTATTTTAAGCAAGCAGATAAATTTAACTTTAATATTCAAAGTCAATTAAGGTCACAACTTGATTTAAATACAAAGAACGAATATATCGATAAATTGGAATCTTCATTGAATTTCATACAAGATTCTATTACTATAAAAAATGATCCAGTCAAAATAACATTATAACAAACTTTAAGAGATATTTCATTGTTTTGTTTATATAAAAACATTTATAAAATAATAGATTTTAAATTTTAAAATCTATTATTTTGAAACATTTTATTTATATCAAAAATTTTTTACTTTGTCAAATTTTTATATTAAAGTCGACAGACATCATTTTTATTTTTTTAATATGACGTAATTCTATAATTACTATTTAAGTGTCGTCGTTTTATTCTACATTTGAGTGTGCGACAGCAATGACCCAAACATCCATTTTGCTCAAAACGAAATTCTCGATTCCGCTCGTTTGACCTTATGAAAAAAATCAAATTAAAGAATTAGTGGACATTGGTTTTTTATTATAATAGTGCAGACAATAGAATTATCTGCTTTATGTGTGCTGGATTTTGCCACATAAATGGCATTTGTTATATGAATGTCGCTTCGAAAGACCACATAACTTGAACTCAAATTTATTTAAATAATATGAAGAACCTCTTGGTGGTCCAAATAACTTGAAATCAAATTTATTTAAACAATATGAAGAACCTCTTGATGGTCCAAATAACTTGAAATCAAATTCATTTAAGCAACAAGAATCTCTTGATGGTCCAAATAATTTGAAATCAAATTTATTTAAACAAAACCGTGAAGAAGAGAATCATCAAGATGATTTAAATCGATTATTATGTGTTATTTGTTTCGATAAGATCAGAGATGTTGTTTTTCTAAATTGTAAACATTTTGCTTGTTGTATGTATTGTTCAAACAATATTCAAACCTCTCCTATTAAAGAAATAATTAGAATTTTTATGCCCTAAATAAAATCCTTTTTTAAGAGTGATTTTTTAATAATAATGGTTTTAATTTAGATTGTATATAAAATTGTCAATTTCAGATTAAACAGATTTGTGTGTAAAAGTAAACAACTAGTATATTTCACACATATTAACACAATATCACTACAGTCTGTCAAAAAATTAAATGAACACGAAACCTTGTTTAAAATTCATAAGGAATAAGCCCAAAAAAAAGAAAGCATTAAAAATATCTTTTTTTACGATAAAATCAGCGAAATATTATAAGATGTCCTTTAAAAGTTTAAAAATATCAATTGTGTCAATATAGCATGAACAAAATAATTTAGATAAAAAAATGTTCTATTTATTGAATGAAAATTCTATAATCAATATAGGTTTTAAATTGGTTTATATATTTTAAAAGTTGTGTTTAAATATTTTGTTTTCATATTTTTAACATAGAGACATTTTCGAGCGAGCGGAAATGTCTATATTTTTTTACTTTTAATTTTTTTGACAAACCAAAAAGGAAATGTTAAAAATATCTTTTTTTACAAAAAAAATCAGAGATTTTGATTTTCTAAATTGTAAGCATTTGCTTGTCGTATTTATTGTTCAAAGAATATTCAAACCTGTCCTAAGTTTATTAAAGAAATAAAACTTTTATGCCCTAAATAAAATCCTTTTTTAAGAATGTTAAAGCGTAACTTTTTAATAATAACTATTTTAATTTATATTGCTATACATAAAATTATCAATTTCAGATTAAACAGATTTGTGTGTAAAAATATACAACTACTATATTTCACACATATTAACACACTAACATACAGTCTGTCAAAAAATTAAATGAACACTAAACCTTTCTCAGAATTCATAAAGAATAATTCTAATTTTTTGACAGACAAAAAAGGAAACATTAAAAATATTATTTTTACGTTAAAATCAAGGATATTGTTTTTCTAAATTGTAAACATTTTGCACATCTGAGACTAGGTTTCAATGATAACTATTTTTTATGTCAGAAAAGAAATACCGAAATTTCAAATTTCAAATTTTTAAGCTTTTTAAAGATTATAAAAGATTCTGTCCAAGATGTAGATGTTTTCATTTTTAAAGATTAATCAATAATGAATTACTAATTAATTAGTGATTAATTAATAATTAATAATTAATTAATTTTCAAAAAATGGTGTGTGTGGAACTTTTTTTTTTCTATAATTATATAATATATCTAAAAAAATTTCTATTAATAATTTTTATCAATGTTAATTCATTATCTTCAAGTTTATATAATTCACTCATCCAAGTAATTTCACCATGTTTTAATATAAAACCTTCATTTTGACAGTATCTATCAGATACTATTTGAAATCGAGGTACACATTTACATAAATGACACCATTCTCTAGGATTTTGAATAAGAAATGATAAGTATTCACAAGAGGGATGGGGCAGTATATAAGAAATTTTTTTTATTTCGCACGTCACATTATAAAAATAGAGCCGTATACATTTCGTACACATCTTGAAGAGACAATTATCTTTGAAAAATACATAATAAATAATATTAAAATTATTAGGACAACTATAAAAAAAGTCATACAATGTGTAAAATATTGTAATATCTATTTTTAAAACTATAGAATCTTTTATGTTAAAAACAAAATCTCTTTTTGAAAAGGATTCAATCAAATTTATATAATTAAATTCATTGTTAGCGATTTCTTTTAATAAGCCAGTCATTTTATCCACTATCGGTATCGTTATGTATTGGTGACTCTTTCTGATAACTTGTAAAAAAATAGATTTAGGTAAATAAAGCGCCAAGCGTTCAACGTTGTGAAAATCTGGAAAATAAGTCCAAATTTTCGAAAAACACAAGTCTTGTAACGAAGGAAAATCAAATACAACGTTACAATAAAACCTTTTTTCAACGAAAAACTCTGAAATATATGAAAGTAAGATATCATCCTCTAAAGGTTGTATTTTTAAACCGAAACCGACCGTTTTCAATTCATTTATATTAATGTTTTTAAATGAAACAATAACAAAATGAATATGATCTTTTCTGTCACCGCCGCAAAACCATTCGGGATATTTTAATATATAAAAATAGGATATATTTTTACAAACTTCTCGAAATTTTTCAAATGCTGACTTGTGTAAAATTATATGATAGTGATATTTTTTATAATTTCTTATTTTTGTTATTTTTCCCCAACATTGATCTAGAAAAAAACGAATATATGATTTTTCATTATTAGTAAAAGTCAAGGGGCACTCAAAACTTTCAGAATACTCATCGATAATTATTTTTGGACTCTCATGATTAATATGAATTACGGATTTAATAGAAAATTGAGTTGTATCCATAATACATATTTATATATGATTAACACAAATCATTTATAAATTGTATCGATTCTTGAAACGACAGTAAACTTATTAATAGAGAAATATTTAAAGTATAATATTAATTTTCCGAATATATACTTTTTTCGTAAGAATATTTTAATTTCTTAATTAAAAAAAAAAAAAAAAAAAAAGAGAGAGAAATGACTAAACCTACAAAAATACCTTTATTATATGCTTATGATACATTAAATAAAACGAACCGTGGATATAATCAACCTCAAGATGAAATTCAATATAATGAATTAATGGAATATACCAATGGCGATAAATTGCTAATTCCAATAAATAATCTCAGACAGTATTTCGCTGATGATAGAACTTTTAAAGAATATAAAGAAAATATACATGTTTCTAATTCTTATTGGAATGTTGTTCTAAAAATGTCTAAAAAACTTAAAATTAAAAAGAGTGTCGATATTAAATATGCCAAACGTTTTATAACTTAAAATAAAGCTTTTATTTTTCGAAATTGCAATTTCGCTATTTAATTATCCGATAAATTTCAAATTAAATTTTTTTCTTTATCAGAGTCCATCAAGCTATTTTACAAAATTAGCATTTCAATTTTAACATTTAATTAAATAGCGAAATTTCAATTTTAAAATTTTCAAAAATTAAATTTTCATATTTAATTATGCGCTAAAATTCAAATTAAATTTTTTTCTATATCAGAGTCCATCAAGCTATTTTACAAAATTAGCATTTGAATTTTTAACATTTAATTAGCGAAATTTGAATTTTAAATTTTTTTCGAAATTGCAATTTCGCTATTTAATTATCCGATAAATTTCAAATTAAATTTTTTTCTATATCAGAGTCCATCAAGCTATTTTACAAAATTAGCATTTCAATTTTAACATTTAATTAAATAGCGAAATTTCAATTTTAAAATTTTCAAAAATTAAATTTTCATATTTAATTATGCGCTAAAATTCAAATTAAATTTTTTTCTATATAAGTGTGAATTATACTCTTTTATAAAAAATAGCATTTGAATTTTTAACATTTAATTAGCGAAATTTGAATTTTAAATTTTTTTCGAAATTGCAATTTCGCTATTTAATTATCCGATAAATTTCAAATTAAATTTTTTTCTTTATCAGAGTCCATCAAGCTATTTTACAAAATTAGCATTTCAATTTTAACATTTAATTAAATAGCGAAATTTCAATTTTAAAATTTTCAAAAATTAAATTTTCATATTTAATTATGCGCTAAAATTCAAATTAAATTTTTTTCTATATCAGAGTCCATCAAGCTATTTTACAAAATTAGCATTTGAATTTTTAACATTTAATTAGCGAAATTTGAATTTTAAATTTTTTTCGAAATTGCAATTTCGCTATTTAATTATCCGATAAATTTCAAATTAAATTTTTTTCTTTATCAGAGTCCATCAAGCTATTTTACAAAATTAGCATTTCAATTTTAACATTTAATTAAATAGCGAAATTTCAATTTTAAAATTTTCAAAAATTAAATTTTCATATTTAATTATGCGCTAAAATTCAAATTAAATTTTTTTCTATATCAGAGTCCATCAAGCTATTTTACAAAATTAGCATTTGAATTTTTAACATTTAATTAGCGAAATTTGAATTTTAAATTTTTTTCGAAATTGCAATTTCGCTATTTAATTATCCGATAAATTTCAAATTAAATTTTTTTCTTTATCAGAGTCCATCAAGCTATTTTACAAAATTAGCATTTCAATTTTAACATTTAATTAAATAGCGAAATTTCAATTTTAAAATTTTCAAAAATTAAATTTTCATATTTAATTATGCGCTAAAATTCAAATTAAATTTTTTTCTATATCAGAGTCCATCAAGCTATTTTACAAAATTAGCATTTGAATTTTTAACATTTAATTAGCGAAATTTGAATTTTAAATTTTTTTCGAAATTGCAATTTCGCTATTTAATTATCCGATAAATTTCAAATTAAATTTTTTTCTTTATCAGAGTCCATCAAGCTATTTTACAAAATTAGCATTTCAATTTTAACATTTAATTAAATAGCGAAATTTCAATTTTAAAATTTTCAAAAATTAAATTTTCATATTTAATTATGCGCTAAAATTCAAATTAAATTTTTTTCTATATCAGAGTCCATCAAGCTATTTTACAAAATTAGCATTTGAATTTTTAACATTTAATTAGCGAAATTTGAATTTTAAATTTTTTTCGAAATTGCAATTTCGCTATTTAATTATCCGATAAATTTCAAATTAAATTTTTTTCTTTATCAGAGTCCATCAAGCTATTTTACAAAATTAGCATTTCAATTTTAACATTTAATTAAATAGCGAAATTTCAATTTTAAAATTTTCAAAAATTAAATTTTCATATTTAATTATGCGCTAAAATTCAAATTAAATTTTTTTCTATATCAGAGTCCATCAAGCTATTTTACAAAATTAGCATTTGAATTTTTAACATTTAATTAGCGAAATTTGAATTTTAAATTTTTTTCGAAATTGCAATTTCGCTATTTAATTATCCGATAAATTTCAAATTAAATTTTTTTCTTTATCAGAGTCCATCAAGCTATTTTACAAAATTAGCATTTCAATTTTAACATTTAATTAAATAGCGAAATTTCAATTTTAAAATTTTCAAAAATTAAATTTTCATATTTAATTATGCGCTAAAATTGAAATTAAATTTTTTTCTATATCAGAGTCCATCAAGCTATTTTACAAAATTAGCATTTGAATTTTTAACATTTAATTAGCGAAATTTGAATTTTAAATTTTTTTCGAAATTGCAATTTCGCTATTTAATTATCCGATAAATTTCAAATTAAATTTTTTTTCTATATCAGAGTCCATCAAGCTATTTTACAAAATTAGCATTTCAATTTTAACATTTAATTAAATAGCGAAATTTCAATTTTAAAATTTTCAAAAATTAAATTTTCATATTTAATTATGCGCTAAAATTCAAATTAAATTTTTTTCTATATCAGAGTCCATCAAGCTATTTTACAAAATTAGCATTTGAATTTTTAACATTTAATTAGCGAAATTTGAATTTTAAATTTTTTTCGAAATTGCAATTTCGCTATTTAATTATCCGATAAATTTCAAATTAAATTTTTTTCTTTATCAGAGTCCATCAAGCTATTTTACAAAATTAGCATTTCAATTTTAACATTTAATTAAATAGCGAAATTTCAATTTTAAAATTTTCAAAAATTAAATTTTCATATTTAATTATGCGCTAAAATTCAAATTAAATTTTTTTCTATATCAGAGTCCATCAAGCTATTTTACAAAATTAGCATTTGAATTTGTAACATTTAATTAGCGAAATTTGAATTTTAAATTTTTTTCGAAATTGCAATTTCGCTATTTAATTATCCGATAAATTTCAAATTAAATTTTTTTTCTATATCAGAGTCCATCAAGCTATTTTACAAAATTAGCATTTCAATTTTAACATTTAATTAAATAGCGAAATTTCAATTTTAAAATTTTCAAAAATTAAATTTTCATATTTAATTATGCGCTAAAATTCAAATTAAATTTTTTTCTATATCAGAGTCCATCAAGCTATTTTACAAAATTAGCATTTGAATTTTTAACATTTAATTAGCGAAATTTGAATTTTAAATTTTTTTCGAAATTGCAATTTCGCTATTTAATTATCCGATAAATTTCAAATTAAATTTTTTTCTTTATCAGAGTCCATCAAGCTATTTTACAAAATTAGCATTTCAATTTTAACATTTAATTAAATAGCGAAATTTCAATTTTAAAATTTTCAAAAATTATTTTCATATTTAATTATGCGCTAAAATTCAAATTAAATTTTTTTCTATATCAGAGTCCATCAAGCTATTTTACAAAATTAGCATTTGAATTTTTAACATTTAATTAGCGAAATTTGAATTTTAAATTTTTTTCGAAATTGCAATTTCGCTATTTAATTATCCGATAAATTTCAAATTAAATTTTTTTCTATATCAGAGTCCATCAAGCTATTTTACAAAATTAGCATTTCAATTTTAACATTTAATTAAATAGCGAAATTTCAATTTTAAAATTTTCAAAAATTAAATTTTCATATTTAATTATGCGCTAAAATTCAAATTAAATTTTTTTCTATATAAGTGTGAATTATACTCTTTTATAAAAAATAGCATTTGAATTTTTAACATTTAATTAGCGAAATTTGCATTTTAAATTTTTTTCGAAATTGCAATTTCGCTATTTAATTATCCGATAAATTTCAAATTAAATTTTTTTCTATATCAGAGTCCATCAAGCTATTTTACAAAATTAGCATTTAAATTTTAACATTTAATTATCGAAATTTCCATTTTCAAAATTTTCAAAAATGAAATTTTCATACTTAATTATGCGCTAAAATTCAAATTAATTTTTTTTCTCTATCAGAGTGAATTATCCTATTTTATAAAAATAGCATTTGAATTTTAACATTTAATTATCGAAATTTCCATTTTCAAAATGAAATTTTGCTATTCGCTAAAATTCAAATTATATTTTTTTACAAATTTAATGGACAGGAAATGAATGCGCTGTATTTTAAAAATTGTAACTCTTAAAACTTTAAAAGTGATAATTTAAAAAAAAATATTCATTTAAATTGAATGTGAGAATAAATCAAGAAAGTAAAGATAAATTTTATTACATTATACATTATATTAATATATACATTAATAAAATCAACACATTATATACATTAACACAAAAAATATATACAAGTAAAACAATATTTTGCAAATTAAAAAATATATTCTAATTATTGTTAATTTAATAAATTTCTAAAAAGGGACCTCTGTCGTGATAATAAGTTTCTTTTATTATATTTTTAAGATTTGCTGCTCTAAAATTAATTTGTTGTTCTTCGGCCCAAGAATTTTTTATGCTATATGTATATTGTTCATTTTTAATACAATCGTGACAGTCTTCATTTATACATTCAATACTCAGTCCTCTTTGATAATATGGCCGTATTAAATAATGGTCCTCATACGGATCATAAGAGTTTTTTAACACAATGTTGTTTTTGAAATTGTACATCTTGTTGTCCCAGTATAATATTTTTTTCTCATGATCGATTGTTAACATATCACAAGAAGGCAAGAGATAATATGTTAAATTTTCAATATCTTCAATGGGAAGATATTTTTCGAGGAAATCATCCTTGAAGAATGAAATTGTATCTTCCCATTTTAATTCTTCTTCTGATGCACTTTCAATTGATTTTCTCATAGTGCCAATATATGGAACATTCCAATATTTATCATCGGGATAACACGGCTGATAATTTCTAAAATATCTCATGCATATCGACATTTTTTTATTGTCGAAAAAAACATATAATGGTTGATTGTTTTGCTTTATATACCAACCTTTTCTAACAAATTCTGTAAGTTTTATAAACTTACGTTCTAATAGAGTCCATGCAGAAGGGTTTGATGTTAAATCCTCCATTTCAGGCATTTTGACAAGCGTATTTATCTTATCAGAAAACTCAAAATATTTTTTGAATATGTTGAATTTCACATCGAAAGGAAGGTTTAAAAATGGAAAACTCATATTTACTTTTTGGATACAAGACAAAGTGAAATACTCCCTTTTATATTGGCGAAAAGCAAGAAATAAAAAAAACGGATCATGTTAATCTATTATGTCACCTGTTTTTTGTACGCAAAATAATTGTTTATTTTAAATATGGCCGTCACATTTTTTATCTTTTAAAACTGTTTTGTCATGAGATATAAATTAAGCAATTTTTTTTCTTGAAACATATAATAGTAAATAAGAGCAATTTCATTTTTACCAAGAAAAAAATTTGAAAAAATAGTTCTATAGACTAGTTAAAATATTTTTTGATTTTAATTTTTTTTTAGTCATACATTTTAACTTTAAAAATTATTTTTAATGATTATCATAATTAACATTTCATTTAAGGATATTGACAAAATATAAAAGATTAACAAAATAAACGTTTTTGTAAAAAAACAAACAATCAAAAAGAAGTTTATTTAAATAAAATATATAGTATTTGAATTTTAATATTTAGTTAACTAGCGAAATTTCAATTTTTAAATTTTGAAAAAATGAAATCCGCTAAAATTCAAATTATATTTTTTTCCAATCTATTTTTTTGTAAAATAGCATTTGACATTTTGTTAAATAACGAAATTTCAAATTTCAAGTTTTGAATCCGCTAAAATTCAAATTATATTTCTTTCTATATTGAAGTTATTTTACAAAAAATAACATTTGAATTTTAACATTTATTTAAATAACGAAATTTAAGAATAAAATTCAAATTATATTTTTTTATGTCCAAGTTATTTTACAAAAGTAACATTTAAAATGAAATTTCGTTATTTAATTCAAATTATATCACCAAACTATTTTACAAAAATAGCATTTGACGCACCACAGATAAAGTGACGTAATCGAGTTGTATATAAACCCACTCGCCATTTCATTCTTTCTCATTGCTTTTCAATATGGAGTTTCCGTTTCTTGATCTACCAGATTTAGTTCAAACGAAAATAATGAAATACTATTTGAGTCCATTATTTAAATTTAAAAAATTAATGAAGATAAATGAATTATCACCAATTTTAGAACAAAAAAGTTCCTGGATGAATCCTACAGATGAACTATTTGCTTTATTGGATTACCTTTCATCTCTATCGACTGGATTTTATTTACCAATTGTTGATAAATACCCACTCAAAAACAGTTTTTATATAAATATCGAAGATGAAAATATAAAATTCTATCATATTGGAGGACCATTTTTCGCATTGAAGAGGAGAGCTATTAAAAAACCCCTAGTGAAAGAAAGTGAACTATCATCTGTTTTGGAATTTCTAAAGGAATTTTCAAGAAAATACGCATATTGTGAAAACCCACCAGAAAAATTAAAATGGTATTTGAAAAAAAATGAAATTGGATGGTGTCATAGATCGTCTATAATAGATTTTAAACTTGTGGAGGGAAGAAAATTTGTGATTACGTTTAGTGAATTGTATTTCTTCCTCCACAAGTTTATTCCATGTGAAATAACTGAAGATTTGAAAGATTATAAATAAGTTTTCCCACACCTGAATTTCATAAGTTATCTGGACCCACACCTATGGTCATCATAAAACATAATCATGTCCACGAATTTATTTAATGACAAAGATTTGCAATTTTATCCCATTAAATTGTATTTTTCTCACAGATCCACGATTAATGTGAAATAATCAGATTTGCATATTTATTTTCATATGCCATCAAATATAAATGTTTTTCATATCCTATTTACGTTATTGAAAAAAATATTTGGACAAAGATTTGTCCTTCATTATTTATATATTTTTTATAAATAATTATATTTGTATATAATGCTCTTTTTTTAATTAAAATCCTTCATTATTTATATAGTTATTATAAATGATTATATTTGTATATAATACTCTTTTTTTATTAAAATATGTTGTGTATATATATTATATATTTATTTCTTTAATAAAAATGTTCAAAATTAAATGTCTTATTATTTTTTTAAATTTTCAAACAAATCATTTATAGAAATTTGAAATAGAATAAAATTGAATTTGAATTTTAGCGAATTTCATTGAATACCTGCAATTGTATAATTTAATTTCTTAAACAACTTTCAGATATTTAATTATATTTCTGTTTCATCATACAATTCAAAAATTAGAATAATCTTACAGGTAGATTTTTTTGAATAACTGGAGACGTTCCACAGTAAATTCTACATGGTTTAAAGCATTAATAAAAAATATTGTAAAAACTAGCCACCTTGAATAAGTCTTTCTGTTATTACTTTTTAATACGACCATGACTATTTCTATCAATCTATCATTTTGCGTTTTTACCAATTTATAATGTTCCATTTCGACCTGCAATTATCCTTGAATTTTAACATTTTATTATGTTGCAAAAGTTCAGATTTTAAAATTTCAAAATTGAAATTTAGCTAAATAATTAAATATTAAAATTAAAATTATATTTTATTCTATTTATTCAGAAAATCATTTTGTCTCATAGATTTCAAATTAAAAATATAGATAATATATGTGCTGAAATGCTTGTGGAATTCATTTCCAAAATGACATGTTTAAAACAATACAATGGACGTTATTATTAAAAAATCACTCTTCAATATTCTTAAAAAGGACTTTATTTAATAGACATGGGACAGGTTTGAACAATACATACAACAAGCAAAATGTTTACAATCTAGAAAAATAATATCCTTGATTTTAACTTAAAAAGATCGTTTCCTTTTTTTGGTCTGTATAATTATTCTTTATGAGAAAGGTTTAGATAGTTATATGGTATTTTTTCTTTTGTCTTTTCTATGAAATTATATTTCTCTCGAAGATATTTCGCAGGGTCCATTAAGGCTTTTTGGCAATAACATGTATTTGGGAATTCATCAGAAAAAACGCATCTTATACAATCGGTCAAGTGCCATTCTCTACTTTCAGGATTCAGAATTACATTGATTTCTCGTTGTTTTCCCATTTCTCTGACTTTTATTTCAAACTGTATAGCATTCCTTGTAGTTTTATATTCTTCATACCATTTGAACACATTTTCTCTATCTGAAACACAACGCTTGTAAAAATCTCGCACATTTTCAATTTGATCAGAATAATTAAATGCTAATAAAGAGCCGCTTAAACGTTCTTCCTTGTGTAATTTTTGGAAATTTTTTGAAAGCATTTCGTCTTCTAAATATTTTTCTGGAGACATCTTAGCGTGGTAGCAAGGACAAGTATCAGGTCCCTCTTTTGCATCGTCCTGAGACCATACACAATTATTTAAGTGCAATTCATCTCTTTTGTTCAAAAGAAATTTCAAGCGACTGTTATAACGACGAGATAATACTTCAAAATGCAAAATATTAACTCGATTATTGCAAATCTTGTACTTTTTTCGCAGAGTATCTAAATAAGTAGTAGTCATGTTGAAATGATTTAGAAACGACAAGTCATATATATATCCACTTTTATCCACCAATAATTTTAAACAAAAAATAAAAAGACTTATTGATTAAACAACTTCTTTATTTCCGTTAGCTGAAAAAGATCCAACTAATAGTGAAAATTGCCATTTTTATATGTCAGAATTTGAAAAAACAAAAAAAGGTGGTCGAGTTATATGAAAAAGATCCAACTAAAGTTAAAATAGTCATTTTATATGTCAGAATTTGAAGAAAAAAAAAAAAAAAAAAAAGTTTCAAATTAATCAACGTAATTTTTTTTTAAATTTTAAAATTTTTTTAAAGGGTTTTACTTTATTTTATTTTTATTTTAATATTTTTTTATAAAAAGATATAACTATATAAAAGTGACTTTTATTACACATAACAATTATTAACGACAAAAATGGATTGCAAATGATTTTGATGATCTATCTCAACCATTATCAGATTTTATAATTTTGATATTAAATTGATTGAATTATGTTTTAAAGTTATTATACGGTAAAAAAATAATTATTACCAGCTGCCTCGTAATAATTATTTTTTTACAGTCTCAAAAGAACAAATTATAGATATTTTATTTTTTGTTCTGTAAAAATTCAGCTACTATGTATTATGGTGACAAAAAATATTGTAACGTCATATAAATTGTCGTGTCCAAAATCTTTAAATTGAAGATTTCTTTAAATTCACTTGACAAGAATATTATGTTATGTTGTAATATATATCGATATCCCAAATTAATTAGATATCGAAAAGAACTGACATATTTTAAATTCAATTAAAGGAATGATGACATATTGTTTAACATTTCGATGGATAAATTTTAAAATTGATAAATGTCGAGATAATAATAATTAATAAATGCCGAGATAATAATTTAATAAATTGTGACATGATTTTATTTTTATTTCTTTATATTCTTTTATCTTTAAAAAGACCTTCAAACTATAAAGAATGTCATGCAATGACACACCTTTTGATAAAGTGACGTAATCGAGTTGTATATAAACCCACTCGCCATTTCATTCTTTCTCATTCCTTTTCAATATGGCGTTTGAATTTCTCCATTTGCCTGAGTTAGTTCAAGAGAAAATTATGAAATTGTATTTGCCACCATTTTTTAAATGCCATCAATTAAGGAAAATAAATGAATTATCATCACTATTGAAAAGAAAAAGTTCGTGGCTTCATCCTTCAGATGAACTGTTTGAATTGCTGGATTTAATTTCATCGCTTTCCTCAGGATTTTATACATCAAGCAATCCACTCAAGGATAGTTTTTACATAAACATTGAAGATGAAACAATAAAGTTTTTCCATATTTCAGGACCTAACAGATTTGGAGTATTAAAATGGTTGGATACCAAGCAACCCATCATGAAAGAAATGAAAATAAATCCTGTTATCGAATTTCTAAAAGAATTTTTAAATAGATACTCATTCAGTGAAAATCCATCGGAAATGTTAAAAAGTTATTTGGTGAATAACGAAATAAAATGGTGTCACCGACAATCAATCACAGAATTTAAACTTGTGGAGGGGAAAAAATTTGTCATCACGTTTAGTGAACTGTATTATGGCCTCCACAAGTTTATTCCATGCAATATCACCCAAAATTTACAAGAATCATTAAGATATTGATCCCCTGGACATTTTTCATTTTCAATGGCCAGATATGGAATAATCTATTTACGAGTTTTTAAAGGATCTCAAATATTATCTTTATTTAAAAGAATGTGTCATCATAAAACATAAACAGGAATTTTTAAATGTGAGATTTGCAAATTTATTTATTTTCATATGCCATCAAGTATAAATGTTTTTCATATCCAATTCGTTTATTGAAAAAAATATTTGGTCAAAGATTTGTAAAAATCCTTCATTATTTATTTGGTTTTCATAAATGATTATATTTGTGCTCTTTTTTAATTAAAATCATTATTTATATGGTTTTTTATAAATGATTTTATTTGTATATAATGTTCTTTTTTAATTAAAAATTTGTTGTGATTTTATATATTTGTTTCTTTAATAAAAACTGTTCAAAATTAAATGTCTTATTATTTTTTTTAATTTTCAAACAAATTGTGTATAGAAATTTGAAATAGATAGAATTTGAATTTTAGCGAATTTCATTTTTCAATTTGCTATTTAATTAAAATTCAAATGTTACTTTTTGAAACTAGTTTGGCTGAAATAGAATGTTAGAGGATTTTTTCAAGATTTAAGCATTGAAATTTCGCTATTTAATTAAATGTTAAAATTCAAATGTTATTTTTTGAAATAGCTTGGCTGAAATAGTCAAATTTGATGTTTTCTAATAAAAATATATATTTCAAATTGATTTTCATAGATTTGAAATTTTTCATTTGCATTTTTTAAAAAAATATTTAAAATATTAAAAAAAATTATAACTAAAATGATCATTTGATAAAAAGAAAAATCAAAATATAAAAGTTTATATAAACTTTCATCCAAACAAGAAAATATCTCTTAAGACACCAAAACTTTTTTAGAAGATAAAAGGCGAGATCTTAAAATTATTGATGATAAAAAGGGTCTCAAGATTATTCTAAAGATTTTTAGAAAAAAATATATCATTAAAAATTACAATTATATTATTTGTTATGATTCAAAAAAAAGATCAACATAACTACAATTGATTGAATCAGATTTGTTTGTCATTTATTTTATTAAACAAGAAATGGAAGGAGTAATTTTAATAATAAAAAAAACTATCCTGTGAGATTATTCTAATTTTTGAGTTGTATGATAAAACAGAAATATAGTTAAATATTTGAAAGTTGTTTAAGAAATTAAATTATAAAATTGCAAATATTCTAGCATTTTCAAAGTGGATGACGCTCGTAATAATAAATAAATTTTTATCTAAATTAAATAAACGACACAAAAAAAATAGTCAAATAACAGTTTATTTTGAATTACAACATATTATATATGTCTTTAACAACTTGTCAAATACTTTTTTAAAAAGCTCTTCTTTTAAATTGGATTACTAACATAAATTGGAGTCATCCCAATCAGTATCATAAAGGTCTAACACCAGTCTTCTTAACATTTCTTGACGTAAAAATTCATGCATTGGGTCATCTTCTTTAATCGTCCAAAGGATTGTAGACAAATCTGTAGCTTGAATTGGTTCATTACAAGATGGGCAGCATACATTTTTTGTCGACAGGATAAAATTTCTAACACATGATAGATGAATGTTATGTTTACACTTCATCAACGTAGATGAATTTGCTGGTGTGGAGCACTGAATGCAATCCATCGTTATGATCTCGGATATTCTTTCGAATCTCTATTTATACTCGACATAGTTAAAAAAAAACTATTTATATAATGTCAGTAAAACTGTCGATTTGAACTTTTATTGAATTAAACTGACTATTTTCTGTGTCATATATTTAATTAGATAAAAATAAATCATTGACAGATTTATTTATTTTTTATTAAAATTACTTTTAATATTTATCATTTGACCATTTCTCGTTTAATAAAATAAATGACAAACAAATGAAAATATTTTGGTTCAATCCTTCTTTTTTGAATCATAACAAATAATATAATTGTAATTTTCAATGATATATTTAAAAAAAAATCTTTAGATCGAGATTTTATATTAACCTTACCCGGTCAATTGTCATTTATAATTTTAAGATCTCGCCTTTTATGTATATCACTTTTATAAATTTTTTGGTAAATCTGGAGCGAGGTTATTCTAAAGATTTTAGAAAAAATTGTATTCGAAAGATTTTTAGAATTTTTTTTATTAATAAATGTATCCATTCTTCAAATAAACATTTCGAATAAAGCCATCAACAAAAAATTTTTTCAATTATTGTAAATATTTATTTCTTTTTTTCATTTAAAAGATCAAAGGTCTTTTTTTTATTATGTAAAAATTTAAAGTCTATTCTTACAATTCAACTTCATTAAATATATAGTATATAACATTTTAGATAAGACTGCAATATATTTTATTCTGATACAAAAAGATCATCGCAAATATTTATTCACCAGATCTGTCAGAGCTAAAAAAAATAAATCCTCTGTCAGAAAATCTTATTAAACAACTAATAAAAATTTCACTCTATAGTCGCGTCAGTGTTTTTGTCCATTTCTTTAAAATTGAAATTTGAAATTTTTTGTAGAAGATTTTATGTTTTTTGTAGAAAATATAAATTTTATGATATATATTTGTCTAAAAAATGATGATTGTCAAAACTATTTTTTAGATATTTTATATTTTTGACACACACACACACACACATATATATATATATATATATATATATATATATATATATATATTTGAATAGAAAGTAAGAAAAAGGTGTAAGAGTTTAAGATAAGTGGGCGTGATTAACAAAAAGAAAAAATTAATAAATACAACAACAAATTAAATTATCGAAAAAATATTTGCAAAAATAAAAATAACAATTCATATATATATGTAGAAAAATTGAAATTTTATATGTTTTCGGTTTTGTAAATATTATATGAGATTCACGGGCTCATTTTTTTTAAACTTTATGATTTATTTATATATATATATGTTACAGACAATAGCAATTACATGCGAAACATTGTTTTCTGATTTTGAGAAAACGTCCTATTTTTAAAATTTTACAAGTTTTTGATATTTTTAACATTGTGTGATGGTTTACTACAAAATAAATAGATATTATAAAGTTCTTTCGCGAGACACTGTTCCATTTTCGTGTCCTAAATGTGGAATAAGTCTTTTGTCAAAAGAATATGAAAAACATTGCACAAAAGATTGTACAGACAACATGAATGCTAAAAAATGTTGTGTTTGGTGTTTTGGAGTTGAGAAATTCGAGAAAAAAAATGACGCTGCGGACCATTTGTTAAAATGTTTTAAGAAATTTAAATATTGTGTAACCGAAAAACAAAAAAGTCCATCATCAGTACCAGAAGAATTAAAATTTTTCGATTTTACACCTATGTGTGAAAAACAAAACTTTTTCGGTCACGAAAAAATATCTGAGATTGATTACACAAAACCTATTTGTCCATTAGATTTGAGCGACGAAACTTTACTTGTACCTTTCAAAGACGATACTTTAAATCTGGCTGCTACCTGTGTCCAAAAATATGTTCGCGGAGGTTATATTTGGTGCCACGTAATGGTGCGAGCCATAGCTTATAAAAGTTTTGTTCTAGCCATGGAAAAATATAATGATGACGGAAATATTAAGACTTTACCTTTTTCGTGTTGGTGCAATGGTGGAAATGAATCAGAGGCCTGTTTTAGACAACATAAACACATGATTTTAGTTTCGCGTTCTTTGAAGGATTTTAAACGCGTTTGGAAAAATGTCGTCGCCATAAAAAAACCTTATCCTAAATTTAAGTGTAAGAATTTTAAATATATCGAATCCGAAATGCATCTAGTGAATACGATGGGCTATTTAAGCCGACGTGAATCTGAATGTAATTTTAAATTTCGCAAGGATTATGAAGAGAAAGTGAAAACAGAAAAAAGGAAAGAAAATCACTTTTATATAGCAGAAACTTTACCTTTGGATTATAGGTTAGTATTGGCAACTTTGTGGGATGGAGGAGTTATGAAATTAATAGGACAAAATTATAATTGTCGTGATCCTAAAGATTTGCTATACATTCCATTGGAAATGATGGATTCGAAATGGAAAGCTCAAATTAAGAACTTACCTGGAATCAAAATGAATTTAGTTTTACCAGTGACTGAGAATGTCCAAATTTCCAAAGAAGTCACGGATCGCTATTTGCATTTGAATAATGGGAAAAAAATCTATTTTGTCGAACAACAGAAAACTGACATTGATGAAAAAATATTATTTTATCAAGTCGTCAAAGAGGACCTAGCCGGAGACAACAAGATTGTTTAAATTGTGCTAAACCAATCATGGAAAGTTGCGAAGATTTGGAGAAAAAAAATAAAGATTTACGAATGGAAATGGAACAGAAACACAAAGAAATCAGGGAATTGAAAAACAAATTTGAGAATTTACGAGTGGAAATTGAACAAAGGCGCGAAGAAGAAATTAGAGAATTGAAAGAGAAATTGAAAACCGTAGAACAGAAAAATGATTCACTTCAAAACAAAATCGAATATTTGAGAGAGACTGAAATTGCTAGATTGGTAGCCGAAAATGTTGAGCTAAAAAGAAGATTGTCTAAATATGAATCATAATTTTGTAATTATATTTATCATGGTTTATAAATAAATATGGAATTTGAAATATATAAAAATTAAAACTTAAAACATTTCAAACTTTTTCAAGATTAAATAAAATTATAATTCTTTTTTTCAACGTCCCCAGTGGCGCAATTGGCTAGCGCGTGGTACTTATAAAACAGTATAATTGTGAGTTATGCCGAGGTTGTGAGTTCGATCCTCACCTGGGGAAAATTATTTTTATACATTTCATTATTGTTTTTTAATAAATACAAAAATCGAAAATGATTTCTTTAAAAAATCTGTAAATGTTTAAATATTTTTTAATTCTCAATATTTATTTTTTAATGATTATCATAATAATGTAAGATTTTATTTAACGATAAACATTTTGTAAACCCACGTTTATATATTTTAAAGTAGGCTGCAATCATGTCTGAATAGATCATCACAAATATTTATTCACCAGAGTAAATAAATGATCCATATATAGTCACAACGAACCTAAATAATTGTATTTTAAAAAACTTGGACTTTTTTATAAATTTATTCATTTTTTAAAATTACTTTTTTATATTTCAATTTTGGCTATCTAATTAACGTTAAAATTCAAATGATATTTTATCCAGGTTAAATAAGCTATTTTTAAAAAAATGGAAATTTGAATTTTAGTATTAATTATATAGTGAAATTTCACATTTTTTGATAAATCGCTATCTAATTAAACGCTAAAATTCAAATGATATTTTATTTAAATTTAAGGTTAAATAAGCCATTTTTTAAAAAACAAAATTTGAATTTTAATATTTAATTACTTAGCGAAATTTCGAATTTCAAAATTTCAATTTTGATAAATCGCTATCCAATAAAACGCTAAAATTCAAATGAAATTTTATTCTATTTCAATATTAAATAAGCTATTTAAAATATATATATATAATTTAACATTTAATTATTTAGCTAAATTCCAGTTTTTAAAATTTCAATTTTTAAATTTAACTAAATAATTAAATGTCAGATTATATTTTATTCTCTTTCAAGATTAAATAAGCTATTTTTAAAAAATAAAATTTGACATTTTATTATATAATGAAATTTCGGATTTTCAATTTTCAATTTTGAAAAATCACTATATAATTAAATGTCAAATTATATCTATTTTAAAGTTTAAAAGCTATTTTAAAAAAAATTTGAATTTTAGGATTTAATTATATAGCGAAATTTCAGATTTTAAAATTTCAATTTTGAAAAAGCTAAAATTCAAATGATATTTTATTTATATTCAAGGTTAAATAAGCTATTTAAAAAAAATAAAATTTGAATTTTAACATTAATTATATAACATCTAGTTAAATTAACATTAGGCCAAACTAAATGTAAAGTTTATATATTTCATAATCTCATGACATCATTTGACGTCATTTCTCATTGTGTATATAAACCCATCATTAATTCCAGGTTTTTAGTATCATTTATTCGACGTCCTTAGTTAATACAATGTTTTTCAAAGTGTCATTTTTCGTGAATAAACCAACAATAAGAGCTGCAGTGGGTAATAATGGAAATATATATTTTTTTGCTGTGGATGTGGACCGTTTTTACGGATGCACTTTTCCAAAACCTTCAAAAGACTTGAAAAATTTGACACCTAGTCATTATAAAAAAGTTTTAAATGGCAAAGACTCAAGAGTGTACAGTTTTAAAGAAATGCTGAATGTCATTTTAAAAACAACTAAAGATCAAATAACAGTGGACATAATGGATTACTTGTGTTATTTTGGTTATACATCAGATAATTTACCCAATTTGAAATATTCGGATCCTGATACTGCATTTATTTTGAACATTCGAAATAACTGTGGAATGCGCATTCAGGCCTATTTACGTTTATTTGTAAATGGTATTTTATCGAGTAATAAAGTACACAGAAAAAATGATGAACATGTAAAATGTGTTCAAACATTGACTGAATCTAAACATGGATTCTGGAGATAAATATAATTGTATATATAAATAATCAATGTATTATTATTATTATTATTATTATTATTATTATTATTATTATTATTATTATTATTATTATTATTATTTACATTTGTTATATCAAATTTGAAATGAAATATTTGTTTGCTAATAAAAAAATATTATTTGCTTCAGAATTTTTTTCATAAATTTAAAAATATATTTTATATTCATTTCCACTTTAAAAAAATATTTTAATTAAAAAAATTAAAAAAAAGAAAAAATATATAGCTAAGAAGAATATATATAAGCGTATATATAGATGTATATAATAATATATACGTTATTAAAAAGATTATTTTTTGAATTTATCAGAAATGGATAAAATTTTCTTTGACGATGATTCCACTTATCATATATTACATATTATTCAGTCTGAATCTAGTATAAAATTAACAGAGTATGGTCGATATAATAAACATTTTGAACGTGCTGCAATTTATATGACTTTACCTATACGTAAAACTGTTTTAAAAAACTTAATAGATTCCTTTGATACAATTTATTCATTTATTGATGGTGATCTTTTCATTAAAGGAAATGACAAACATTATATTTTTAATTCTATAAAACGATGTTTAGTAACTCCTGATTCAAAAACAATATATTTAGATCAATGTCATTATGAAAATATTTATAAATCTGATGATAAACATTTATATTTATTACATAATCCTAATGAATTAATTTTATTAAAAGAACCAAATGAAAATGACAAATGTCATGTTTTACACGCCATTCAAAATGAAGGTTTAATTTGCCCATCCAGGAATAAAAGAAGAATAAAACATTTTACAAAAGAATACCAAGTTATGGGAACTATAGAATTTAAATCCGATACTTTTATTCATTTGAATAATAAGAAAAATCAAGACATAAAAGCTCATATAAAATTTCATGAAGTGCCTGATTTTGAAGGTATAACGAATAAAAGTTGTATTTATAATATATTACAAAAAATATATAGAGATAATTATAATGAAAAACGAATTTTTGGACATCACAGATTTTAAAGTGGATCAATTTTAATATTTATGTTTTTTTAAAAAAAGTTTGATTTTTTATATTTAAAATCCTGGACTATACCTATAGTAACAATAAATCTTTTTATATTCTTTAAAAAAAAGAAGAAACAAAGTATGATTATTGTGGCATTTGTAAATTTGCAAGGTTTTATGAATAATAAAAAATTTTATTGTTTAGAATTTGCATACACTGATATTATTATGGATGGAATGTTAAGATATAAGTATCATGCATTTATTAATCCAATACATACTTCAGGTTCAACTGTAACTTATGAATTTCTAATTAATTTTCTACAAAACAAATACCAAGAATTACAAAACTTATATCCAGATGAAAAACTTGTTTTCTGTTACAAAGACCATTCTAAATTGTTACACGACGCAAATATTCGAAACATTTTAAATATTGATATTGTGGGTATACCATCTATAAAATGGCTTTTGTATCTATATCCTAATAAAAAATGTCCATACCATCCAAAACGAGCGAAACAATGTGCTCAACGAACTTTAGAACTTGTGGAAAATTTTGCAAAAGATAATTTTGATTTTTTAAAAGCAAATCTGAAAAAATTGGGAATAAAAATTCCTAATAATGTCCAAGAACTTCATTTCTCAATATGGGTACACTTAATTTAAAAAATAATTCAATATTTTTTTAAAGACCTTAATATTATAAATTTAAAATGATAAAATGTAAAATTGTATAATTTAAGATAAATGATAAAATATAAAAATTGTATAATCTAAAATATTAAATATGATAATATTAACTTTGATATTTTTATATTTGATAATATTACAATTTAAAAATTAACATTTCATAACTTTATATTTTACAATTGGGTAATTTAACATTTTTTTTAATTCTACATTTTCAATTTAATGTAATTTGTTACTATTAAAATATTTATAATTAAGTTATTTTTATTTGTTTTATCACATATATTTATAAAATTTTTATAAAATAAGGGTTATGAATAATTTATTCAAACAACAACAACAACAACAACAACAACAACAAATTGCAAATTTAAAACAATTCACAAGTTTAAAAGAAAATAAATCGGAAGAATTAATGGATTGGTCAGATTATGATCCTAAATGGTATAAAAAGAATGATCCAATTTTATATAAAAAAATTTTAACAAATCCTTTACTATATCTAAAATCATTTTAATTGTTATCGGTGGGAAAAAAAGAAATATTACGCAACACATATAAGGTATAAAAAGGCTTGGCATTTGCTTAGAATCTCAGATCTCTGGATTGATAGCCATGGAGTTGGAAGCAAGAATTCTACGCGAACTGATACTTAATGCTCTGTTTATTATTATGGAAAGTTATGTTGGTGAAAGCTTCATGATTAAAAATGTTAACAACTTCATAAATGTGCATTCAAGAATAATGAAAAAGATGGAGCCATTTAATCATATGATTTTTCGAGAAATTAAAAAAATAAAGGATTTAGAGAAAGCTTTATACGATTTGGAAGAAGCTTCATTGGAAAAAATTATCGCCATAAAGACTAAACCCTTTTCATTAGTCTTTCTAATGATATCATTCATTATGAAAAATTTAAAATGTCATCATGAAATAATTAACGATTTGGGATATTCGACAAATAAAAATTTAAAATTTGTACTAAATGTTAAACATCACCATCTGCATTTCATAAAGAAAAAGAAGAGCATTCGTGTTTAAAAAACCATATTTCACATTTTTTAAAGGCAAGAATTAATGTTTGACAAAATGTTGTTCATTTTAAAGATTTATAGATTTATATATATAATATGTACATTTTAATTTACAATCCAAATAAAATGACTGTTTCTGTCGTTCATTTATTTTATTTTATTTTTTATTTTTATTTTTTCATTTTAATATTTATCTCTTTTTTAAAAAAGATATGAATATATATATATATATATATATATATAACGACAATTACTAATGACATAAATGGATATAAATTCTGATAATGTAAAAATTCTATCTCAAATATTATCAGAAATTGGATTTAATGATTTTGATATTAAATTGATTGAAAGTATAATTGCTACAGGCTTTTCACATTATGATTTAAAGTTGTTAGGTTTTTCAAAAGAACAAATTTTAGCTATATTTTATTTAATTGATCCTGAAAATGAATTTTGCAAGATTTATTATGGCGACGAACATTCTATAAATTGTCCAAAATCTTTAGAAGACTGTTCTATTTGTTTAAATTCACTTGACAAAAATATTATTATGTTATGTTGTAAACATTTATTTCATATAAAATGTTTATCAAAATGGCAGTCTACTTGTCCAATCTGTCGACAGCCTTTTGAAAATATATATCGATATCCCAAATTAATTAGAAATTGGATATCGAAAAGCACAAATGCTTTTCATATTTTAAATTCAATTAAAAGATCATGACAAAAGATTTTTTAATGGAAAAGGATAAATTTTAAAAGTGATAAAAGTCGAGATATTAATAATTGACTTTAATAAATTGTGACATGATTTATATTATTATATTTATTTATATTATTTTATTATAATTTTTTTATAAAAAAAAACTAAGCTCCACCCTTTTTGTTCAAACTATATATATCACTCTGTTTTCACTTAGATTACATTTCACGATGAAACATCTCGTTGAAAGTATTATGATAAATTTTATTAGACAAACCATAAAGGATAAATTACCAAACTTTTTGGACTTCAATGATATTTCACAATATGTTTTAACTCAAATTCAAAAAAAGACATGTTATTCAGACATGTTTTCTTTTTCAAGAGATATATTAATAGAATATCTTCAACCTCCAGAAAAAGACGAAAAAGTTGCATATGATGCAAAATTTTTAGATTGTTTGTCACATTTGAGTAAAGAAATTGAAAGTATAATTGAAGAATTAAAACAAGTTATGTTTTTAAAAGGAAAACAAATGTTTTCCAATGTCTGGATTAAACAGTCACCAGAGGATAATATTGAAATGGATAACAAAAGTAATTCTATAAATCAAAATTCAGAGGATATAAAAACAAATATTGTAGATCTTACAGATCCACAAAATATACAAGATTGTACAAACCAAAATTTACCTGTGGACTCATATTACATAAAAAGAAATGTTAATTTTGCATATCTAGCTGTGAGATATAAAAATAAACAATTTGATGCATTTTCTCTAGGAACATTCAAACGTATAATTGGTGTTAAACAGTGTCCAAACTCATGGAAAAAATATTTAAAACATTATTGTAAAAAGTTTAAAATTGAAACTTTGTTTATACGTACACAGAAACATTTTAAATTAAACATGAAAAGAGTAACTGTTAATTATTTTAATGTGAAGAAAGATAAAATCATATGTACCAAGTGTCATGATAAAGATTGTTTGGCAGGCAGAATTTCTATGTACTTTAAAATATTTCATGCTGTAAATTTCGAAGATTGTGATTGTAATTGTTTTTAACTTTTTTGTCCATTATCTTGTCTAATGGAGATGTTTTTGTAGAAATGTTTTTAAAATAAATAATAGTTATTGCTGTGTGTTAATTTCTTTCACAATAAAGATGAAAAAAAGAAATTATATAAAAAAAGAACTGATGGAAAAAGTATGATATATTTTTAAAAAATGAATTGAAAAGAGAATATATAAGATTTTTTTACTTTGAACAAGAAGCAAAAAATATGGATCTCAAAAAAAAGAAAATAAAGATCAAATAATATTTATATTAGTACGACAGGATAATTCTTATTTCTCATAATTAAAATTCAAAACTTTAAATTTGATAATGATGTAAACTGTCCTGTCATACTAATATGTTCATTAAATTTTAATTTTATGAATCTATAAAAAAGAATATCTTTTTTTACAGGAGAGATAAAGATGAAGAATATATAAATATATGATAAATAAAATATGATATATTTTTTTACGAAAAAAACATGAATATGAAAAAATAAAGATCTGTTACAGATAAAGTTTATATTAGTACAATAGGATAAGATTTTCAAAGTAAAAATTTTAGATTTTCAAAAATTTTACTTTGCAAAAAATTTTGAAAAACAAAAAAATTTTAAAATCTAAAATTTTGAAAAACAAAAAATTGAAAATCTAAAATTTTGAAAAACAAAAAAATTTTAAAATCTAAAATTTTGAAAAACAAAAAAATTGAAAATCTAAAATTTTGAAAATCTAAAAATTGAAAATCTAAAATTTTGAAAATCTAAAAATTGAAAATCTAAAAATTGAAAATCTAAAATTTTGAAAATCTAAAATTGAAAATATAACTTTTGAAAAACAAAAAAATGAAAATCTAAAATTTTGAAAAACAAAAAATTTGAAAATCTAAAATTTTGAAAAACAAAAAATTTGAAAATCTAAAATTTTAAAAAACAAAAAAATTTGAAAATTTAAAATTTTGAAAAACAAAAAATTTGAAAATCTAAAATTTTGAAAAACAAAAAATTTGAAAATCTAAAATTTTGAAAAACAAAAAATTTGAAAATCTAAAATTTTGAAAAACAAAAAATTTGAAAATCTAAAATTTTGAAAAACAAAAAATTGGAAATGTAAATTTATGAAATCTAAAAACATAAATAAAAAATATTATAAACTAAAAAAAAAAAAAAAAAAAAAAAAAAAAAAAAAAAAAAATTTTTTTTTTTTTTTAGTTTATAATATTTTTTATTTATGTTTTTAGATTTTAGATTTCATAAATTTACATTTCCAATTTTTTGTTTTTCAAAATTTTAGATTTTCAAAATTTTAGATTTTCAAATTTTTTTGATTTTTAAATTTTTTTGATTTTTAAATTTTTTTGATTTTTAAATTTTTTTGATTTTCAAAATTTTAGATTTTCAAAATTTTTTTGTTTTTTAAAATTTTAGATTTTCAAAATTTTAGATTTTCAATTTGAAAAACAAGAAAATTTGAAAATCTAAAATTTTGAAAAACATAAAAATTTGAAAACATAAAAATTTGAAAATATAAAATTTTGAAAATCTAAAATTTTGAAAAACAAAAATTTGAAAATCAAAAATTTTAAAATCTAAAATTTGAAAATCTAAAATTTTGAAAAACAAAAAATATGAAAATCTAAAATTTTGAAAAACAAAAAATATGAAAATCTAAAATTTTGAAAAACAAAAAATTTAAAATCTAAAAACATAAATAAAAAATTAGTATTTAAAAAAAAAAAAAAAAAAAAAAAAAAAAAAAAAAAAAAAATTTTTTTTTTTTTTTTTTTTTTTAGATTTTAGATTTAGTTTTTAGATTTTAAATTTTTGTTTTCAAAATTTTTGTTTTCAAAATTTTTGTTTTTCAAAATTTTTGTTTTTCAAAATTTTTTGTTTTTCAAAATTTTTACTTTTCAAAATTTTTGTTTTTCAAAATTTTTTGTTTTTCAAAATTTTTACTTTTCAAAATTTTTTACTTTAAAAATTTTTTACTTTAAAAATTTTAATTTCAAAATTTTTACTTTTCAAAATTTTAATTTCAAAATTTTTACTTTTCAAAATTTTAATTTCAAAATTTTTACTTTTGAAAAATTTTACATTTCAAAAATTTAAATTTAAATTTTTTGTTTTTCAAAATTTAAATTTTCAAATTTTTCGTTTTTTTTAATTTTTAAATTATTTTAAAAATTTAAAAATTTATAAATCTGAAATGTTTAAAATAATTAAATGAAAAAATTATAATATCTAATATTATGAAATCAAAAAAATTGTAAAATGTTAGATATTAAATAATCTAAAAATGATGAAATGTAATTTTGTTTAAAAAAAAAGAAAATATATTTATGGGATATATTTTATAACCGTTTCCATCAGTGTAAAATATCAAAATATTTTTCAAGTATGCCTAGTCCGATTACCCTTTTTGATTTAAATAATCATGTGCTATCAATTCTTTTTAATGAGTATGTTGCACTTCATGATAAACTAACGTTATTAAATTCACCCGATTTTCATGAAAAATTATCAAATCCTAATCTTTGGTCAATTCCCTATGATGAATTTTTTGGATTTATATATGCGATTCGAATAATGAAACCGGGTTGGTATCTTGATAATCGCAATAATGCCTGTTATATATCCGTAGATGAAAAAACTGCCTCTTTATCAGTACGTTATTTTAATTATTTGAATGTTGAAAAATTAGATAAAACTTATCCGTCTCCAGACAATCTGATAAAAGGTGGCATTGATCCTATGCAAAGGATAATAAGTGGAAATTTGAAATGGGCATCATTTGATTATTATATTCACTATACATTTCCAAAATTATATTTTCCAATCGATAAGATGGAAGACATTCAATTTTATCGCATATCTCCCAAGATTACGGTTGCTGTGAACCGTTCTTTGAAAACCCTCCGTTGGCCTCAATGTTATACATTTGATTGCCCTAAAATTTATCATTTCAAAGAAAAATGTATCGCGAGTACAAATAACGAACCGCATTATTTAATGCGATGCGGAAAAAATAATAAAATAATTACAAAATGCATTTACAAAAATAAATGTTTTTGTAGAAAAGGAAAATATAATGTTTTTCCCATAAAAGGTTATTGGAAAGAATATAAAAGATATAATTATAGTATAATCAACAATCATTTATCTTATGATGAATATACGTCGTTGTATCATAAATTATGTCTTTATAGAAACGAAAAACCAAAAAAAGTATTACCTGTTGATACTTTTTGTAAAGAAGATAAAAATTATCCTATAATGTTGAATGAAAACACAGTGTATAAGAGTAGATATAATGTATTTTATGATCACTATCAAATAACTGAATTGTATAACATTAAAAAAGAAATAATTATTAATAATTATGATATGAGATATTCAATGGATAACGATTAAAAAAATGCTGTCCAGATTATATTTTAGATCACCATGATAAATATATACCAGAAAAGATTCCGATCGAGAGAACTCCAATTTATGCAATTAGAGAATGTAATTAAAAAATTAATAGGGATCATGATTATCAATAATAATGAGATCTCTGAAATAGTCATGTTGTACTAATATGTTCATAAAATTTTAATTTTATGTAAAAATATATTCTTTTTACAGATTTGTTTTTAAAATAAATAAAATTTTTTGTTGTGTTCTTTTAACAAAAAAATATATAAGAACTTTATGATTTAATTTTTTAAAGATTCTTCATATTTTAAGCGAAATAAAAAAATAATAGGCCTCTGGCATGAATCTATCAGTCAGATTTTTTTTTTTTTTTTTTTTTTTTTTTTTTTTTTTTCATCATCCTTTAGAAGAGTATATAAAGCTCAGCTCTCAGGACACTCTTTAATCTAAGTGTTTGATTTTAAACATTTTTATGATGGAGACTGTTATTTAATAACAGTCTCCATCATATCATGACATGAAGTATCATGACATCTCCAGCAGAGTTATTTCAGACACATCTTTAATCGTGACAGAAAAAATTGATGGTTCAAATGTTGGAATAGGCTACATTGACAATTCATTCAGAATACAGTCTAGAAACGTAGTATTAAACGAAAATACAAGCAATTTTGGTTTGAACGAGATCATGGGACCGCTGACAGAAAAAGTACAGAGAATCAAAGATATCTTAAATTGCAATTTCATCATTTTTGGAGAAGTATTCGGCAAGACGATCAAGAGAATTAAATACTACGATTTCGAATCTAAATCTGTATTCGGAAGCAAAACAGTATTTTTTCGGGCCTTTGACATTTACCAATTGGATTCGAAAACATTCATGAAGTACAGCGACGCCATAAAAATATTCCAGCAAGTGAATCTACCTTATGTGCAAATTTTAGATTTAGGCTACGAAACGATAGGAGATTTGTACGAAAAAGTAGAGCAATATCCAAGCGCTTATGCAAATTGTCCTCTGGAAGGATTTGTTTTGAAAAAAGATGCAGAAGAAACATCTTATTCGAGAACAATTTTTAAAGTGAAGCGAAAAAAGTTCAACGAACGGGATCTTAACAAATACAAGATAAAAAATTACGTGAATTACAACAGATATATTTCTGCATATTCGAAAATTGGCAACGATGTGGAAAAAATCAAAGAAGAAATGATAAAGGATTCAGTGAAAGACATAATGTCCGTCATTCGGAAAGATGAAGATTTGAAATATGACATAACGTCGATTCATAATGATATTGAAACGGAAGTAAATAAAACTATTAAGAGTTTTCTTGAAAGACATCAAAAGTCAAATTGTTTAATTAAAAAGTAGGGACCACAATGAAGCGAGAGTGTTTATGATATGATTTTAATAAAATGAGATATTTTTTAAGGTTTCCGTTTTAGGTACTTCTCAGTTAATGAGATGTTGTGCATTTACAATGCCTGAAAACATATGTTAAACTAACAAAAGATTTGAAATGAGCTGTTCCAGATTATCTTCCCATGAAATGTATAAATATTTATGAACATGTTGGATTTGGGGTTTAGAATATGTCACAACCAAAAAATTAATAATATTATTGATTAAGAATATCAATAATAATGAGATCTACAAAAATTATTATTATTATATGTTGTTATTATAAAACATGTAAATAGATTTTTTTATAATTTTGGAAAAATGGATTCGTCAATATTGTATATTTGTATTATTTTATGAATTGTTATTATATTTTATTTTTATTTATTCAAATGTTAATAAATTGTATGATTTCTACTATGAAAGTTATTGTTAATTTAAAAATATAGATTCATTAAAATATAGTTTTGATGTCTGATTCAAAATGTAAATAATTTTCAGTTCATTAGTAAAATATGAAGATTTTAAAAATGTAAATAAACAACTTGAATTAAAAGGATCAATATTTTATTTATATGTTAACTTGTTTGTATTAAAATACATTCTATTGTGAATAATTTTCTTTTACATGACAATATTTTACAAATTGAGTTTAAGACAATATATTTAGAAACAGTCCTGTCGTATTAATATATTCATAAAATTAAAATTTTGCGAATTATATAAGGATTTCATAATTTTAAAATTATTTTAAAAATTTATAATTCTGAAATGTGAAAAAATTATAATATCTAATATTATGAAATTAAAAAAATTATAAAATGTTAGATATTATAAAAACTAAAAAATGATGAAATGTAATTTAAAAAAAAAGAATATATTTATGGGACATAACCGTTTCTATCGTAATAGAATATCAAAATAAGTATGCCTAGTCCGCTTACCCTTTTTGATTTAAATAATGATGTGTTATCAATTCTTTTTAAAGACTATATTCCGATTCATGATAAACTAACGTTATTAAATTCACCCGATTTTCACGAAAAATTATCAAATCCTAATCTTTGGTCAATTCCCTATGATGAATTTTTTGGATTTATATATGCGATTCGAATAATGAAACTGGGTTTGTGTCTCGATGAGGAAAACAATGCCTGTTATATATCCGTAGACGAAAAAAATGCGACTTTATCCGCACGTCATTTTAATTATTTGAACATTGAAAAATTAGACAAAACTTATCTGTCTCTAGACGATCTGATAAAAGGTGGTATTGATCACAGGAAAAGGGTAATTCACAATTTGGGTTGGGGTTATTTTGATTATTGTCTTAAATATAAATTTCCAGACTTCTATTTTCCGGTCGATAAGATGGAAGACATCCAATTTTATAAAATACATCACACTATTACGGTCGCTGTGAACCGTTTTTTGAAAACCCTCCGTTTTCCCTGTACTAATATTTTTTCAACACCTAAAATTTATCATTTCAAAGAAAAATGTATTGTGACTATTGGTGATGAACCACATTTTTCAATACGATGGGGAAAAAATAAAAAAATAATTGCAAAATGCATTTACAAAAGTGAATGTTCTTGTAGAAAAGGAAAATATAAGGTTTTTCCCATAAAAGGTTATTGGAAAGAAGATAAATGTTCCAAGTATAGTATAACCAATAATAATTTATCTTATGATGAGTATACATCGTTGTATCATAAATTATGTCTTTATAGAAACGAAAAACCAAAAAAAGTATTACCTGTTGATACTTTTTGGAAAAAAGATAAAAATTATCCTATAACATTGAATGAAGAAAACATAATATGTGATTATAGTAAACATAATGTATTTTATGATCGAATGACTGCATTATATAACATTAAAGAAGAAATAATTTTTAATAATAAGGATGATCCGAGATATTCTCATTACTTTGGTAATCCAATTGATAATTAAAAAAATATAGATTCATTAAAATATAGTTTTGATGTCTGATTCAAAATGTAAAAAAATTTTCAGTTCATTAGTAAAATATGAAGATTTTAAAAATGTAAATAAACATCTTGAATTAAAAGGATCAATATTTTATTTGTATGTTAACTTGTTTGTATAAAATACATTCTATTGTGAATAATTTTCTTTTACATGACAATATTTTACAAATTGAGTTTAAGACACTATATTGGATTTTATTTAGAACATTAATGACCAGAATGTCTTATAACTTTTATTTTTGAGCAGTTATTTTAAACAAGTGTACAAATTTAAATCGAAAATACTTTATAGATTATTATTATAAGCAGAGTTTCCATTATCATTCTTTGATGACTCACTGTTTTTTTTTTTTTTTTTTTTTTTTTTTTTTATTGTATTTAAAGCCCAGCTCTCGATTCATTTCGAAGCATTGTCGACGAATATGCATAAAAGGATCGTTAGAGATTTTCTTTTACCTGGTCTCAATGATGGTAGATATGGTTGTTTCTTACAATGGGTGGACAAAAAATCTGGCATTTTTCAATTGAATTGGACCCGCAAAGAATATGGTCATTGTAATCGAGATCGTTTTTCAATCTTTGTAGACTGGGCTAGATTGAAAGGAAGACAAACTTCGAATGAAAGAAATTATTACACTATGGTCAAAATGAAATTTCGAGCAGCTCTCCGTAAATCGAAAGACGTTACAGAATTATTTTCTCCGAACCAACAAGAAAAACTTTATAAAATAACAAATTTTCCCACCATTGGAGAAAAATATACACCAGAGGAAATAGAAGTGGCACAAATATTGACAGATTGGTCGAATTGTAAATCGACACAGAGTCAAAATCGAATTAATACTGTATTTCACGTAATACTAGCATGATCATAAAAGATGAACGTCAAGAAAATTATTAAACTTTGCCCCCGCTCTCGCTGAAGGTTGATGAAAATGGATTATTATTATTATTATTATTATTATTATACTGTAAAAAAATAAATATTACCAACTGCAAGAAACTCTCTGTGATTGGAGAAAATAATTATTTTCTCCAATCACAGAGAGTTTCTTGCAGTTGGTAATATTTATTTTTTTACATTGATTATAATAATAATAATAATAATAATAATAATAATAATAATAATAATAAAACATATATATAGTCTTGTCATTTTGAAATATTTTTTGATAATTTTGGAAAAATGGATTCGTCAATATTGTATATTTGTGTTATTTTATGGTTAATATATCGTTATTATTATATTTTATTTTTAATTTATACAGATGTTAATAAATTGTATGTTTTCTATTATGATAAAATTATTGTTAATTTGAAAAATATAGATTCCTTAAAATATAGTTTTAATGAATCCTTTTCCGATTCCAAATGTAAAAAACTTTTCGGTTCTTTAATAAAATATGAAGATTCTAAAAATGTGAATAAACATCTTGAATTAAAAGGGTCAATGTTTTATTTTATTTGTATGATAACTTATTTGTATAAAATACATCCTGTTGTGAAAATTTTAATAATTTTCTTTTACATGAGTAAATACAATAGACAAAATATGAACATATTTTACAAATTGAGTTTAAGACACTATATGGGATTTTATTTAGACATTAATGAAACAACACCAAAATGTCTTATTACATTTATTTTTGACCAGTTGCTGCTTTTAAACAAGTCTACAAATTTAAAGCGAAAATACTTTGTCGATTATTATTATAAGCATAGTTTTGATTATCATTTTTTGAAGAAAGAATATTCAGAAACTCAGTCTGTATTTAATCTCATAGATTTCAAAAATAAAAATATAGTTAATATATGTGCTGGAAATGCTTGTGGAATTCATCTTTTAAACACCAAAATGACATGTATTGATTTGAAACAATACAATGGAATGAAACTATTACAGAAAATGGATATATGTAATTTTATACAATGTGATATAAATGATAATAAATTTGAAAGAATAGTTTTATCATATAATGTATGGATAGCTATTCATGCTTGTAGAAAATTACCTATACGAATAATTGAAATATTTCAAAAACATGCTTCTAAATTTTCAGAATTGTATCTAGTTCCTTGTTGTACTTTAAACAAAAAATATTATAGAGAAAATGTTGACATGTATGATAGAATACATAAAAAATATTATACTGCTAAAAAAGATTTGTCAAAACATTGTTATCCAGCTATGCATTTTGAATTGTTATGTTCTTTATGTATGACATGTAAATTTAAAATTAAAACATTAAATGATATGCAATCTGTAAAAAACAAAATTATTATTGTATATAAATAATTGAATTACCATGTTTTTTAATACATAATTGTATTTTTTAGTTTAAAATAAAAAACAACTTTTTTGACAATGTCTTTATTTATTTCAAGATTAAAAAAAAACAAAAATAACATATCCACTAATTAATTGTCTTTAGATACATCTATGATAAAAAAATCTTTTAATTTATGAGTGAGTAAAACTTGTTCCATTTTCATATTTATCCAACCAGTAGCATTATGATAGTCTTTTGCAATGTGTATTTTACATATCTTATCATATAACGTTTTCCATTTATACAACTTTATCCAATCATTTGCATAGGAAAATACCAATTCAGTAAGAGGGTAATAATTCATTATTATTTTCTGAAATTCTTCAAATTGATGTAATTTTAGAAGATGTAAGACTTTCTCATCAACAATCAAAAATATATTTTCACAATAGTATATATTATCCTTTAGTTTTCGCATATTATATAATTCTTTTAATCCAACTTGTAAAATATTACCATCAAAATAACATACTTTAGATCCTGTAGAATAAATACAAGTTTCATCTACAGATTCAATTAAAAGGGAATTCACATATGATAGATATTTACATGGAATTTTAAAATTATATTTTTGCAAATTGTAACACGTATCATAAGATCGATATTCTGAAATTTTTAAGTTGTTAGTCACTTTTAATATATGGTGAGAATTCCAATCTATAAAAAATTTAGACGACATAACTAAGAGCAAACAAAATTTTTGCAGTCACCGATGTGGAGAAAATTAACGACGATTAAATATATATATATGTATATATATAATATTTTTTTTCATCTAAAAAATGATTTTTTTAAAATGACATTTAAAAAAATTCATTTTAAAATATAATCGGATTTTTTATTTAACATATTAATTTGTTCCAATTTTAATTATTACAGAAAATATTAAAAAAGTTGTTATGATACATAAACAATATAAAAAAATTTGAAATAACGAAAATTTATCCGATGATGTCAGTTTTGTTGGAGAATTAACGGGTAAATTTAGAAATTGGTTATCCACCGGTGACAATGAATTAACTGGAGCGGTTAAAAGATTTGGACAGTTCGGTTTTGTCCATGTTCCATCTTTTTTACATTTTATAGTAGCATTTGTAATTCCATCATCACAACTAATTACGGCAAATCCTGGAAAGGTAAGTTTTACTTTTAATGTATCGGGTAATTTTGGACAAGGTTCACACAAAATATCTTTACCGCTCCAAATTCCATTATTTAAACAAGTTCGTTTTCCATCAGTACCGGCATCATCAACGATATAAAATCCCAAATGACATTTATGAGTTGCCACCGATTCAAAAAATCTATTGGATGGATAATAAGATACAGATCCGTTTTTAAAATTTTTTATTTCATTACATTGTACTGGATCACAACGTAAATTTTTAATAGGTGGAGACCATTTACCAATTGAAGTACAATATTGATTATCTATAAAACTGTTGAGTTTATAACCTTCATTACATTTATAAGTGATTTTGTTAGGATAACAATATAATGATCCGATATGATAACCATTTTTTAACAAAGGTGGTTTACTGCAAGGTGTAGGTATGCATGTAATGGATGGCGGATTCCACATCAATTGATCATTTTTATTTTTAACTAAAAAAGAATATATATTGTTTGATTTATATCCGAGATCACATTCAAGTACGGCTTTATTTCCTTCATCATATGGAGGATTATGATTACTTGTAAATTTGCCATTTATTGCAGAAGGTAGAGTGTTTATCATTCTTTATAATATTAGAAAAATTTAATATAATTTTTCTTAAAATTGAATCTTTATTTAATTTTCTAATAATAATAATAATAATAATAATAATAATAATAATAATAATAATAATATATGTGTGAGATTCTGCAAACATATTACATCTGCCATGATAAAATTGGAAAACGGCAAGAGAGTAATTTTTGTGTATCAATTGGTATTACAAAATAATCTATATGAACGACTTAAAAATGCCATTAAATATTCTAAAGAAAATATTTATATCACTTATAAAGACTTGGACAAGCATGTAATTTTATACTCGTGCAAACCCATTTGGATAATCGAAACATGGATGTGTACATTTGATTATCCATTAGAGAATTTTACACTTAAAACAATATGGGGAAATGTTTATAATTTTCACGATATTGAATATTTTAAATTACCAAAACCTCTTCTACGGAAAGCTATTTACCAAAGTCACAAATACTTTGAATTTTCTGGATTAGTTTTAAATAGGTTGACATTCGATGAAGTTATAAAATTATGTATTAGTCATAATTTTAAAAAGGTCATGGAAGAATTACGAAAAGATATAACTATAGACGATGTCATGGAAATGTTTTCCAAACAAGATGTAATTTTCGAAAGAAAAAATCTTTTATATCATTTTAATAAAATTATACCAGTTAAAATTTTCTCGGATTTAGATTTATTCGATTTTGGAAAAAAAATTTTGATTCGATTTCATATTACAAAAAATTCTAAAATTGTTGAATTGTGTTTAAAATGTATAAAACTATACTTTTGTGGACAAACATGTACTTTTTTAAGACAATTTACTTTGAATAAAAAATATTGTAGGAAAATGGTAGATTATATACAAAATTGTAACAATTGGTGCAAATTATGTAGACAAGCACCATTATTTCAAATAATCCCATGTGAAGATATTTTTCCTCATGTTTTAATGGAAAAATATAAACTTGTTGAAGATTGTTTGATATTAACAAATCTATCTATAGAAACAGGTTATAGTTTATTACATTTCAAATATTTAAGAGATGATTTATTAAATGACAAAAATGATTACCAGTTGATAGAAGTTAAAATTAAACCCTTTGGAAAAAACTTTGATTATAACAAATATAATGAGATCATTATTGATGATTTATTCAATTACTTGTAACTTTTCTTAAAAGTCAAATATGTATTTTTAAAAGATTTTCTTTATTCAAAGTGTCATTTTTTCAATATTCCATGATACAAATATTTAAAATTTTTTAAAAGAAACTCCTCAGGCTTCACA
The DNA here is from genome assembly GCA_963930645.1 of Salticus scenicus. Lineage (NCBI taxonomy): Eukaryota > Metazoa > Arthropoda > Arachnida > Araneae > Salticidae > Salticus > Salticus scenicus. The sequence continues at coordinate 268,410,643 of OZ005658.1, forward strand.
AATAGCGTTTTCCCACTGGTCCCACATCAAATTAAACGCGACATCTAACCTATCCAGATACGATTGTCTAGTAGAACAATCCCTTTTACATGAAAATTTCAACTTCATCAGCATCGCATCATTGCAATAACTCTTTATCAAGTCCAAAGACGTTTTCAACTTTTCTATGGCGTCCGCTATTGCATCATCTTTCGAAGTGCCGTCTGTCCGTGCTACACTATCTCGAACAATCTGATGAACTTGCCTGGATTCGAAATACCATTTGCTGAACGTGGTTTCCACAATGGTCAAGAAATCGATGATGCGAAAAATTTCTTTGTCTTTCGCAACCAAATCGTTGACTATTTTATTGAGAGATTCTTTATCAACGATCCTTTTTGAAGACTCTAAACGTGCTATTGTTCTATGGTAGTCATCTCGCATGTAGCTAAATATGACTTCTATATTATCCATACTATATTTATTCTAGCAAAACCAAAATTTAAACAACGTTAAATAAATACTATATATCTCCTTTATGTTTAAGTATATATTTAATCTCTTCAAGACAAAATGTCAGGTGAGCGTGGAAAACCCATACTTATATAGAGTTAAACTATACCCACACTTAAAAAAAAAAAAAAAAAAATAAGAAGTAGGCAAAATTTCTCTAGAAAGGATTAATTAATAATTAATTAATTAATTAATTTTCAAAAATGATGAAATTTATAAAATCTAAAAATTATGAAATGTCAATTGTAAATTGTATTTCAAATTTTAAATTGTTTTAAAAAAACAACATTAGAATTTCATTTAGAGATCAATTTATTTTAAAAGACGATAATTTATATACAATTAATTAAAAAAATAAAATAACTGATAAGTTTTGAATTTCAACTCTGTGTGATTTGATAAATATAAATCATGATAATTTTTGATCTGATACATTTTTAAAAAGTAAATTGCAATTCAATTTTAACAAAATTATTTGAATAAAATTATTTAAAGTAAAAAAAAAGATTTTTTAAGGTTTTTTTTAATATTGACTCGTTCTTTGGTATTCTGAGAAAGGTTTCATGTACAGTTAATTATTTGACTGACTGTATAAAGTTTAGGAGTTCCACACAACATTACTTTAAGTTGTCGAAATGCTATCTCTTCAGTATGTGACCACAGTAAATTTTCTGGAACCTTCTTTTTAGTTAAATCTGTCAACGGTTTGGCAATTTCAGCATAGTCTTATATGTAATTTCAATAAAAGTTAAGAAGACCAAGAGCGCTTTTTAAAGCTATTTTAGTTTTCGACGATTCAATATTTTCAATGGCGAGTAACTTTTCAGGATCGGGTTGATGTCGTCCATATCCTATTACATGGCCTAGATATTTGATCTCTGATTTGCATAATACACATTTTTTAACGTTTACGGTAAATTTTAGTTCAGTCAGCTTCGTTAAAATAGCATCTAAATGTATAAGATGTTATTCCCAATCATTAGAAAAAATCGCTATGTCATCAAGATAAGCTTTGCAAAATTCGCGATGTTCATTTAGAAATTCATTCATTATTTTCTGAAAACTTGCAGCAGAATTTCTTAATCCGAAGGGCATTATCTTCCAGCGATATTGAGAACGGTGTGTCTTGAAAGAAGAAAAATCACGACTTTCTTCTTCCAAGGGAATTTTCCAATACCCTTTTAACATATCTAAACAAGTAATAATGTTAGCCCGAACAATTTCATTAATTATGTCGGCAATATTCTCCACAGGATAATCAAAAGGTTTGGTTACCGAATTGAGGAAACGGAAATCTATACATAATCCTTCCATCCTTCATAGCTACACATACTACTGGATAAGTTATTTCGGCCTCGCTCGGCTCAATAAGGCCTAAACTTTCTAATTCTGCTATTTGTTTGTCTACTTCAGGTTTAAGTGATTCGGGTATTTTATACACATAAGGCTTTTTTCTTCCAGTACCTGATATTAGACGATTTTTATGCTCTCCAACATTAGCAACTTGAACTTTACCTGAAAATAATGGTGCATTTTTATGCAAAAGTTGGAGCAACTCTATTTGTTTCTTATCTTCTAAATGACTAATGTCTACATCAATGTCATTTTTATTTTCTTTAATAGGGGTTGGATAGATTTCCCGAATTCACAGTCATCTTCAAAAATGGCACCTACCGTTTGTGCTATCACATGGAACTTTCTTATCTTATTTACATGTATATATCGTATATTACCGTCAGGCAACTTTAATACGAGTGAGGTTTAATTCTTTCGAAAATCTCACCAGGACCTGTCCCCCTCGCATACAGTTTATTAGTAGAATCCGGAATTAATAAATATACTAATTCACCAACCTTGAATTCTTATTTGGAAGAATTTTCCCTTCAGATGCCAGACTATGACGATTTTTTACTTTCTTATATCTAATATTTATTATCGTGGCTTTATATATCGAAAAATTTGGATTTTACAGCGTTTCTAAATTCCTGATTAAGAATAAACCTTTTCGGAAAGAGCGAAAATGTATCCTTCCATTCATTGCATTTTTAAAAGCGCCATTTTGCATGTAAACAAAAATTTTAAATATCAGACATAAATAAAACTTCCTAAAATATAGTTGTTGTGAAAATAAAATTTTTCATGCAGAAATTGTTTTCTTACGGCGAAATGAAAATTGTCTAAAAATTGTGCGAGCACTGTATTTATACACCAGTAGTAAACAAGGGAAATTATTGTTTCAGCTGCCTAGTTAAAAAGCATCCAGTCGGCAATCTCAACATTTGAAACTGCAGTGGGTAAAACTTAAAGCGATGACAATTTTACGAATCGCGTTTTGGAAGGCACTTCACGTTGTCAGAATTAAATGCGATAGAAAAATGGAAACTCAATTTAAGATAGTGTTCATTTAAAGAGGTGTCGAAACATATCACCCCCCCCCCCCCTAAACAATATAATTCCTTAATCGAAACTAAATAATTTATTGAGTTCTTGTTTTCTATTAAATTATTTTCCATTCGCAAATGATTAAAGTTGGTGGTATCCAATGTTCAAATAGGTATTCAAATTAAACCCATTAAGAATTTTAGCCACAATGTGCTCTTTACCATCTAGATTAAGCCATTCTGAATTCGAGTGAAGAACTTTTACAAAACTTTTTTTTCGAAAAATCGCTTATTTTCTCATTATTTAAATTCTCAACGAGATGTATACAATACGATATGGGAGCCGCCATTTTATTTGTTTGCAAACAGATCGAATCGAATAATAGAATTTGCGTTTAAAATAAAATCTTTTTGTAAAAAAAATAGAACCGACTCCAAGAAATGGGTATGAAATGAAATAGTAAATTGCGCCTAAAAGTATAAAATAATTTCCTTCGCCAAACAACCTATAACACTACAATTAATCATAACTTTTGAAGTCGGCGCAAAATTAAATAAAATTTAATTAGTTTTTAAAGGTCTGTTTTTAGATCGGTAGCAACAAATGTTGTTGTCTCGAATGATCCATTTTCATGTTTCCTTTATTATTTTATCACTGTATACAATTGGTTTATTAGTAGTATCTACATAGAACAGTGAACATTCCTTACAATGCAGTATTTATGTTTCTACGAAGTTAGAGTTTCCTTTGCAAATTTGGTATAACTTTGATAACTATCATACTTGGTGGCTTTTGGATTTGGCGATCAAAACATACACACAAGATGTATATTTTCATAATATATATTGTACGATGTATTGTTTCATATTCTTGATTACTCTCTTAATATACCTTATCAAACTAAACATGATATCCTAAAGAAATTAAATATGTTTGCCAGAAAATTTTACTATTTTTCTTTCACCAAGGACGTCAGATACCAGAATCTTCTCCAACATTTGCTGCTTACGAAATCTTATTTGTTTTTCTTGAATCAAAGTTATTTTCGGTTGCGTTTTGCAGGTGATAATGTGAGATGTGTACATTGAATAGGATTTCATTTTTGTATTAAATAAAGTTATCAATTTTTATTTAATTTTGCGCCGACTTCAAAAGTTATGATTAATTGTAGTGTTATAGGTTGTTTGGCGAAGGAAATTATTTTATACTTTTAGGCGCAATTTACTATTTCATTTCATACCCATTTCTTGGAGTCGGTTCTATTTTTTTTACAAAAATATTTTATTTTTCTCTTTTCAGTGAAAATTTATTCATATAGCAGAACATCAAAAGACGTTCGACGGCAACTTCACAAATCACAACTTCCAAGAAAAGTGACATAACTCAAAAAATGGTTTATGTCACTGAAAAATACATGAAATGCACCTAATGTGAACAAAAAGGTTACATCTCCATCTAGAAAGTTATCCACTCGAGAGACAGTTGTGCCAGTTTTATTCTAGTTAATTTATTTTTAAGTTGATTTTTCTCAAATGCTGCATTTTTAAGTTGTGTCACTTTTCTTGCCTTTATCGGATATGAGCAAAAAACTATCTGTTGAATGAACGTGCGTTAAGTTAAAAAGTCTTTAGGAATGCAAAGGATGGAGACGCTGTATTAGTGACCAAAAATTCTGTTAGGAATATATATTGAACTTTACACTGAATGCGTGTCACCCGCTGTGCTGGAAATTGCGCAGCCTAAAGTTCAAACAAAGAGCAAAATATGCATTGCAGCTGACGGACAGAAGTTTCAACATCGATACTTACATACTGCTTTTACCAGTGTAGCTGCATGCGCTCAGCAGCTAGAGTGAGAACAGACTTTTGTGAGTATCCTGTAATTTGTTTATATCTTAATGAAATCATAATGAAACCTATTTTAGGCTAACATCAATACAACAAAAAAGTATTAAAATTATATCATCTCTTACGAAGTTAAAAGGTAACAAATTTCAACAACAACAACAATGAGAAACATTGTTTGTATTGTGAACCTCTTCCTTTATGAAGTCAGTTTAAAACGTCTATGCGTTAATCGATGTGACCGCTTACAATAACCATACTTTGAATTTTACATAGCATAAATATCACCCGCTACGCTACAACACATACCCATACGCTACAACAAATGTCGTTTAAGTGTGCATAAAATAGGAAATTGTGAACAAACAAATGCACGTTTTAAGCGTTCTGTTTTTAGCATAAATGTCTAAACTATCTTTTCGTACTAAATCGATGATGCTCTGAAATTTTATAATTCACTTTTTTCCCTTGTCTTGAACCGTTTCCAAGATAGGAACGCTAATTCCACTGTTTTCCACCAGCATGTGACCGCTTACAGTAGCAGTACTTTGAACCACAGAGTATACGTGTCATCCGCTACGCTGCAAAGTGTGCAACGTAGTTCAAGTGTGCACAATGTAGGAAATTGCGAACAGACAACTGTACGTTTTAAGCGTTCTATTTTTAGCAATAATGTCTAAAAACTGTCTTTTTGTAGTAAATCGATGATGCTCTACAACTTTGTAATTAACCTTTCTCCCATCTTGAACCGTTTTTGAGATAGGAGCGCTAATTCCGCTGTTTTTCACCAGATGGCGTTTTATTTTCTTTAGATTGCAAAAATATTACAATGGGATCTACATCAGACCAAGATCTTTACAACAAAACAAAAAGTATCAAGTAACCGTATTTTGAACTATATAGCGTATGTCTCACCAGCTACGCTACAACGTGTGCAATGTAGCGCAAGTGCGCATAGTGTAAGAAATTGCGAAAAAACAAATGCACGTTTTTAGCATTATATTTTTAGCATCAATGTGTAAACTATCTTTTCGTACTAAATCGATGATGCTCTGCAATTTTATAATTCACTTTTCCCCCCTGTCTTGAACCGTTTCCGAAATAGGAAAGCTAGCATGAATGTCTAAACTATCTTTTTGTACTAAATCGATGCTACTTTTCAACTTTGTAATTCACTTTTTCCTTTAGAACCGTTTTCGAGATAAGAAAACTAACTCCGCTATTTTACACCAGGTGGCGCAGCGGTTAAACCTTGTGCTGCATGGACCACTTTGCTATACTTACATACCATTTTTATCACTATAGCTGCAGCCGTTTAGCAGTTAAAAGAGTTGGGACTGATTTTTTGGGGCACTCTGTATTTTCTTTAGATCGTTAAGATATTACAATGGGACCTTTTGCAGACCAAGACCTTTTCAACAAAACAAAAATTATCAAAATCGGAGCATCCGTTCAGAAGTTATGAGCTAACAAACATTAAAAAAACATACGGTTTGAATTGAGAACCTTCCTTCTTTTTTTGAAGTCGGTTAAAAAGTTAGAAAACAATTAAATTGGAACCTGTTTAATAAATTAATTTTAGCTTATTTAAAAAAGGAAATAATAGTTATTCAGTTTGATGATTAAACCTTTATTTTAGTATTTTAAAAAAGAATGTTTTGCCTAACAGAGCCATCTTTTGACATTTTCATTTAAAATAAACTATCTCGGAATGACACAAGAATGCACGTATGTTTTTACGAATAAAAGATTAATGTACAAGTTTTTTTTGGGGAACATTGCAAATTTTTCAAACAAATATATTGTAAAACCCATGTGCAAAAATTCTCTTAGTTGTGTGATATGGCAAACGAACCTGATCGATAGCAGCTCTCTCCCCACGGACTAATATGTATATATATAAGGTATAAGGTATATATATATAAGGTATATATATACTCGTTATATAAACAGGTACATTTCTGACGAGGGCTACTCCCCCCATCCCCTTCAACTTTCAATTCAACTTTTCGTTGAATACCTCTGTCTATATTTATATCTCTACATATGTATATTTAAGCATTTTTCTAGTAACAACCTTCTATTAATTCCTTATAAATAGAAGGCTATTAGATTATTTGATACATAATCTTGTACCAAACTGTGATTTGGTACAAGTATTTAAATTATAAATACATGTACCAAATTTCATGCAAACATAACATATCGGAATTGTTTTGTGTAACTCTGTAAACTAATTATCAATTCTATGCCCCAGGTATTCAGGAGGAGTCACGCACCCCAGGCCCGAGTGATCTTTTTCTTCTTTTTTTTTTTTTTTATATATATATATATATATATTTTACCTTCCTCTCTTTTATTTCTTTAACTTTTGGTTTTTTTTTTTTTTTTTTTTTCCCCGTCTTTGTTTGTTTTTTTACTGCCAATAAGCTCTTGGTAATTGTTCTTGTTTACTGTTCTTGTGAAAAAAAAAAAAATTGAAGAAAAAACAAAAAATTTGAAAAATTTCCAAAAAAATGCAACAACTTACTTTGTTTTACTCATCTTTTTGATTTCTACTTACCTTGTTTGTTTTTACTCACCTTTATTTTTTGGTCTTGTTTTTGTTGGTTATACTAAAATTAGTTAATTTCTAAAACATTAACCAAGCTGAGTTCGGTGTAGATGTGGCGCTGGTTATTAGGTTGGCGATTTGGTGAGGGTTTCACGGTAGTCTAGTCTTGGGAGCACACTGGGAGACTGGTGCCCTTGGTGAAGGTGAGACAACGGTGACTACTCGAACGAGAAACACCGGACTAACACGACTACCACATGTGATTCCCAATCTGGGTTGACGGTCTGGTAGCTGGTGAGTGGTTATGGGTGTCCCAGGGAGCGATTCTGAAAACCCTTTGCTTTTCCGTCTGTTCAAGAAACGGACTGACTTGTGGGACTAAGGAAACCCTCGACCTTTTTTTCTTATCTCAATATGGCGACAAATAAAGGAAATACGAATAATGTGTCTGGCTCGGGCCAAGCTATCAAAAATTCAAATGAGAAATCTTGGGGAGATAGAGTGGAAGAGTTTTCTTCCACCCTTAATGAGACGAATGTGTTTGTAAATTGTGAAGCTAGATTTTTTATAGTAAAGAAGAAAGAAGGAGATTTCTCAAAAACATCTCCTTTCTTAATACAAAAGGCACTGCAATCTATAATGGGTGATCCAAAATCAGTGAAAAAACTTAGATCAGGGGAATTATTAATAGAAGTCGAAAATAACAAGCAAGCTAACAGTTTAAAAAAGTGTACTCAATTTGCAAACATTCCTGTCACTGTTGATGTCCATAGAACACTAAATACTTGCCGTGGAGTCATTTCTGAATCTGACCTCCAGTTTATACCAGAAGCCGAAATTCTTGAAAACCTCAAAGAGCAAAAAGTTATCGGAGTCAAACGTATATCTATATTTCGCGACAATAAACCAATTCCAACTAAACACATTATCTTAACTATAAATTCCCCAAAACTCCCAACATCAATAAAAGCTGGGTACCTTGAATGCCCCGTCAGACAATATATACCAAATCCGTTACGCTGCTTCAACTGCCAACGTTTTGGCCATTCTAAAACTTCCTGCCGTGGAAAACAGACATGTGCCCGTTGCAGTGCCATTGGCCATGATAGTCAAAATTGTGAAGCCACTGTGTGTTGTGTTAATTGTAAAAAAGATCACCCGTCATATTCTAAGTCCTGTGAAAAATGGAAAATAGAAAAAGAGATTCAAACCATTAAAACAAAACAAAATATATCATACCCAGAAGCCAGAAAAATAGTAGAATCAAGAACACCCATTGTTGGTAAATCATATGCTGCAGTTACATCCACCAAAAAAACTTGTAAAACAATAGCTACACAAACTGACTCTCTAATCAATACCAGCCCACCAGTTGAAACTGTTTCAATTATTCTACAAAAATACCCAATACTAGCTCTCCACTCGAAACTACAGTAAACAATTCCCAAAACTTACAATCCAAACCAAATCAGTCTTCTAACTCTTCACAGTCCTCTTCATCAAAATCAAGAAATTTAAAGAAAATTCCACAAACTGCTAAAACCTTATTGTCTGAAAAAAGTCTTAACTCTACATCTCTAAAGCATTCTAATTCACCCTCTCGTCTCAATATCATCAAGAAAAAGAAACTAACAAAATTGCCCACTCCCACTACAAATAAAAATAATAAAGGAAATCTTCCAAAACAAGATGATATGATCTGCCTCCATTCTTCTGATGGGGAGGACGGTATGTCCACTGCATCAGAGGACAATGACGTGGATGTTATAATCTAAAAAAAAAAAAAAAAGTATGACCAATTTCATTTCATGGAATTGCCGAGGTTTTATTAATAAACGAGATGAAATCAGAGATATTATCTCTGATCATCGACCTATCTGCTTTGCCTTCCAAGAAACACACTTAAGACAACATGACAATGTTAAAATCCGTGGCTACCGGTGTTTCAGAAAAGATTTTACACATTCTGACAGAGCTACAGGTGGTGTAGCTCTTTTAATTTCAAATAATGTTCCTCATTCTAATATCATTTTAAATACAGACATCCAGGCTATTGCTGTTCAGATCCATATACACTAGAGATGAGACGGGCTTAGCCCGAGCCCGATCGGGCTCAAATCTTACGCAAATCTTCGGGCTCCGGGCGGGCTCGGATTCAAGCGAAAAGTTCCGTTTATTTTATTCGTTGCTAACTGGAAAATGTAAAAAAAGGGGAAAAAAAAAGAAATTTTATTCATTTTGAGAGCACTTTTAGTAATGCCATAATAGTCATGATAGGTTATAAATCACAAAATAATCTTGCAATTTTCTAAATAGAACTTTTTTTTCAACGGGATGCATATTATGCCACAGCGTTATATAGTAATCCTTCCTCCTTCGTTATATTGGGCCTCATTATATCACTCATTCGGATAAATTTTTTATCCCCCGATAGGCGCGTTATAAACAATGGGCTGCACTATAAATATATACATGTATACAGAGACACAGACATTATAAATTGTTATATAACATTTATAGTTATTTAAATTGAGGAGTGATAATAAAAAAATTAATTTGAAAGTGAAAACGGCATTTAATTTTACTATTGTGTATGCGTTGCATAGCGTACCACTTTCAATATCGGGCTCGGGCTCTGATCACACAAAATTTTTCGGGCTCGGGCGAGCTCAGTTCAAAAAAGATTCGGGCCCGGGCGGGCTCGGATTGCCAAAATAGAGCCCGAACTCACCTCTAATATACACATACTTATCACCATCTGCGCCGTTTACTTACCGCCAAATATGACTGTTCGACAATGTGACCTCAATAGGCTTATTTTGCAGTTACCGACTCCTTTTTTAATTCTTGGTGATTTTAATGGACACAACCAACTTTGGGGTAGTCCTGATATTAATCCTCGAGGACAAATTATTGAAGACCTAATCACTGATAATAATTTATGTATTTTAAACAACGGTGACAATACATATTTTCATGAACCTTCCAGAACTTTTCATGCTATAGACTTGGCCATCTGCTCTCCAACTTTGTATCCTTATTTTAATTTCTTTGTGAGTAATGACCTTCATAATAGCGACCATTTTCCTCTATTTTTATCTTTTTATAGTTTTAATGATCATCATCCTATAAATCCACATTATATTTATGACAAGGCCAACTGGGCTACTTTCACTATAAATGCAACTATCACATATGAAATGATCGAGGGTGATATCAACAGAGCAATCAGTGATGTCACAAACTGTATTATGAATGCAGCTGATATTGCTATTCCAAAATCCTCTGGACGTCTGAGTAAACATTCAAAGCCATGGTGGAATGATGAATGCAATAATGCAAAAAGACAGCAATAAAAAGCTTGGGGAATTTTTAGGAGGTACCCGACTACTGCTAATTATATCGCATTCAAAAAAGCAAGGGCAGCCGCACGAAGAATCCGCAGAATCTCCCAAAAAAATTCCTGGATTAAATATGTGTCCAGCATTACCTCTAATGTAAGCAGTAAACAGCTTTGCAGGGATGGAACACGGGCGCAGAATTCATACCACTATCAATGTAAGAAAATTTTCTACTTCTTAAATCAACGATATTATAGGTAGAAAAATTTCTTAAACGGATTCCGGTATGAATTCTGCGCCCGTGTTCCATCCCTGGCTTTGGCATCGTGTCAAGAAAGCAATGGGAATTTATTCTAATCAAAGTATTTCGTTTTTAAATGATAATGGCCAAACTATAACTTCTACTAAAAATATTGCAGACACCATTGGTAAAACCTTATCTCACATCTCCAGTTCTAATTCATATTCCGAACCTTTTTTGTCTCATAAACATAATTCTGAACGATCATCAATCAATTTTCACTCCCGCTCTTCACCAGACTACAATAGACCTTTTACAGAAAATGAATTAAAAAATAGTTTGAAATATTGCCATAACTCCTATCCCTGACCCGATGGTGTTGCCTACATGATGATTAAACATTTATCAAAACAGTCTCTCAATAATCTCCTTCATCTTTACAATAGGATCTGGACTGAAAATATTTTCCCTGTTGCTTGGCACGGTGCTATTGTTATTCCTTTTCCTAAGCCAGGTAAAGATGCTACTGATCCCAAAAATTATAGACCCATTGCCCTCACAAGCTGTCTATGTAAGCTGCTAGAAAAGATGGTAAATACTAGGCTTGTTTTCATTTTAGAAAAAAATAACTTGATTTCTCTATGGCAAAGTGGTTTTCGACGGGGCCGCTCAACGGTTGACAATATCTTATTACTGGAGACTAATATTCAAAAAGCTAATGTGAGACGTAACCATTTGGTTTCAATTTTTTTCGATATAGAAAAAGCTTATGACAAGACATGGTGCTATGGTATTTTAAAAGATCTTTTTAATTTGGACTTTAGAGGAAATTTCCCCATTTTCATTCAAAACTTTTTAAGAGTCAGACGCTTTCAAATTCGTATAGGATCAGTTTATTCAGATTTTTATTTTCAAGAGAAAGGTGTGCCTCAAGGCAGTGTTTTGAGCGTTACGCTTTTTTCTTTAAAAATAAACAATATTCTTAAACAATTGCCTCCAAGTGTCCATGGAAGTTTATATATTGACGACCTGCAAATTTCTTGCCAGGGAAATGACATGCGTTTCATTGAACGTCAATTACAACTTGCTATAAAAAAACATAATTAAATGGACAAATAAAAATGGTTTTAAATTTTCTACTGACAAAACACAATGTGTGCATTTTTGTCGTAAACGAGGTCTTCATCCTGATCCAGAGATTTTTAATAAACAACAGGCCAATTTCAGTTGTTGACACTGCTCGCTTTCTGGGTGTTATTTTTGACAGAAAACTGAACTTTTTGCCACATATTTTACACTTGAGAACTAAATGTGACAGGGCACTTAATATTTTAAAAGTGCTTTCTAATACTTCTTGGGGAGCAGACCGCCCATCTTTACTTAAAATTTATCGTGCTACTATTCGCTCCAAACTTGATTATGCATGTCAGGTTTATGGTTCAGCCCCTCACTCCTATATTAAAAAACTTGACACAACACATCACAGTGCACTCAGAATTTTTCAGGTGCTTTCCGCACGACTCCAGTCCTTAGTTTATATGCTGACTGTGTGGAGCCTTCTCTCACTGACATCAGACAAAGACTTTCTTGTCAATTGTACTTTCGCATCCTTTCACATCCTAATCATCCACTTCATTCACTTTTAAATAGTAACGATCATAATCTTTATGTGAATCGCCCATCTTGCATCCCACATTTCGCTCTTAGAATTAAGAGCTTTCTTGCTGGCACCTCTCACATTCATACCAAAATTCGCCCTCGGTCACTTTTAAACATGACGCCTTGGAATTTCCAAGTTATTTCTTGTCTTCATCCATTTAAGGGGTTTGACAAATCTAACACAGATGCTTCCATTTTTCAAGCACTTTTCTCTTCTCATCGTTCTGAGTATAAGGACTATGTCGAGATTTTTACTGACGGCTCCAAGGCAACTAATAAAGTCGGTTGTGGTATCATCATTGATAACACTACATTTAGCTATCAACTCCCTAATTCATTTTCCATTTTCTCTGCAGAGTTTTTTTGCGGTTGAGGTTGCTCTTAACATTATTTCATCTCATCGGAGGAGGAAATTCATTATCTATACCGACTCGAAGAGTGTTCTTGACTCTCTCTCTTCTAACTCTTGTAACCTGTCCTTCATATCAATTCTCAAAACTTACAACGACCTTCTTAAAAAGGGATTCAACATTTTGTTTTGCTGGATTCCTGGCCATGTTGGCATTAAAGGAAATGAAGCAGCAGACAAGGCCGCAAGGCAGGCTTCTCTACTTTTAAACTGCCCTGTACCTTACGATGACATGAAGCACACACTTAAAAGCTATTTTAAAAATATTTGGCAAAGGGAGTGGAATAACCAAAACAATAACAAATTGCAAGAAATAAAACCTGAAATTTCAATCTGGCCAACACTCACCCCTAGAAAATATGATGTCGTTCTTACTAGACTAAGAATTGGGCATTCAAGACTCACACATAAATACTTATTGCTTGGAGAACAACAACCTGATTGTCCAAAATGTCATTTTAGTGCACTAACCATTCGCCATATTCTCACCGACTGCCCTTGCCTTCATCATTTGTACCGACATTATTTTAATTCATCTTCATCCAATTTGACAAGCCTTTTAGGTGCAAGTTCTCATCATCACGTGACAAATTTTTTGAAAGAGGCTGGTTTTTATTTCGACATTTGATTTTATTCTTTACAATGTTCATCCCATTTTACATCTGTTTTTACTTTGAGATCTGATTTTATTGTTTACAAATTCATCCTATTTTACATCTGTTTTTTATTGTATACACTGTTTTTATTATATTTAATTTTATCTTGTATCTTGTCTTGTTTCTTTTTTGTCCTGTGACTTTTTAATGACTTTCTGGATGGGTAAACCCATCCAGAGGCTCTTTTTATTCTTTTACCTGTTTGTTTGGCGCAGCATGTCCTACTTTGGACCTTGCGCCAGAAAAAGGCATTCAACCAACCAACCAACCAATTCTATGCCCACTTTTTTCCGTAAAAAAAACATGTTTTAAACATTCTAATAACATTTAGTTACATATAGTGTAACCATGTTAAATAAAATACACTTTCAATACATAAAATACACTTTCAATAAACAAAAATAAAAATGAAAAATCTTGAAAACTATCAGTGATTAAAAGGTGCAAGAATTGGTTACTATGTAGTAGAATTATAGAAAATATTAAGTAAAGTAAATTAAAGATTCCCTAAATTTGTCGTGCGTTCTTTATTTTTCCCTCGCTCATCTCAATGCAATTATATAATAATTGTGGAATTTTTTATAAAAGTAGAAGGTGGAAGCTTTGATATCAGTACCCAACATTGCAAGAAATACGACTACGAACACTATGTATATCTTTTCATGACGCAGTAATTTAAATTGAATTATAGAAGAGGTATTTAAAAAAGCTAGTAAATAAAAGCATATGGTTAAGTAACATGGTGGATCTAATCAATATGTCTTTGGAAACATTGCTTCTAACGTTCCCTTATTTGAATATCACATTTTTATACTACAATCTTCGTTCTATTCAATCGAAGAGAAATACTGCGAACGATTAATGAAGTTTACTTTATTTAAAAAAAAAAAAAAAAAAAGGTGTTAAATAAAGGAATTGCTAAAACAGCCATTTTAGATCTCATATCTTTTTTTGCTTAACACTTTGTTGTCCATTTACAGTTAAATTGTTTCACTAAAAAAATTAGTCCCTCTCTTAGGCGTTCATCCAAAACTACATTATTTTTTAAAAAGCATTTGTGCGTTTGTGTTTAATTCATTTATCTGTTAATGGGGTGTATACCAGAGTTCTCAACAATTTAATTTATTCCGTTTTAAAGAGTAATTTTTTCTTATTTTATCACGTTTGTACATAGACATTATTCAGGAGTGGCATGATCTAGAAAAGCTTCGCCTCTGGTGGTATTTACTACTTTAATGCAAATGTTAACACACTTGGAAATTGATCTTAAATATTATTTTAATTCTGTTTACTTTTGGAATATTTTCAAGTAAGCTTTCAAGTGACTTTTTTAAATGATAACTGGTGGGCGGAACCTGGTCTTAAGCGTAGGGGAACAAGCTCTATACTATAAGGGTGGTGTCTTGAATAAAGTCCTTTGGAGAAAATTATCCTAAATATAAAGCGGTGCAAAAATAAAGGCGGGTCTAAAAATGTTCAGGATCGAATTAGAATGTAGGCAGTTATGTAATATTCTTCAGCGACAATTGCCGCATCGATTGCGCAAGATAAAATCTCACTGATTTTAACACTAATGCAAGGAATCCTTTTCGTTAAATGATGCAAAGCTCGAATTCTAAGTCATTTTTTCAGGGCATTTTCAAGAGTGGGAAATTTCCACCTTTTTTGCTTCATTCTTTTTATACAATAATTTCTCTCCTATATATCGAAAGCACATTGCTATAAAAATGTGGTAAAGGTATTTGTATGAAAATAGTGTTATTATAAAAGGCGGAATTTCTCATCCTTGAAAGTGTCCTGGAAAAAAAAATGAAAAAATAAATAAAAATGCGAAAACTTTGAACTCTGAAAAATGTAACTTTTAAAATAAACTTTAAAAGGTGAAAATTATAATTAAGAACGGAATATGCGCAGTCTTCAAAATGTATAAAACTGGCATCAATCTTTTAAAAATAACTTTATAATTAGTAGTTCAGTAACTTTTGGAATAATCAGAGAGTTTTTTTTGTACACAATTTTATAAGGATTTTACTTGATTATTAATTAAGAAACAGTAACAACTGCGCTAATTTTAATATTAAAATAATTTATTTATGAGCATAATGAAATTGTAACGATTATTGTTGTAAAACCTTTTTTAAACACTGCAGACATTTCTTCTTTGAAAGTGAATTTATTTAATTCTTTGCTAACATAATTTTACGCCTTTTATAACGTAATTCTCATTCCTGCAATTAAACTCGTGGTGTGTGACCTCTGCAACACACATCTCTAAGCCAGGTTCAAAGTATCTCCCAAAATCCAAATAATATCCCTAACAACACACGTGTCCGTAATGCATCCTGAAGATGCCCACAGGATATACATAGTTGTCCTTTTCATCCATATATATTAAAAAAACATCTATGGATATCCCATGGACATCTTCAGAATTTATTATGGACAAGTGTGTTGTTAGGATAATGATTATGATGATGATAATAATAATGATAATAATAAAATAATATATATATATGTATTTATTTTTTTTTTCGGTGGGTGAATGAATATTTTTCAGTAGACGTCACATTAAAAATTATTTAAAATCTATAACAGTTTTTATATAAATTTTTTTATGACTTTATAGAAATACTAGCAGGCTTTGCCCGCTTCGCTGGACATTAAACTTAAATGAGTTGTCAAAATCCCGTATCTTTATTAATAACCTAAGTTCTCGCTGTGATTGGTAGAGGTTTTTCTCGCTCGCAATGTGAGGAGTGAGTCCCCACTGCCTTTCGCAGCAACTTACCTACTTTTTACTTCCTTTCTCAGCGGGTGAGTTCGAAATTTCGCAAAATCTCACTAATGTACATAATGCGTGCACTTAATCAATATCCACACACCAAAATTTGCCATTCTAAGATAATTCAAAGCGAATTCAAAAGGAAAAACATGTTTTTGCACATGTTTATTGCCCTCCGACTCCGAGAAGGGGGGGGGGGGGGATTTCAAATTTCGTGAAATCCAGTTGCAATAAGTGCCGGATGCATACAAACAATTTACGCACCAAATTTCGTGACCACAGAAGTCTTTAATAGAAAATATTATAAATAAATAAATACAAAAAGTACAGCTTTAATGTGGGATCCGTTTGGTGACTTTAAATTTTTTAAGTCATTTTTGCAATGAACTGAATTGGCTATCTCAATTGTGCAATTAAAGATCTTGGCGAGAAACGTTCGAGCTACTTCGGTGCCGAATTTGAAATTTTGCCAAAGGGATCCAATACTAAAGCTGTTCCATACACAAAATAAATAAATAAAATAAAATAAAAACGCTTCTCTCATATTTACAAAATAAAAATAAAACATCTTAATAAAATCCAAATTATAATAATTTGCAGTTAAGGTGAGAACATAAAAGAAACTCATAAGGTACATAATAACAACAAAAAATTTTGTTTTACTGCAGGAAAGAAAAATACTGCTTAATTAAAGAAAAATATTAAACTAATGCCAAATATCTCTATGAAAATATTTATCCACATACAAATTCCTGATAAAGAAAAAAAGAAAAAAATCACCAATATTTGTAGGTATTTTTCTCTCTAATTTTTATTATTATTCACGTGAAATTAAAAATATTTAATTTTATTTCTGGAAAATAAAAAATATATATAAATATAAAACCTTCTACCGAATCTGGGTTGAAAAAGGAAAAAGGGTAAAATAAATTAGAAATATCAGACCTATATTTATAAATTAGATACAAAATGAATGGGGCGATTTTTCTGAATCCAGGGGTGCAAACAGTTTTTCCATGCGACAATTAGATTTTTAAAAAATAACTAAAGTATGAAATTTAAGTGGCAACGGAAAAACGGTAAAAGGGAAAAATAAATTAGAAATATCAGACCTATCGTTACAAATTCAGTACCAAATGAAACGGGTCGTTTTTCTGAATCCTGGGGTGTAAACAGTTTTTCGATACGACAATTAGATTTTTAAAAATTAAATAAAGTATGGAATTTAGATAGCCGTTCTCGAGTGATACCCGGACAAACGTGTTTTAGTTTTTTACCAAACAGAGGGAAACAGGGGGAATTTCTGAAAAGTTGATAGATATCATTTTAAGTTGGGTGAAGACTTAAATTCCTGCCAAGCGCCGTTGAATTCTGTCAAGCTGTTCTCAAGTGATGCCCGGACAAAAAAGCGACATACAGACACGATGACACACACACACACACACAGGCAAAATTTTCTGAAGTCATTTTCGGCTTTCATGGGGTGTGAAACGTGAAGATATCGCAAAATTTTTTGATTACGACAAATTTACAGACAAAAGTCTGGTTTTATTAATATAGATAAAGTCATACTAAAAATAATATAGTGTAGGGCTAATGATTCATGATGTACACAAAAGTAATCTTAAGCATTGTAGTCTGTAAATGGAATTTTTAAAAGTGAATATTAGCATCCTTATGCTACAGAAAACATAATGAAATTAATATGCGTTTTTCAGAAGTATAAGCGAATACATTTTGTAGAAAATGGTATGAACAGCATCAATATTTTATATGTAGGAATACGCAAAGGATTCTGATATATTACAGGCTATTAGTGGAAATGCTTCAAAATGCATTTCTAGTCGTGTTATTGCATTACTATTTATAACTGACAGAATTTTAGTGCGTCATATGGTACACATACGATGTATAGGGCTATTTAAAAGCAATCATACCTATAGTTTTCTTTTCTATATATATGATAGGAATGCTCTTTAAAGTTATATGTATTATTACACTTCTGTCATTCGGTCTTAAGCCTATTCATTGATTCATCCATTAACGTAGGCTGTGGCTGTTGTTCATACCTTCATTAAAGATTTTATCGGACGCATCGCATTGACGCATTTTTATCGCTCGTGGTCAAGAAAACGTAGATCGTTGTTCAAAAGGATTGTAATAATAATAATAATATAAATAAATAAAATTTGTAAATGTAGTTACCGAATGTGGACCTCAATCTTAACAATAATCTTCATGACAAAATGACTCTTTCAATTCACGTGGGACATGACTAACAACCTACCTCATAGCTCACTACAACATATGACACAATACTTCATTTCATTCATGCATCCATCTTTGTTCACTTTTTAGCACCTCTCATGTCTTAACACTTAATTTTCATGACAAAACAATTCTTTCAATTAACGTGGGACATGGCAAACAACCTACCTCACCCTCTTGCAACCCCTCATGTCATTTTAAAGCATGACTTTGTCAAGCGTAGACACATAATGCAATGTTTGGTCGCGATTTAATAGCGCCACTAACCTAGTAGCGATTGGTGAGGAAAACAATCAACGTTGCGCAAGGAAGCTTCTGTACAGTTGATCTTTTTAAAGGGCGACAAAGTGTTTCCGCTCCCTACCCACCCAACACTAACGCCTCCCGTACTACGCTACGCGCAGTTAATTTGTGAAATCGCTTGCTGCCGTAAAAGACGCTAGCGATTTTGCAAGACGATCTAAACAAATCGATGTTAAATACTCAAAGCATTACTATCAAAAGTATGTTGAAAGAAACCTAAAAATATAAAACGGTGCAAACAATATTTTTTATCTAATTTTATTTCACATATAAAGCACATGGCAGTTTGTTTCCCTTTTAAGGGCGGAGACAAGAAGGTCCAGAGCTGCGAACCTAATCCGGCAAATTGTTAGTATCGCCCATTTTTCTACACCACTTAATTTTTAGAGTAATTTTCTTTAAATACATTTACGATGAATTAAGAAAACTAACATTCTAAAAGTTAAGTGGTGTAGAAAAATGGGCGGTACTAACAATTTGCCGGATTAGATTGGCAGCTCTAAAGGTCTATCCACAAACATTAAAATTATTTTTATGTGTGGTATGTGTATATACTGAATATACATTTTTGAGAACACTGATACGTAATATATATATATATATATATATATATATATGTAAAAATAAATAAATAAATAATATGAAATTAGGTTTTTTAAGTATTAGTGTTTAATGTTGAATGTGGATCCAAAATAAATCCCCTGAATTTCTAATGGTTTAAAGTTGGCAGATAGCCATTCTAGTTAATATGCATGAAAGGATTAAAGTATTAAAATATTGACAGCTTGAAAGGAAAATTCTGCTTTATTAAAAAATAAGCCTTAAATTTACATGTTCCATTAAAACAATACATCACACTTGCCAACATCCTAATTAATATTCCGTAGTATCGGTAGCTCCACCTTTTTTTTTTTTTAACCAATATATTTTTAGTTACTTTTCTTCTTATTTAATCACAACTGTATTTCCGGAATGCATCTCTACAAATTTACCGGTGTGTAAAAAAGAGTGAGACAAATAAAATATTCATTAGAATGTTGACAATTATGCAATACATTATTTTAAAAAGGTTTATGCTTATTCGTTTTAACCAACACCTACTCGAACATTTTTTAAGACAACACTTTAATTCATAATTCTCATTTACAAATTTATCTTGATTTCTAAAATAAATTAGAAACATTATGACAAAACTTGTTAATAGTTATAAAAGAAATTTATTCCGATATTACGGTAAATGTGAAGTCTTTAGATTGTTACTATATAACTGTTAAATGTGCAAATTAAAGTTTCATTTATATATTTCCAAAACCTAAAAAGTAATATATGATGATTATGGTTATGAAGAAACTGATGTCATGCTGTATTAAAAATATTTTAATGGATTACATATTAATATTATCTTATTGTCATCACTGCAGACAGTCGCCAATTGCCCATCAGCGCAGCACTAGAGCGACGTAAAACCCATTCAACCAACTAACCAACCAACCATCACTGATATTTTAAAACAAAGGAGTGAAATATATGACTAAAAGTTTGTAATTTTAAAATTTTAATATCACTGAAAATATTGTGTAGAGTAAGTGTTAATAAAATATTCTAAGAAATATATTAATGGAAATTCATTAAAGAGGAAAAAATGAATTGAAATAAGAAAATTCAAGATTATAAATAATATATCACAGTGCATATTATGCAATTTCATTTTTTATTTAAAAAAAAAAAAAAAAAAAAAAAAATGCTTTGAAATATTTGAAGTACAAAATAAGATCACAAACCAACGAAGAACATTTAATCATGAACGTATCAGTGCTGTTATCTCAAAACATGATTAGTTTTTTTCTTTAATTTCACAAAGAGATATTTCTGAAACTACAGCAAAGACTAAACTGTAATAAATAATGTAATATTTTTAGGACTACTTCAAGAAAGAAAATATAGGTGATTCATAAATTAAGCAGGAATTATTTCTGCTTTTTTCTATGCATGAATAATAATCAAGTTTATAAAAAAAGAGTTTATTTAAAAATAATAAAAATATTAGAAAATCAGTTAATTTAAATATTTTTTCAGATAAATATTTTATTTAAAATTCGAATGCAGAAACGTGAATAAAGAATATTTAAACGTCAATATAGTAGTAGTTCTTTTTGTAGAGGAAAAATGCATGAATTTTTTATTTAATTAATTAATTAATTTTATTAATTTAAAAACAAATTATCAATGACACTTTAGTGAAGAGTGAATTGTGATAAAATGTATTAAAGATAGCTTCAGTTAAAGAATCATGAATATAAGAAATTTGAATTAAACAAAAACAACCAAATTAATATGTAAAACATTAGTGAATTTATTGTATATTCTACTATAAACTTAAAAGTATTTCATGTAAATTATAAATGTTTACAAATAAACTATGATATTTGCTATGTTTTCTCATAAATAATAAAAATAATAATAATAACCACCATTCACAAAAATAAATAATAAAATATTCTAACAATTCTTCTGAACATTTAAAAATACAAATTATTTTCAGACAAAGAGAAAGAAAAAAAAAAAAAAAATAGATTGTTAAATGAACCAGATATTTCTTTTAAGATATTAATGAATTGCTTAAATTTGGACTTTTAAAAATCATGTAATGTTTTAATTGTTTATTTATCATTTACTTCTTCCTCCTCAATACTGAATAATATAAATATTTTCTTAGGTAAGTAAAGATATCTAGGATGACATTTAATTTTTAAAATGCTTTTATTTTTTACTTGAGCCATATATTTTAAAAATCTTACATGCTTTTTAAAAATTTATTTTAAAATATTTAATAGTAATATTTGAAATCCTTTTAAATAATTTCCTAAAAACAGCTAGAAAATAATTCAAGCATATACATTTATTTTAAAAAGGCACAATAAAAACGAAAAATTATTTAAAGATAGTAAAATGATTAAGAACAAATAGATTTATAAAGTAGGAAATTAATGATCGCAATTCTTTAATTAAATAAATATTGGCCTTTTGCATTTTTAAAATATTTTTTTCAATGGACATAACATAATTTCAGCTTCGAAGGCCCGCCGAGGAGCAAAATAGCGATGCAACCTCGAATAATGACGTATCAAATTTGTCCGTAGGCTTTGTATTATTCGAGCAGGTGTTGCTTTAACTCCTCAAACGCTGACAGCTTATATATGTGCAGGGATGGAACACGGGAGCAGAATTCATACCGGAATCTGTTCAAGAAATTTCT
Source organism: Salticus scenicus (assembly GCA_963930645.1). NCBI lineage: Eukaryota > Metazoa > Arthropoda > Arachnida > Araneae > Salticidae > Salticus > Salticus scenicus. The sequence continues at coordinate 268,432,830 of OZ005658.1, forward strand.
CTACCTGTAATATCATTGATTTAAGAAGTAGAAAATTTTCTTACATTGATAGTGGTATGAATTCTGCGCCCGTGTTCCATCCCTGTATGTGCCAGTGGCATAACATCGCATTAATTACTAATTATAAAATTTGAATAAGAATATGTAAAAATTCTTTTGTTAAATAAGGTTTATAAAATTAAAAGGCAGGATTAATGTTCAAAATAAGAAAATATACAGAAAGAATGATTTAAGTGCAAGTCAAAATAAAAATAAACGCATAAAATTAAATTTAATATTCCTAGGAAACGAAATATATGTGTTGAGTTTCAATGCACTCATTGCTTACATCTTGCTGAAAGAAACTTCTTTTACATTCAGTTTTTTAAATAAAGAATTACATAAATAATTTTTAATATAAAGCCAAATAAAACTGAAAAATAAAATAAAATTTGAAAATTTTTCAGCGTAATTTAAAGGGATTTAACAGAAAACATGCTGATAAAATTCGTTTGCCACATGTACAGACGGTAACAAAAGTGTCCGAACACAGGCAAAAATTCCTATGTAAAAAAAGTACACTTCATACGGTTTTGTTAAATAAATAAATCCTTGTCGAATCCTATACTTAATCAGCCTAAGAAAGAGATTCGACAAGGATTTATTTAACAAAATAGTATTAACTCTACTTTTTGCAGGTGACGTGCCCATAGCGACCGTGCCCTTAGCGGAACGTGCCCGTAGCGGAATGGGGTGAAAGGGAAGAAAGAGGAATAGAAGAAGCCGTGCCCTTAGCGGAAATAAGGTGTGCATGTGGCAGATTGAAATAATAACAATGCTAATTTGTTGCTAGTATTTATATTCAGCCGAAAACTAGAAGCAATACATCACAATCAGAGGTAGCGCCATCTATCGGAGGATTGATTTTTATACGTTTTTCGCTCATCGAACGACACACTATATTATACTAGCCACTGTAGTAAAACTTAAAGCGATGACAATTTTACGAATCGTGTTTTGGAAGGCATTTCACGCTGTCAGAATTAAATGTGATAGAAAAATGGAAACCCAATTTAAGATAGTGTTCATTTAAAGAGGTGTCGAAACTGATCACCCCCCCCCCCCCCCCCAAATAATGTAATACTTTAATCGAAACTAAATAATATTTTTATTTCATGTTTTCTATTAAATTATTTTCCATTCGCGAATGGTTAAAGTCGGTGATATCCAATGTTCAAATCTGTATTCAAATAAAACCCATTAAGAATTTTAGCCACAATGTGCTCTTTACCTTCCGGATTAAGCCATTCTGAATTCGAATGAAGAACTTTTACAAAACTTTTTTTTTCGAAAGATCGCTTATTTTCTCATTATTTAAATTCTCAACGAGATGTATACAATACGATACGAGAGCCGCCATTTTCTTTGTTTGCAATTAGATCGAATCGAATAATTGAATTTGCGCTTAAAAAAAGTTAGAAAACAATTAAATTGGAGCCTGTTTAATAAATTAATTTTAGCTTATTTAAAAAAGAAAAGAATAGTTATTCAGTTTGATGATTAAACCTTTATTTTAGCATTTTAAAAAAGAATGTTTTGCCTAACAGAGCCATCTTTTGATATTTTCATTTAAAAAAAAACTGTCTCGGAACGACACAAGAATGCACGTATGTTTTTTCGAATAAAAAGTTAATGTACAAGTTTTTCTGGGGGAACATTGCAAATTTTTCAGAGAAATATAATGTAAAACCCATGTGCAAAAATTCACTTAGTTGCGTGATATGGCAAACGAACCTGAACGATAGCAGCTCTCGCCCCACGGACTAATATGTATATATGTAACGACTTGCTATATAAATAGGTACATTTCTGACGAGGGCTACTCCCCCCCATCCCCTTCAACTTTCAATTCAACTTTTCACTGCATATCCCTGTCTATATTTATATCTCTACATATGTAAATTTAAGTATTTTTCTAGTAGCAGCCTTCTATTAATTCCCTATAAATAGACGGCTATTATATTATTTGATACATAATCTTGTACCAAACTGTGATTTGGTACAAGTATTTAAATCGTAAATACACGTACCATATTTCATGCAAACATAACATATCGGAATTGTTTTGTGTAACCCTGTAAACTAATTAGCAATTCTATGACCACAATTTTCCATAAAAAAACATGTTTTAAACATTCTAATAACATTTCGTTACATTTAGTGTAACCATGTTAAAATACACTTTTAATACCCACTATAGACCACAATGGTACGATAGTCTTTTGTGTGTCCCTGAAAAGAAGTCACCGTTATTATAGTATACACCAATAAAAATGATACACCTAATTATAACTCATTTATATTTCAACCTAATTTGACACAACTTGAATAATTACAGAATGTCATCAGAATTCATTTGCGTTGTCCTGTAAATGAATGCAGCTAAAATATACCTTTTTTTTTTTTAATCGAGAGAGAAAAAACATTCTTTTAAAGTATGTTTATGATATATGTTAACTTCATCAGGTTATTTCCATTGAGTGCAGCATAAACGCGTTTGATGCGCTTAGATAAAAATTTGCCCATAGGTTCTAATGTTCTGAAATTCTTTTGCGTTTCTTTGTAAAAGAGCACCAGTAAAAACATCTAAACGTATTCTATGTTTTTCGAGAATAATTGTTCAAAATTTGGATGATTACATGACATTGTCAGAATATTTTGTAAAGTCTTGTACATCAATTAATAACCCTAAGCACACATATTTTCTATAAAAACATAAATTTAAGCATCTCAATAATGTACGCTAATTTCGTTTCGTTGAATGCAGAGTAACGAAGTTAACTTTCGCTTAAACAAAATTCACCCCATAGACCGTAATGAAAAGGAAAATTTTGGTGTGTTGCTGCACACGATCTATAAATAATCTAGACATAAAAAATCACACAGATATTTCTATACAGCGACTAAACATGCATACCAATTTGCAAGTAAATCGGGGAATTTTTGAGGGCGCTATCGCGTTACATACAAATTCTGTCAATAGTCTGTAATGATATCAAAACTTTGGTGTGTTCCTGTACCCGAACTACATGTGGAATAGATACCTAAAACCATACAGTTAATTCCGTGTGGTTGATGAACATGTGTACCAAATTGCCAGTCAATAGCGTTATTCTTGCGGTCGCTATCACGAGACAAACAGCCACACAAACAGAATCAAAAACTTTTTGAGTCTCCACATGGAGGTCTCCATTGACGTTTCGGCTATTATTTAGCTACATTTTGGAGTAAAATTTACTATAACACTTTCTGTGGTAACCTATACTGTTGTCTGAATGTAGTTTGGACAGTTCATTAATTGAAAGAAGAAGCAAATCGGTAGATATTTTTCTTTCACTAACATTTAAAACTTTCCATTGTTCAGCACACAATCTTACTTTAGCCTAGATTATTTGAGAAAAACACGTCACATTTGAATGTATCTGCTCGACAATGTGCAAACAAAAAGTAATCGCTTCTGATATAATATTACCTGTAATAATTCAACTTAAAAATATAGGAAAAAATATTGATAACAGAATTCGATCAAAATGTTAATAATATGCAGGATAATGATGTCCAGAGAAACTTCAGATATTATTTTAGAAAATACTACATTTTTTAATGTATTTCATTCCCGATATGCAAGCAATAAGTCATTTTCTTCTCGCATTATATTAAATGTAAAGATTACTTAAAAATACACGATGAGAAAACAATAGTAGAATAGGATTAAAATGTCAACAATACTCAAAATAGCATAAACAAAACATATCAAATGCAAGTTGTACGTCAGCTCGCGTACTAACAACAGCCGTCATTAGATCGAAATGCCAATGGTAGAGCCCCTAAATAAAATAATAGGCCGGCGCATCACCGCCATTTTTTTGCCTCCGAAGAGGACAGCATTCCCGCTTGGCGTCCTTATCGCTTCCCTAATGATTTTAAGAAATCTTGATCTGAAGCTAATCCGGTCAAGATAAGAGCAATAAGCAACAATAATATTCCAAAAAACACATTTTTTTCACAGTACATTCTCAGGATGTCATTTTATTCTGAGGATATCCAATGGATGTACTGGGGTAAGATGTGTTGGTAGGGCGGTTTGTTTCTTTTACAAAATGTCGCCAAAACTCAAATACATAGTAATAGAAGGTCTGTGAACACTTTATATTCACTTCTTGAATGATTATAGCAGTTTATCGCTAAACAAACTTCCATATCATAGTTTACTTAGCTAAAATTATGAAATATGATAAAACAAGTTACTCTAAAGTAACGTAAGACGATAAAAAAAAAAAAAAAAAATGTTTGTCGTTTATTTATCAGAGAAACGTGCTGGGTACATGTGGTAACCCTAAGGCAACAAAATGCCTGATGCGCCAGCTCGTATATATAGGAGCCTTAGCCAATGGAAAAAAATTGCCGGTTTCGACTGGAAGATATGCAAAGAAATGAGTAGAAAATCAGACTATCTCTAAGAGTAGGTAGAATAGCAGTACCACAAAAGCGTCAAATTTGTAGGATTATTTTAATCAATTTTAAAATAATGTGCACATCTTCAGACCAGAACATTGCGAATTTGTAGATAATTGAATATTCCTTTTATTTTAACACTAATTTGAAATTGTCCCTCGATGATTGAAACGGACTTGAACGATATCTAACGGCCTACGATCTATAACAGCTTCTATAAAAAATGTATTATGACTTTATAGAAATATAAGGCCATAATAAACATGATATAATATAGAGATAGCGGTTCATGTATAGGGATACGCAAAAGTAATCAAATGCACTGTAGTCTGTAGACGGAATTTTTAAAATTGAATATTATCATCCTTATACTACACAAAACATAATGAAATTAATATGCGTTTTTCAGAAGTACAAACGAATGCCTTTTGCAGAAAATGGCAAGAACAACATTAATATTTTATATATAGGATTACATAAAGAATTCTGATACATTAAAGGCTATTAGTGCAAATGCTTGGAAATGCATTTCTAGTTGTGTTATCGCATTACTTTTTATAACTGACAGAATTTTAGTGCGTCATATGGTACACATAAAATGTATAGGGCTATTTAAAAGCAATCAAACCCATAGTTTTCTTTTCTAATAATTGATAGGAATGCTCTTTAAAATTATATCCATTATTACACTTCTGTCATTTGGTCTTAAGCCCATTCATTCATTAACACATCCATTAACGTAGGCTGTGGCTGTTATTCTTACCTTCATTCATAATTTTACATCGTATTGATGATTTGTTATCTCTCAAGCTAAAAAAATTGCAGTTCAATGAAATTGTAAAAAAAAAAAAAAAAAAATCCTAATTACCTCCTAAATGTCCCTACATTTTGAGTTATTTTGAAATTTGTCCCTATATGACAAAGAGAACGATCAAAAGTAGGGGATTGTCCTTGCTGATGACAACATTGTGACGTTTTTCCCCAGGTCTCATATTTTAATTCCCCCCCCCCCCAAACAAAAAATAAATAAATAAATAAAAATAAGTAAATAAATAAATAAAATGGCAAAAGATCACCTTTTCCTGGGATTAGTAATGCAGTCGGCTAGCAATAATTCGTGTTTAAAAGATGTACACATAATACTTTTTTGTTAAGTAAATATTTTTCGAATAATAAAAGGAGACTTGGCGTTGGAATATTAAAACCCGAATAAACTACTACGTCAGAAACGTCAAAGAAAAATATTGGAAATGCATACGACTGTTTCGGTAGCCTAAAGCGTACCGTCTTCAGTGCAAAAAGGATTCTGAATCAGGAGAAGTGCTCGTATATATAGGAGAGGGGCCGGATTTAGTTCAACCAATCAAGAGACTCGGCAGAGTCTCAAGTGACGCAAGCGCTAAAACAAACGAACGCCACGACACTCAGCAGAAACGGAAAAACGAACGAAAACTACGACACTTTATATATACAGCAATTTTTAGATCAAAGAAACCGCTGAAAGCCGACACTTAATATCTCAGGAAATGTGGGTGGTTATGCTCTGATATTTTCAAAATAGTCTCACCTTCTGTCTGATCCTACCCTGAAATCGCTACATTTCTGCGTGCAATATATTTCGAGATATGAATTGGCTCATTTAAGTTGTAAATGGGCGGCATATGTGAGGAAAATTTTTTTCTCGAATATGGCTCGAGCGAATGTGGTTTAATTTATATATGATATTAATCGCTTTTATCTGATGTGCCTGACATCTCCCTTTTCCCTAGGAAAACTCTTGTTTTTTTTATAACTCAGTTTAAAAATTGAACTATTTTTACTCCGCGATGCAAAGCTTTCTATTGCTAATTCTCAGAATTCTCAATAGGTGGAATTCGGTTTGGTCTTGTAGTTGGTTGGTTGGTTCAGTCTGAATGCTGTCAATAAAAAATTTAGATTTTGTTTTTTAATGCAAGAAAGAAACTTTATTGTTTCTTTTAAATATTTATTGTATATATACGAAATAAAATTTCACTTAAATATATTTTATGTAATCCGGTTTGGAATGTTCGCGGACGCATACAGTCTTCGTTTCCATTTGAAATATTCAATCTCCGATAAGTAATTTGCCTCCATCTATCGGCAATTAGTGTCAAAAACAAACTTACAAAATAAAATATTTTTCTTTCTTTAATATATATATTAAATGAGTTATTTATTTAGAGATTTGTATTTTATATAATATATATATATATATATTTTTTTTTTTTAAATAAAAATATTCATTCAATTCCATTGTTTTCAAGTTGATACGTTGTTAACTTTCAAAATTGGTTTTATTTTAAAAAGCGATTGCAACAACAAAAACCTTTTTCTTTACTTTCATAAAAATGATAGATAATATCATAATCATATGCAAATATTTGTAATTTTTTTTTTTTTAACTAAGTGATAAATCACTTAAACTATGGATAGAAAAAATCCTGAATAATAATAATAATAATAATAATAATAATAAATAATTGATTAATTTGCTCATTAAATTTCTATAATATAGTATGTAAATGAAATATTTTACAAAGATTGTAATAATTATAATATATCAAATCCAAATCTAAAATTTCATGTTTTCTGTTATTATTATTATTTTTTAATTTTATAAAATAATATTGTAATGAAATTAAAATAATAATTAAAAAAAAAAAAAAAAAAAAAAAAAACTCGGTTACCAAACACTTAAATGCATTGGAAAAACTCTGAAAACAGAATTAAAATTAGTAAAATAAGTAATAAAATAAAATGAAGTAAAATACATCTTTATTTGACTTTAATTTAAACCCATAATATATTTTTAAGAATATTAATTAATTAATTTTGATTTTCACATTGTGATACTTAATTTTACGAAATAATACATTTCTGCAAAGCATACTGGTAAAATAATTAAAAATTATACAGTGTATTATTTTATAAATTACTTTGTTCATTAAATTTCCAGTAAAAAACTATACTACTTAAATATTTACCAGTATAAAAGTTTCACATTTTAAAGATTTTTCTATTTTTATTTATTTTTCTCTTTTAAATCAAATCTATACTTCAAAAATAATAATTATTTCTTTCTTAAATTTAACAGTAGGGAGCAGGCATGAATATAACAATAAAAGCTACTCTAGAAAAAAAGAAGAAAAAATCCTCCTTCACTTGTACAGACTTATTTCTTACATATAATATTGATATAATATGAAATTACCATGCATCTGCAACCTTTAAATTAAAAATTAATAATACATTTCAAATTTTGTATTATCCTGCAAATTTTGTTCATTGCCTTTATTCAGATATTGCAGTTTATTGCCTTCCCTTAGTATATGTTTACTGCCTTCAGAACGGTTTTTTCTCCCATAAAATGGGTATTTTTGAAATAGTGATTGCTGGTACCAAACGGTACCGCTAGGACTTCCCTGGTTAATCGATTTTAGAAAAGTGTGTTTCTGAAGTTCATACAAAATCTTGAAAAACAGTGTCGAATACGAATTATTCAATTTGTTTTTCTATATCCAGTAATTTTCGGAATTTCTAAAAACTGTAAAACACGTCTTCAACAATTTTACGGGATTTTGTTTAGTTAAGAAAAAAGCAAATATGTATGGTGGAGGAAGGGGGTAGGGGTGGGGGTGGAACAAGGTGTCAGACATGGGCAAATTTTAATCTTGTAAATGTGAAAATTGGGGAAGGGGGAAATCTGTTACTTTGATGGAAAGACCTTTTCAAAACAACATTTTAACAAAAAATGTTTTTCTCTATAATTATTAGTTAGAAAAATATAGAAAATTTTTCGTTTAAAGTCTTCCCCCTGGGTCTCGAAAACACCTTGGAAATTCTAAAAACTTAAAAAAAGGGGGGGGGGGCTTAATCAGTTTGAAGGATCATTGTTTTGTTTGGAAATTTTGAAAAAATTTTGGAAATTTCGAAAACAGGGACCAGCGAAAAGCGCATCTTTGGAATTTTAAACAAATGCATTGCTTTTTTCAGTTTGTCGAAAATGTCTTCTATAAACATAAACAACTTCTTAAAAAAAAAAAAAAGAAGAAGAAGAAGAAGAAATTGAAGCTGTATTACGATAGGGGAAACCTTAGAAAGCAAACATTAAAATTTGGAGAAGAATTAGGGGGGTTAAGAGCTCGCTCAAAGTTCTTACTTACAGACTCATATTCAATTTGCACGTTTCTTACAATTTTCAAAAATTTCGAGTCGTTTCCGATAGATTTGGGGAGGATGATGGGACTTTTAGAAAAAAAAAATTATAAGTTCCTTAAAAATGCCCCACCAGCGGCCGAGCGGTGGATGAGAGGTGCCGGATTCGATCCCATTCCGCACTCTGTGACTTAGCCGTTCCTTCCGTGTATTAATCCGAAACTCGCTTAAATACGGGCCTCGACCCCTTAGAAAGACCTCATGGAGGCCATTTTACCTATATGCCTTGGACCATAGCGTAGTCAGTTGGCCTTAAAACCTACTACCAACCAACCGTAAAAAAGTATCGTTGAAGTGATTGCATCTAGAAGATTTCTCGAAGTGCTAAAAAATCCTTATCATTTAAAATTTTAATGTTAGATCTCTTAGTATACTTTTTGCCCCCATAACCCAATTTTAGAAAATGAGGCAATGTCCAAAATCCCTTCACCACGTTTTAGAAAATTTTCAGGAATTCTAGCCAGGAAGAATGTGGGAACTATGTACAGTATATTTAACCAGATAGGAATAAAACTACATTCAACAAAACATTTTCTAAAAAACGTTTTCCCGATTAAAATTTCAAAGTGGTCTAACTGATTGCGCCCCTCCTATTTTCCCCATCTGAATTAATTTTAAACCAAACAAAATCTCCCTCAGATTGATTAAGCATCTTTTTTAGAATTATCAGAGTTTCCAAAGGAGGATCTGATCCCCACCCCCATGGTGTTAGGTATTTTGGAAAATTACTGTCCAATCCTTACAACATTTTACTTTAAACATCTCCAATTAAAAATATAACAAAATATTAATATTTTGTTCATTCAATTGGACCATTTAAAAACTTGAGTTTAATTTTTTTTTTATCTAACCAAAATCTATGCGGTGAATGGAGCTCTTTAAAAACTTATTCATAACACTTTTTTACAAAAACTTTCGTACACAAATTATTTTTTGAACATTTATTTTAAATATTCTGTTGAACTATTTAAGAAACAGATGAACCGTTGAACCAAAGAAATTGAATATTAAATAAAATAAAATAAATCTCTCTCTCTTTCTCTCTCTCTCTCAGTCTTTTTTTTTTTTTTTTTTTTTTTTTTTTGTAGAAATTGTTTGTTATTTTTAAAATATACTATATTATGCCTTTGTATTGTTGCATGTTTCCATCACACAACAAATATTCTTTCTTAAAGTTTTTTATTTATCACTTTTCATAAATTTTTAAAATTTCATTTAGTTTGTTATTTTGTTCGAGGTAAAATTTAATGTGGTATGAACTATGAAACTGCACTTTTTAAGGGTTACAAACTCATTGCCATGCTCCTTTAATTTTACATTTTAATCATTAACCCCTAAAAAGTAATGATATCAATACAAAAAACCCTTAACGGGTTAAAAGTTTGTGATGCAGCACTGCACTTTATGGCTATAAGAATTAGAAATACGGGTCTTAAAAATAATGATATCAAATTTTCAGTGACGCTTTGCTATTAATTAAAAAATACAGAGATTTTCTTATTTGAATTTGTTTTTTTTCTTCTATTTATTTTTACAGTGTAAACGTTATTTTCAACATAAAATAATATTTAACATTTACTTACCGATACCTTTTCATTCACATCTCTTATAATATCAAAATATGTGTTTTAAAAGAAATGATATGAAATTCCAGCAACGCAGTGTTGTTACACTAAATGATTTGTTTTTAAATTCCATTGCAATTATTTTGTTTTGCATATTAAAGTATATTTGCACATTGAAATATTGCTTTTAATTTTCAAATACGCAGTCAAATATATCACTTTCATTAAGTTTATATTATGTACTGAAATGTATTTATTTCAATGAATTATTTTATCTTTTGCGTCACTCTATCCAAAACTGTAAGTAAAATTTATGGAAATGTTTATTTTGTGCCATCTTATCCAAATTAATTGAAAAAGCATGCAAGTAGATTGTGTACTGAAAAAAAAAAAAAAAAAAAAAGCTAAATTTTTAGTTGTAGTTTTGGATGGTGTGACGCAAAAGATAAAATAATTCATTGCAATAAATACATTTCAGTACATAATATAAACTTAATGAATGTGATATATTTGACTGCGTATTTGAAAATTAAAAGCAATATTTCAATGTGCAAATATACTTTAATATGCAAAACAAAATAATTGAAGTGGAATTTAAAAACAAATCATTTAGTGTAACAACACTGCGCAGCTGGAATTTCATATCATTTCTTTTAAAACACATATTTTGATATTATAAGAGATGTGAATGAAAAGGTATCGGTAAGTAAATGTTAAATATTATTTTATGTTGAAAATAACGTTTACACTGTAAAAATAAATAGAAGAAAAAAACAAATTCAAATAAGAAAATCTCTGTATTTTTTAATTAATACCAAAGCGGCACTGAAAATTTGATATCATTATTTTTAAGACCCGTATTTCTAATTCTTATAGCCATAAAGTGCAGTGCTGCATCACAAACTTTTAACCCGTTAAGGGTTTTTTGTATTAATAGGATTACGGGAAAAGTGGGGAGAGTGGCCAATAGAAATTTAGGAAAGTTAGCTGTGTAAACAGTAGAAAAATTAAGAAAATGTGGACTGAATATAAAATTTCCAACAGTCAGACAAATATAGAATAGCGAAATCACAATTTACAAGTTTTTAAAATTTTTATAAATATGAAAAGCTTCAAAGAAATCGAGTTCATGAATGGATTTAGGTCTGCAAATTATTTTAGCTGAATTAAATTTAAAATTATGATTTTCCTTCCAGCAATGTTTAGAAATAACTGATTTATTGGTTTCTTGTTTGCGGACGTAATTCATACGTTCTTTTAGACGAAATTTAAGACTGCGTTTAGTTTGGCCAATATATGATAAACCACACTGACAAGATATACTGTAAATACCCCAAGAATTATGCATATCAAAGGGATCTTTTAACTGGGAAAAGGTGAGTTTATTGGAAGGCGAAAATATTATTTTAAAATCGTATTGTTTGAGAATTTTAGCTATGGTTTGGCTGGATTTAGGAAAATAGGGTAAGACAATACTGATATTAGAAGGGACAGATTTAGTAGACGAAATACGAGGGAGTTGTAATTTTTGGATAGCTTTGTCTATAATGGAAGGGTCATAACCTCTGTCAATTGCAATGGCTTTCAGGTATTTAATTTCAGATTTTAATAAAATAGGATTTGAACAAATATTAAGTGCACAGTTTACAAAACTATAGAAAGCAGCCATTTTTTCGTTAGGTGGGTGACATGAACGCGTATGGAGAGGAACCCAAGTAGCACCGGAACGTTCTTTGTACGTCTAATAACGGTTACAATAGTTCAAACACCGTGTTTCGTGTCAAAAGAACGTTCCATTAGACGTTCAAAAATTGTATTATTTAGAACGTTCAAAAAAAGTGTGCATTGTACCTTCCATAAAACGTACAATTTCAGTTCTATACAAAACGTTTAAATGTAACACCGTCATAAAACGTTCTGTCTCAGTGAGATTATTACGAATAGGACAAAATGCCCAGATTCAGTTTTGATTTCGTAATATTCATTTAATGTTGGTGTTAGGATTAAAACAAACTAACTACACGAGGGTCCTAGGTCTGGATGGTGTGTCCTCCGTGGAAATCATTATAAGAATGCCTAACCCTTATTTATGCGAGTTTCAAAGAAAATCACGGAAAACTCCGAAAACCTAAGTCGACGAGCGCGACCAGGAATCGAAACCAACACTTCCCGTCTGTAAGGTTCGAGAGTAGAACCTCGCGGTCACTAATACTCATCGGGAAGTTACAGAAATGAGGTTTTTTTTCTTTCTTTAAGCATAATTTTAAACTTTTATTATATTTTATTTATGATTCTATTTAAGTTTGAATGTTACTGATAAATTATCAATATTGATAATGTTTTTAAATCATTACTCTCATTGATTGTTCTTGATTTTTTTTTCTTTAAATCTAAATTTTATTTAATAAATTTTAATAAAAGAAAATTATTTAATATATATTTCAAAAATTATTTTCTTAATAGATGAACATTTTATGTAGCCATTCTCTTTTAATTAAACTGTTTAAAAGAAATCTTCTACCCATCGCACTACTTTATTCTGTAACATTCTATATAACAGCGCCACCTAACCAGTTAACATGAACAAAAATTTAATAAACACTGTATCTGAAAATTAAAATTTTACATATTAAATTTGTTGCAGATTTCACTAACACATGCTGAGGTATAGCTATCTGGAAAAATTGCATAATAAAGAGTACTATATCGGCTGATATATACCCAAACTGAATTATTATAGTTTTTTATAATATATATTTTACATACTCATGTTAGTGAATTTTTAATAATTGAGATATTGCTTTCCTTTAAACGGGATTGAGTTAAAGCACATTAGTGCCACCTCTCAATCAATATATGCTCAAATTAGATCACCATAGTTTAACATAATATCTATATCACATATCAAGTTTGGTGCAGTTTTATTCAATAGAAACTGAGATACTGCCCTCCGTTACATGGACGGGGGGGGGGGGCATTACATAATAGCTGAGCACCTATTAGGTCATATATTCCAAAAATTAATCAGGGCTAGTTTAAATAAAAGTTCGACTAAATATCAAGTTAGGTTAAATTCTGTCCACTGATTCTTCAGATGCAATTTCCACAAAATTTTATTAAGATGCGCAAACAAGTTCTAAAAATTGTCGAATCCTATCGAGGACGTCTCAAGGAGTGTTAAAACCCCGAAAATTTCCATGCATCCATTGCGTTCTTTTTATGTATACAGAAAAAATAAAGTGTTTGCCATTTCTGATCCTTTCACTGAATATTTTGTTCAATACTGAAATATACACTAAAACAAAATATGCTTTTCCGTTTAATTCGAGATTTTAAAATGGAAAAATAAAGTGATCTCATAAGTTTTTCAAATACTTTATAAAAATTTAAATAATTGTTTAACTCAGCTCCATTTTTCCTTAAAAAAAAAAAAAAAAAAAAAACTTTATGTTTTCTACAGCTATAAATGCTTAATAAATTTCTGTTTCAAATGTTGAACTTTGAAACATGATCATTCCGGATGTAAGAAGGGAAGAGCAGATGAAATTGACATCTGTGCATTTATTTAATTCTTGCTGACCGTGCTAAGTCAAACAAACGCCAGCGCCAGGTCTTGGGAATGTCGTGTCGTTATGTGAAGCGGTAATTTTAAAACATGTAATCTGTTTTGTTCAGTTTTCGCGTTATAATGACTTGGATAAGCTTTAAAAAAGATAAAAATGTTATATTTTTAACCTATAATATTCTCTATGTTCTATTTATTAAAGTCTTATTTTAATATCAATTAAACAATCATTTTCATATCTGCGTAAGTTCTTAAGACTAACTTTTGATACTTGTAAGCAGCTGCTCCAGTTACAGAAAACCGCTTAGAAACTATGGATTCATTTTATTAATTTAGTCTTCTGAGATGGAAATTGTTAAAATGACTATTTTTGGTTATTATGTTTCTGATTGAATTAACATAAAGAGTTTAAAAATGAGAGTAAATTTTAAGTGAATGCCCTTGCAGACTGGTCATTGTGTATTTTAAAATGCTAGTTGCAGGGGTGTTTTCTTCAAAGAAAATTAAGAAAGTTTGAAGAAAGGTTTGTAAGGTTTATGAAGAAAATTAACAAGGTTTGTAATTCTTTTTTTTCTTTTTAAATTCTGAAGTATTTATTTAATGTTAATATGATCATATATATAATCTAGGTTATGCAAATTACATATTTTTTAAATAATATCCTAAGTTTCACCGACTTATTATTTTAAATATCTCTTTACTGTAATTTATTAAATAAAATATATCAACTTGTTTAACTGCATAATAAAACAAAGATTCAATTCAATTTTATTCCACATCTTTATAAAAAAAACATATTCTGCTTAAAAAAAAAAAAAAAAGACGATATTAATACGTAAATAAATGATATACTAAGAAATAATATATTAATTATAAATAATATACTTACTATATTATTTATTAATAGTAATAATATTTACATTTATTAATTATTTAATATGCCGTGATAGAATAATTACATCAAATGAGTAAAAATTGCGTTGACTCAATTTAAAGAAATTTAAACATTTAAAGAATACCAATTACATTGCCATGTGGAATAAATTTAAGTACCTGCAAACATCATTTTTGTAAACTGAAAGTATGTATACACACTTGCACTGAAATTTAAAAATATGAAGTATGTTAAATATTTTAGAAAAATATTTTGATTAAAACAATATTTATATATTTAAGTATTTGGAATTTTTTTTAATTTCTTCCTTCTAACTAATTTTTAATTTTTCGTTTCAATTTCTTATTATTATAAATTAACAATATATTCTAAACTCAATTATATATTATTTTAGCGGTGTATTGGTACATTCATTTTCGAAATTATTTTTTATGTTGGAATATTAAAACTTTCTATGAACTTCAGCATTCAAATATATTTATAAACTATCCATGGACTTACAAAGTAGTACCCAGAAATGTTTAGAATATACAGGGTGCAAATCGAGAGCAGGCCTTTATTTGCGCAGCAATTGGTCTCAGATGTCCTCCAATAAGAAAATGTATTTACAAAAAAAAAAAAAAAAAAAAAAAAAAAGAAAGAAAAGAAAAAAAAGTAAGCAAAAAGTAAGTGCTCATATTTTTTAAACTTTTATAACTGAAACTATATATTTGCGACCAATAGTTGCGGAGATAAAGGTATTCTCGTGACTATGCTTTGCACCCTGTATTTAAAAAAAAAAATTAGTATAAATGAATTTTTAATCTTAGTTAAAGCCAAGTAGCAGATATAAGATCACTGAAACCACATAGATCAATGAGAAGGAAATTACAAGAAATTTAAATAACCTGGGGAGACTGATTGTGATATATTGAAGCATTTATTTTTTATTTATTGATTTTTATTTTATTTAACTTCAGTCTAATCATAAATTTATTCCTATATTGTAAGTTGCAATTTTAATAATTTTGCCGGTGCGTAAAAACCACATGAAACTCAAATCAAAAGATACAAACAAGCAACGAGGAAATAAAAAATTAAGACATCATTTTGAAAATTTTTTTTTAAGGAAAAGCTTAGAACGGTAGAAAAAAAAAAAAAAAAAAAAAAAAAAAAAAAAACTCGTCAGGGATGACCTTTTTCGTCGTTGAACACCAATGTACGATTTCGTTCGTTAGCAGCTATAATAGCAAATTGCTAGCAGGCACCCTATCGTACAAGAAATTAATTGAAGTTAAAAATGAAGAATAAATTGGAATAAATTATTTAGTTCAAGAAATCAGAGAATCAAACAGAAAACAACCATGAAAAACAAACATTAATCATAGGATGACGCATTCGGAATCACAAGGACTAAAACAAGCAAAATAATTAAAGAGTTTAGTTGTACATAGCAGATTAAGAATAATGA
This sequence comes from Salticus scenicus, assembly GCA_963930645.1. NCBI lineage: Eukaryota > Metazoa > Arthropoda > Arachnida > Araneae > Salticidae > Salticus > Salticus scenicus. Next base: position 268,449,035 of record OZ005658.1, read on the forward strand.
TTCAACACAGCAACGAGGATATACTTTTTTTTTTTTTTAATTCAAATAATGTTTGAGAAAATTTAACATACTTACTATTCCTTTAATTTCAACGTATATGTATGAAAAATCCCATATTTTATGACAGTAATTCCCAAAAAGTGTCATAACATCTCTATATCCCTTAAAAAATTGCATAAGTTTTTGCATTTTTAAAAAATTTCTTTTTTCCCCTAACCTGAAGATAATGACGTTATAGTATTAATTACAAAACTTTGAATAAACACCATAAAATGCAAGAACTCGCGACTGCTACAAACAAAGCACGGCTGCTATAAACAAAGCGGCAACGCATTCAACACACTCAACGTGCTTGTTTGCAGTTCTCGCGCCTACATTGTTCGCCTGATGAAAGGTTGTGTCTTCTTTTGACGCGAAACAGTTGGCGCGAGTTCTTGCATTTCATTGTGTTTATTCAAAGTTTTTCAATTAATACTATAACTTCATTATCTTCAGATTAGAGGGAAAAAAGAAATTTTTAAAAAATGCAAAGATTTAAGAAATTTTTTAAGGGATAAAAAGACGTTATGACACTTTTTGGAGAAAACTGTCATAGAATATAGAATTTTTCCTGCATATACGTTAACATTAAAGGAATAGCAAGTATGTTAAAATTTCTCAAACATTAATTGAATTGAAAAAAAAAAAAGTAATTCATATCCCTGTTCATGTGTTGTATCATTATTCGTCATCAGCTATGTACATTTTACTTCTAAACGCCCGTACTGAGGTGATTTTTTATAATGAGGTCACACTTTTTTTTTTTTTTTTTGACTACACTATTTTAGAACGTTTACAGTACGTTTTCTAGAAAGTTCTGAAAATGTGTATAACGTTTTGAAAACGTTCTAAAAACGTTTAGAACGTTCTGAGACCGTATACGTAGAACGTTCTCAGAACGTTTCTATAAAACCGATGGTGGTTGCTACACGTTCATTGAACGTTCTCTGAACCGTACTATTGTACGTCTTCAAGATGGACAAATGGACGTCTATAACACGTTCAAAGTGAACGTTCTTAGAACGTGTTTGCAGAACAATTTTTGAACGTTCAGAGAACGTTTCTGTGCTACTTGGGAAGGGAGACAGCAAAATTTTTTCGATAGACGGTGGTTGAAAATCCATTTACAATGCGACAGACGGGGGTATTAATGGCTCCCTTCCATTTCTTGATGCCCTCGTCTCTATGTCGTGGTCGCGAAGTCCTCCATGTTCCCATCCACACTATACCTCTGGGGATCACCAAACCGGGGGGGGGGGAATCCCCTCCGTGAAAAATCAAAATTGTGATGGCATGTCTCCGGAACATCTCTAGGGGTGCGTCCCAGACCGTCCCCAACTATCCGTAGCGCAGTACTGGTGCGACGTTAAATCTAACCTACTTACCTACATACCAATCCACCTACGTACAACCATGGATCATATTTTAATTTTCTCGTGTAAAATGACTTCATGACAGGAGTTGGTTGTTGGTTGGTTGGGTTTTACGTTGCACTAGTGCTGCGCAGGTGGGCAATTCTTCATGACAGGAGAACAACGTCATTGGCAGAAACTTTTTTCAAAAGGGCAAATGGAGTACCTTCATAAACTTGTCGTTTTTAGTCAATAACTTCTTTAATTAATATGATAGAAATTTCTAAGCAGCTGAAATGTCTCCCTTGGAGTGTTCGGAACAGATTAATACCTCTCATGACCCAAAGGACCTGCCCTCCGCTAGAAGATGCTGTCGCAGATAAAAAAATTTGACGCCAGTGACAGTAACTTTTTTTTAATATATAGAAAAATAAATAAAATTACATAATTATTTCCATAAAGTCCCTACGTTTAGAGAAATTTAGCAGTTTGTCCTTACATCCCTGTGGTTGGCAAGTTTCAATAGTAGGGCTTAGTAATCCCTGCCCCTAGTATGTTCCTGCGGTTGGCAACATTGTGACTTTAGTTCCCCAGGAACTCATATTTTAATTTTCCCGCAAAATGGCAAAAGATTGTTTTATCTGGCATGGCATTAATCTTATAGTCGGCATCAAAATTTTTGAAGCGCTGGCAATAATTCGTATATTAAGGATGTGCATCTAATACTGTTTTGCTAAGTAAATGTTTGTCGAATCATGATCTTCGTGTTTATGCTGTTTATAAAAAAGTAAATGATGAAGTACAGTTTGATGAGAAATATTAACCATCAAACCAAAGAGAAAAGTTATGAAAGATGTATCCTTTGATAATTTCCATAACGACAGACAATCCACGGATAAAACAATAAAATCTCAGCAGCAGATTCTGGCGTAAGACGATTCTGCAACACTAAAATAAAAATGTAAGATATGTATCCCAGAAATTATATGTTTTGATATTATTTTTAAAGAAGAATAACAAATATCTTCTGGTGTTAGTATAATATAAAGTTTATTAATAATCTTCCTTATGTAATAATATATTTGACAATTCTCCTGCATATTGAATACAGTATTTTAAAGTAGTTTTCTTTATCTTTTTTTAATTACATAAATTTAGAATTTAAATAAAAAAAAAAAAAAAAAAAATTAAAAAATCTCGAAAATTAGCAGTTTTTAAAACCTGCAAAAACTGCTTACAAAGTAATCGAATTAAAGAACATGTTATGTAAAATCAATTAAAGATACGATAAATTTGACATGTTTTCTTTAATTTAGAAATTTTATTCATCAACCTTGATATTCTCTTTACACTTCCGTCGCTCATCTCAATGCGATTATATAATAATAGTGGAAAACTTATGAAAATAGAATGTGAAAACTTTGATATAGTACGCAGCATTCCATAAACGCTATTATATCTTTTCATGACGCAGTAAATCAATTTGAATTATAGTAGAGCCATTTACAAAAGCTAGTAAATAAAACCGTACGGTAAAGTAGCCTGGGGACTCTATTCAAAGTATTATTTTTGGAAACGGGGCTTCTAACGGTTCTGTGATATAACTGGTGTAGATACTTGCAAAAAGAAATCTCTCTTTTTACTTTTAATTTTTCTTTTAATAAAATACCACACATGAAGATGAAAATATGTACTGTGAGATTATATGTACACGTGTAATAAAAATAAACAACGGAATAAATCTAGCTCGGGTGCGTTGATTGCACCATACATTTCCGGCTGAACGCCAAACTCCCTCTCTTTTCCAAAAAATCATCTTCACGGCGGCTACAAAGGTTGGTTGGTTGCATAAAATAACCTGTGGAGTGGTTGGTTGGATGACACCCCCCTACTAAGTCTTAGATACGCCAATAGTAGGAAAATCTGATTATTATTAGCCACCAACTGACAGATAAATATTTAAATATAGCACAAAAGCACATAGAGCAAGAAGTAAATGCAAAAATAAAATAACAGTTCACAACAGATATAAAGATTTCTTGATATAATACCGGAACAAATATCTATAATACTAAACATAAAAAAAAAGGTTAAATTACCAAACAGGATCAAAATTATTTGTAAATAGTAAAACTTATTATTGACATAGTCTCGACAATCCATCAGCGTTTTTAAGTTTTGCCCCAGGGCAATGCGATATGTAAACAGAGTTGCCAACTTTTATAATTTATTCCGGAGCATTTTTAACCCCGCCTTGTTTTCGCACCAGAAATTTCGTAGAATACTTCTCTATAATATTTGACAAGATTAAATATGAAGAAAATCGTTCTTCCAAATTTCCGGTATAAAAAAAGGGCGGGGCTAACAATGCTCCGAAATAAGTTATAGAAGTTGGCAACTCTGTGTAAATATCATATCTTTGTAAAGATAACGCCCATCTTTGGAGTCTAGCAGATTGAGGTGCAGTTTTTTGTAAATAGACAAGAGGATTATGGCCTGTTATAATCTCAATACGAGTTCCGAAAACATAAGTTTCAAATTTTTTGATAGACCATACCACAGCATAGGCTTCACGTTCAATAGAGCAGGTGCATGTTTATAAACAAGCGACGCTATTCAGCAACTTTTGCGCATGTAGGAAAAATATCTGCCTTTCCATTAGTGCTTTATCCCACCTTTTGCCTACATTGTAAAGTACGTGCGGAATCATCTGTCACAGTGACGTCTCGTGCGCCTGCTCTATAGTAGACCAGTTCCGTTGTACATTAGTAAGTTTCTGACTAATGAAACTTATCGGACTTAGATTGCCTTCACCATCTCTTTGCGAAAGACACGCACCGACACCATGGGAACTGGCATCGCACTAAATGGTAAAGGGTGCGTTGGGATCTGGAAAATAAAGCTCAGGAGCTTCACACAATATTTCTTTAAGTTGTCGAAATGCTATCTCTTCAGTATGTGACCACGGTAAATTTTCTGGATGCTTCTTTTTAATTAAATCTGTCAACAGTTTGGACATTTCAACATAGTCTTTTATGGAATTTCGATAAAAGTTTAAAAGTTGCAAACACTAAACGTTGATTTTTTTTTTTTTTTTTTTTTTTTTTTTTTTCCACAATAACTTTTGAAATACTGAATTAATTTGTAATAAATTTGTCGAGTAGGCTTATCTCACAAATGCATTTGATATGTTTGTTTGCCTGATTGATATATATTTAAAATTCACATAAAAAAGGTATTTATGAACCGATTTGCTTAAACTCCATACGTATATAGCCCTCATCAATATATTCCCACCATTCCAATTACAAATTTTAGCTGTCACTTTGTTTCTAAATAGTATTGTGGCTATATGATAAGAAAAAAGAAATCAACCTACCCTTCCAAAAGAGCCAGAATGATTTTATTTTATTTTATTTATTTTATTTTATTTTTTTAATTTTAAGATTTGTAACTCTTTGGAATGAAAACATAATTTTAAAATCTTACTTTGGCATTCTGTAATAAATATTAAGAAAAGAAATCTGGTAATTAGAAGTATTATATGAAATTGTGAATGTATTAAAAATTCTATAAAGTTTCTTATTTACTGTTAGCTAATAATATATTTTAAAACTGCTTAATAATTAATTAGTATTCTTACTTTCTTGTTGGTTATTACAAAGTATTTTGTCGAACTGACTCAGAGGGAGATTTAAGTTAGATTGTGGCCTGGGCTTATTTGATTATGGACCTCCCCCCCCCCCTACACACACACATATTTTAAAATAATAATGTGTATACGTATTGTAAGTATAATAATGAATATATTATAGCTAACAAAAAGGCGGAATTAAAATTTTTTATATAATTACTAACAAATGGATAAATGTTACTTTTATATTTTCAATGAATAGAATAAATTATTTTGTTTCATAAATAGATAAGCTGCTATGCTTCATAATCATGAAAAACGGCAGTTTTTCGAGTGACGCAAGCGGAAGGACACACTGAACGCTGCGAACTCATATATACGGCTAGTTTGACATCAAAGAGAATTGTAAAAGCCGACACTTAATAATCTCAGCAAATATGCCATATTTTGTTCTCATCTTTTCAAAATAGTCTTTTATCTTCGGTCTTAATCTATCCTGAAAATTTTACATTTCTACATGCAGTATGTGTTGAGATCTGAATCTCAATTTAAAGCCAAAAAGGGAAAATGTGAGGTGTAAGGATGTAAGTATGTAAGGATGTAATGGACTAAATTCATGAAAAAATATCTCCAAAACCGCACGAACGATTTTAATTTAAATAATATATGTTGTAAATGGGATCTTTCTGAATCTAGTAACGTTTTTGTTTTTTTTCAGGAAAACTCTTGTTTTTGTGAAAGTTGCTTTAAAAATAGGACTATATTACTCCGCCAAAATGCATGCTTTTATTCGGCGAAATTGTCGTAATTCGGTTCTTACTTTCAAGGCACGTTGGTTGGCTGACCAAAGTGAATGCAGTCAATGAATTATTTAAACTTTCCTTTTTTTAAAGCAAAAATACTTTATTACATTTTTTACATATTTATTGTATATATACTAAGTCAAATTCACTTAAATATATTTTCTCTTCTGCTATGAAAAAGATATTTTTGACTTCAAAATTTCATATTTAGTCAAAAAAGTATTTAGATAACATTTTAAATAACGAAGTATTTTGTAATTTTAGATATTCCATTTTATCATAATAATGATGAATTTACAATTTTTTAAAGCAAAAAATTTTTAATCATTCATAAACATCGATTTTAAAATAGCTTAATGATTTGGGATTCCTATCCATGTATCCTTCCGCACAGGGAGTAGAAAAAAAACAGCAAATGGAGTTTTGGCGCCATCTTTTGTCTTTAATTTAAATTAAAACATACACTTTTGCATATATATATATATATATATGTATATATATATATATATATATATATATTGCATATATATATATATATATATATATATATATATATTGCATATATATATATATATATATATTGCATATATATATATATATATATATATATATATATATATATATATATTTCTTTTTAAAAATTAAAAACCTCTTTTTAAAATACAGTTAGAGTTTATTCATATATTTACTTTTCAGACTTTAAAGTGATACATATTTGAAATATTAGCATAATCAAACTAATTTTTTTATTATTATTTAAAGCTATAATGGCTAGGGAATGAAAGAGCGGATAAATACACTGTATATATATATATATATATATATATATATATAACATGAAAATATAATTAAAATTCATAAAAAATGTGTCAAATAGCAATTATTGAAAAACACTTCAAAATAAATAAATAACATCTTTACTTTGAAACCCATAATAATTTATTTACAAAATATAATTATCTCTTTCTTTCTTTTTTTTCAAATTAATTAATTTCTGCATGAAAAATTCCATTTCATAAATATTTCTAAAACTACAATGAACAAAAAACCCTCTTATAATTCTAAATAATTATTTCTACATGTTTCTAAGCAATCAAAAGTTTTTTTTTTTTTTTTTTTTTTTTTAAAGAAAAATAGCTTAAATATTGCAATATATATGGTTTTATCATGAAGGCAATAATTTGGCCATCTAGTGGCGCCATCTCGTAGCTTATATTAAACCCATATACATTTCTATATTTAATTTATTTTTCTTCAAAGAAAAAAAAAAAAAAAAAAAAAAAAAAAAAAAAGACAATTTTAATTGCTTAGAAACATGTAGAAATAATTATTTAAAATTAAAGGAGGGTTTTTTTTTTGCTTATTGTAGTTGTAATTATGTTTATGAAATGGAATTTTTCATGCAGAAATTAATTAATTAAAAAAAAAAAAAAAAAAGAAAGAAAGAAAGAGATAATTATATTTTTAAATAAATTATTATGGGATTCAAAGTAAAGATGTCATTAATTTATTTTGACGTGTTTTTCAATAATTGTTATTTGACACATTTTTCATGAATTTTAATTCTATGTTTTTTTTTTTTTTTTTAAATATATACAGAGGCTTTATCCCTTCTTTCATCCCCCAGCCATTGCTACTTTAAATAATAATAAAAAAATTAGTTTGATTACGTTAATATTTAAAATATGTATCATTTTAAAGTCTGAAAAGTAAATATATGAATAAACTGTAACTGTATTTTAAAAAGAGATTTTTAATTTTTAAAAAGAAATATATATATAACTTGTATTTTCCACAAAACTTAAGCTTAACGTGTATTTTACTTAACTTGTATTAACTTCACCTTAACTTGTATTTTACTTAACTTGTATTAACTTTAGCTTAACTTGTATTTTACTTAACTTGTATTAACTTTAGCTAACTTGTATTTTCCATAATTTTTTCTCCAAATAATTTTATCTTACTTTTAAAATTATAGAAATGTAGAGCTTATTTTATATTTTGTCTATTTTTTTCCACCAAATATTTTTGTGAAATAATTGTTACCTGCACTTTTGACGAAAATTTAAATTGTGAATATTGGAGCTTAGCCTCAAAAGGGAAAAGAAAATAAATAAATTTCCATTTTTAACATTCACTCGATTTTTTTTTTAAATTGTTTAATTTGCATTTGTAATTCTCTAAAAAGAAACTTGCAAAATGTAATTTACGTAATTCTAACTTAAATTTGAAATTTCCCACTTATTATTTTAAAGAGTTTGAGAATCCCACTCAATATTTTTTTCTAGTGCGAAGCTTCTCCATTTTGTTTCCAAGTGGCAGGCTACTTGAAAATTTGTCAGCATGATAACGTTTGAAATACTGAATTAATTCAAACTAAATTTGTAGTGTGGATTTATTTCAGAAATGTATTTGTTATGTTCATTTGCCAACTTAATCTACCCTCTTGTTCCCCTGTGCCAGTCCACTGAAAATTTCAAATTTACATTAGAAAGGTTGTATGAACCGATTTGCTTAAAACTCCATATATACAAGCCTTCATTGAGAAATCCACCTAGTCCATTAATAAATTGTAGAATTGAAAAATTGTACAATTTTGAAAAAAAAAAAAAAAAAAAAAAAAAAAATGGTGGCAACTTCATAATAAAAGTTAATCAGATACCCTTCCTAGGAATCAGAAGGACTTGTTTCAAATTTTTTATGAATAACCCCTAAAAAGTATGATATCAGTACAAAAAACCCATAACGGGTTAAAAGTTTGTGACGCCGTTACTTTATGGCTATAAGAATTTGAAATATGAGTCTTAAAAATAATTATATCAAATTTTAAGTAACGCTTTGCACTTAGTTAAAATATACATAGATTTTCTTATTTGATCATTTACTTTCTACTTTTATTTATATTTATAATGTAAACGTAATATTTTTAGCTTCAAGATCAGACAAATATATAAAATACAGACTCTGATGCTTTTTCATTCGCATTTCAAATTCAAAATAACAGTTTTAAAGGGAATGATATAAAAATTCCAGTGGCGCCTCGGTGTTATTTTAAAAGATTTGTTTTTAGATTCCATTAAAATTACTTTTGTTTTGTCTAATAAAGTATATTTACACATTGAAACAGTGCTTTTAATTTTCAAATATACTGTCAAATAATTATACTTTCACTGAGTTTGCATTATAAATTAAAATTATTTATTTCAATAAATTGATTTTTCTTTTGCGTCACGCTATCGAAAACTGTAAGTAAAATCTGTGTAAATATTTTCTTTACGTCACACTACCTCTTTGCGCAAATTTTCACTCAGCTGGATACTATGATACTATGTTTTTTAATAAAAAGTTTTTTTTATTAAATAATCCTTTATACATACTGAAATGCTTAAAAAAAAATTATAACTACTTATTTAATTTTTGCATTTTGTAAAAAATGCAACTGTAATGCAATCCCAGCAGCAGAGGTGCTACATGCATCAGAAGAAATATGTTCTTCAATTGCAACCGAATTATCGGTTAAAATCTCTTCTGACACATTGTCAAGAGAAACTAGTCCTGAAAAGGACCTTTTTTTATCCAAATAGTCGGACAATTTTCTAATAAAATAAATCAAAGCAGTAAGGAGCGTTAATAGCAGCAACCGATCACAATTAGGGTGCCTAGAATAATCAAGACACTCTAAGCACAATGACCCGACATACGGCGCGGAAGTAATCCTGCTATATTTTTCGGGAAATAGCCAATATGCGCACTAGCTAGGAGCAAGACTCCCGATAGTATAGTTTTGAGAAAAAAAGTTGCTGATTAAGACGCAGACGCTTGTCCCACACTACGCTACACACTGTCAATTTTTCAAATCGCTTGCTGCCACAAAAGACGCTAGCGATTTTGCTAGAAGATCCAAGCACATCGATGTAAAATGCTTAAAGCATTACCATTAAAAGTATGTTGAAAGAAACCTAAAAATATAAAACGGTGCAAACAATATTTTTTATCTAGTTCTATTTCACATATAAAGCACACGGCAGTTTGTTTCCCTTTTAAGGGCAGAGAAGGGAAGGTCTATCCACAAACATTAAATTTATTTTTATGTGTGCTATGTCTATATACTGAATATACATGTCTCATACTTTATATATATATATATATATATATATATATATATACACATATATAAGTAAAAATAAATAAATAAATAATATAAAATTAGGTTTAATAAGTATTAGTGTTTAATGTTGAATGTGAATCCAAAATAAATCCCCTGAATTTCTAATGGTTTAAAGTTGGCAGATAGCCATTCTAGTTAATATGCATGAAAGGATTCAAGAATTAAAATATTGACAACTGGAAAGGAAAATTCTGGTTTACTAAAAAATAAGCCTTAAATTTACATTTCCCATTAAAACAATACATCACACTTGCCAACATCCTAATTAATATTCCGTAGTATCGGTAGCTCCAACTTTTTTTTTCAATCCAATATACTTATAGGTATTTTTCTTCTTATTTAATCACAACTGTATTTACAGAATATATCTCTACAAATTTACCGGTGTGAAAAAAAGAGCAAGACTAACAAAATATTCATTAGAATGTTCACAAGTATGCAATACATTATTTTAAAAAGGTTTATATTTATTCGTCTTTAACTCCTCAAACGTTGACAGCTTATATATGTGCCAGTGGCATACATCGCATCAATTACTAATTATAAAATTTGAATAAGAATATGTAAAAATTCTTTTGTTAAATAAAGATTTATAAAATTAAAATGCAGGATTAATGTTCAAAATAAGAAAATATGCAGAAAAGAATGATTTAAGTGCAAGTCAAAAAAAAAAAAATAATAATAATTAAATAAATCCATAAAATTTAATTTAATATTTCCAAGAAAATAAATATATGTATTGAGTTTCAATGGACTTATTGCTTACATCTTGCTGAAAGAAATTTCTTTTACATTCAGATTTTTTAAATAAAGAATTACATAAACAATTTTTACTATAAAGCCAAATCAAACTAAAAAAATAAATAAAATTTGAAAAATTTTCAGCGTAATTTAAAGGGATTTAACAAAAAACATGCTGATAAAATTCGTTTCCTACATGTACAGTCAGTAAGAAAAGTGTCCGAACACTAGCAAAAATTCCTATGTAAAAAAGTACACTTCATACGGTTTTGTTAAATAAATTCTTGTCGAATCCTATTTTTAGTCAGCCTAAGAACAAGATTCGACAAGGATTTATTTAACAAAACAGTATTAACTCTACTTTTTGTATATAGGAACTTTTGCTAGTGTTCCGATACTTTTGTTGCCGACTGTATCAATAAATTAAATATTTTAAAGAGTGAACGAGAAGACCTTTTATTTTGAAATAAGAGGAAGGGATAAACACACTTGGCAACATCCTAATTAACACTTTCGCGACCGCAGACGTAGACTCACGTAATTTGAAAGACTGTAACTCCTCAAGTGGGCGTTCTATTCGCAATTTTTATGTCATTTATTTCATAAGTATATACTGAATATTCATATTTTTTAAATGAAATATACTTTAAATACAAATACTTTGATTGGAAAGAATATAATTACAATATATATCCATTTGTAATATAAATTTGAATACAAAAATTGGTTCTGAAATACTGTAACTCGGAAGATTGACGCCTACAAGCAGACCATCTTTTAAAAAAGTCAAAAACATGCAGTCGCGAAGGTGTTAATATTCCGTAGTATCCTTTGCCGCGTCTTCTTTCTTTCACCAGTATTTCTTTAGAGTATTGTCTTATTTAATCGTAATTGCATTTGGAGAATAATACTCTACAAATTTACTGATGTGAGAGAAAGGGCGGGGCTAGCAACACTACTGATTATTAATAAGGGCGTAAGCAAGTATGGATTCAACCTCTGACCAAGGATAGTACTCCGAGCTCTTTTTTCATGTCACTTTCAGGAATGAAAAATTTCACCTTTTTTGCCATTACCAATTTTATGCAGAAAAATTTATGATACAGGAAGCCAAAAAAAAAAAAAAAAAAAAAAAAAAAAACCGCACCTATAAAACCGTCCCGCACCTATTTTCGCCATAAATTATCGTAGAAACACGCGGTTGGTACCAATCGATTTGAAATAACGTCTAGTTTATAATGGCATAGTTAGATTTTGCTTAGGGAGTCACCTAAATATTAAAACTGGCATGAACTACATTGTTTTTAATAATAACAACCATTTTTTACATTTTATTTGAATTTTTTGGATAAAATCATCGCGGAAAATTATATTGTTTATATATTTCGCTCAATTTTTTATACAGTTATAAGCTTTCAAAGTATGGGCATGCTAATGTTAAATGAATGTGGCAAACATTAATGCATATCTACAGAAACAATTATTATATTCAAATTCTGTTTTTTTTTTTTTTTTTTTTTTTTTTTTTTTTTATGCTTTAGAATGAATTAACCCAGACATATTCCATGCATATTTTTGCCAAAAAACATTTTCTAACTATGAAAATTATTAATAAATTAATTTATATTCGAAAAAATTATGATGGTTGGATGGTTTACTTTTACGTCGCACTAGTGCTATTATGACCTAAATTAATATTTGCACAAATAGAACAGAACAGGCATCATCAAAAACATGGGTTTTTAAATTTACAGCTCGTTCCTAACATAATTTTTTGAGTTACAGTGACATTTAATTTTTTTTATTGCTGTTAGGAGGCCGTCACTCATCATAATCTGTATTCTCTGTGAGTAAATATCTGTAAATAATCTGACGAAAAACTAGTATTTTAATTTACCTTTATGTTATTCTTATTGCTTTCTAAGCAACATTTTGATGTTTATTGCATAGCTGCCAATATTTTAAATTATTCCGGAGTACTTTTAGCCCCGCCTTTAATTCGCACCACTTTATTTATAGAAAAATTTTCTTCAATACATAAATTCGATAAAATAAGAAAAAATTGCTTTTAAAAAATAAGTGGTACAAATTAGAGGCGGGGCTAATATTACTCCGGAATAAATTAAAATATTGGCAGCTATGGTTTATTGTACAAATTGGCTTAGTTTTGTAAAATTATAACAATATAGGCTAGAGATTGCCAAAGAATTCCAAAACAAAACAAGCCCCGCCTTCATACGGCTGAAACATTACTAATAATAATAATAATAATAATAATAATAATAATAAAAATATTTTGCATATTCGTATTTGACTCGATATGTGATGCTAGTATGCATAAATCTCAATGGCAGTTACTACATCGATTGCTTAAGATAAAACTTAAATAGTTTAATTGCAATTATGTAAAATCATTTTCTTTTATAATGTAAAGTTTTAGAAAAATGTGTAAAGGCGTTACAAGTTAGGAACATATTCGATCCTGATAGTATAAGTTACCCTGATTTTTTAGCAGTTCTTTTCACTGTTAAAACTCTATTTTTACCCTATTGTCCTTTTTTGTATTTGAATATGGTAGGATTCGTACACCTGAAATTAAATGTCATGTTTAGAAAACACAGTAAAGCGAGGCTTGCTGTTTGGAACAACAATACGCATTCGATAATCATTTCATTATTATTAAAGGATTTTTTAAAACAAATTTTTTGTTTTAATCTTGTTGTGACATTTTAGCATTTGTTCACTGTACCGTTTTTAAGCTATACGTTATTTAAACTTTATCGCATGATGTAACATAATAAAATATTAAATTTTTATTAAATGTATTTTAATACAGAATAAAACAGTGGAAAACTGTTTTTTTTTTTTTTTTTTTTTCTCTCAAATTTTTAAAATCTGTTATTGAGACAAAGCGTAATAATATTTACTTTCGATTAGTTCTAATCACGGCATAAATTCACATTTATTATGGAAAAAGAATGTGAAACAAAGTAATATGTCCTATTACTTTTAAAGATATAGATTTTATATTTTTAATAATTAGGAATTCAAGTACAGTAGACTACTGTACAATGCGGGATATTCGTTCTGGAACATAGGAAATCATGCTATGTGGGATATTCATTATCAGACCAATTTATACAAGTTCAGTCCAATACTGAAATATTTTATTTTATTCTATTTTATTTTGTTGTTTTGTTTTGTATTTTTTTCTAAGTAAGTTTTCGATGTTTACGATGCAAATTAACCAATTTTCGTGAAATTAACGCATTGCATGGGGCAAAATTTGATGGCATTCAAAAAGAATAGCAAACCCTACCCTCTGGCTATCTGAAACAATACTTTACTTTAAAAAATGTTTCTTGTTTCCATAATTATATTTTGTTTGACTCTTTATAGAACTCTAGCATATTTAAACGAATGAAATTTACCGTTTCCATCATTGATGACCAAATTTCAGCTATTTAATCATGACTTTGTTGAATAATTTGATGGTTAGTAATGCTTTTGTCATTACTAATATGTCATTAGTACATATCATTATAGTATATATTATTAGTATGTATCATTAGTATTAGTATATGTCTTTAGTATTATCATGTCATTACATGTTTTGTCATTGCTCCTTTTTATTGAATATTAAATATCCTTTCTCAGATTTTTGTTTATATCTTCTTATCTATATTTTCGTATATTGTATATTGTAGATTTGTACAATTCAAATTAAATATAATACTTTATTGATACATTTTCATGCGGGGCTTATTGTATAAAATAAAAATATACACAACAGAAGTAGATAAATTATTTTTTCTTAATTATTAAACTTTTTTTTTTTTTTTTTTTTTTTTTTTTTTTTTACCGGTATCATCATCATTATTATTATTATTTTATCTTGCTATCTATATTTCCGTAACTGAATATTGTAGGATTCATATGACTCAAGTTATTTAACATTTTAACGTACGAAGTGACGTAATAAAATATTTCTTTTATTCAAAACTAGCAGGCTTTGCTCGCTTCGCTGGTCACTATTTTTAAATGAATCATTATAATTAATGAATTCTCAAAATTGCATTAATTTTATCATGTGAAAAAAAAAAAAACTCTGATCGGGGAAAATGTCGCACCGGGTCCTCACTGCCTTCGGCACCGTAGACCCGTGTGCGATGCACACGCACGAATGCATATATATGTGCGCTGCGCGCGCGTATTCCTTCATCACCCTTATGAATTCTCAAAATTCCATGTTATTACTCATAAACTTCTTTCCTTAAGAAAAGGAATTAAAAAAAAAAAAAAAAAAAAAAAAATCATTTCTGATCGGGTAAAAACTCACGCCGGGTCCCCTCTGCCTTCGTCAGCGTAGACCCGTGTGCGCGCAGTGCTCACGAATTCATATAAACGCTCGCTGCGCGCGCGTATTCCTTTACCACCCTTCCTGTCCCTCCTTAATTTTACACTTTCGAAAATATCCTCATTCGACTCGTAGGCACCCAAAACTTATATATACCAATTTTGAACGGTCTAACTCAATTTCTAATTTTTTGGCCCCCTTGAGGACATCTTAAAACATATAAATCAGGTGAAATCTCGAATAATTGCCATTAGCGCCCTCTATTGGATAAATTTAATGTAGGTTATTCGATAATATAAAAGTTCTTAAAAATAACTTTCGAATGATGTATTAAAAATAATTTAATCATATTTAGAATTCAAAATATTGAAATTTTAAAATATTGTAGCGCCATCTGGCTGTAGAAATTTCTGTAATCTACTGTTCAATTCCAAATCAACAAAGCTTTAAAATGATGTATTACTTATGAAACTATTTTAATTAGTAGCTGAGATACAAAATAAAACCTCATCAGGAGACCTTAAAACGTGTAAATCTGGTGAAATCTCAAATTCACTTTTGATAATATAAAAGTTCTTTAAAATATCTTTCGAATAATGTATTAAAAATAATTTATCATATTCAGAATTCGAAATATTGAAATTTTAAAATATTACAGCGCCATCTGGCGGTAGAAAATTCTGCAATCTACTGTTCAATTCCAAATCAAAAAAGCTTTCAAACAATGTATTACTCATAAAATTATTTTAATTAGTAGTTGAGATACAAAAAAAAAAAAAAAAAAAAAAACTAATCAGGAGACCTTAAAACGTGTAAATAACGTGAAATCTCGAATTCCATTACTTACGGTTGTCAGTTAATGGAAGGTGACAAAAATTTGTGACGTCTACTCTTGAAATTCAATTCAAATAAGTTTCAAAATGACATATTACTTTTGAAATTATGCTAATTAGAAGCTGAGATACAAAAATGATATAAACACTATTATAAAACAACTTATGTCTGTATTTTTCGTGGTTTTCTCCGAAACTTGCGTAATTCCGGGATAAATACTGTTAAAAATCAATAGTATGAAATGTGAAAGGAGTATCAGAATTCGAAACTCTGCAAAATATGAAAGAATAAAGGCGTTCAGGGTTACCCGTTGTTTTCTCCGAAACAACCGTTCCTTTTCTACGTTTTTGCCCTCCCCCCCCCCTTTCGGTCCATTCTAATAATTTTACACTTGAAAACATTCGCAATCGATGTATCTTTCCTTAGAACCTAATTATACCAATTTCAAACGCTGTAACTCTTTTTTTTTTCCTTCGCCCCCCCCCTCCCCCTCAAGTCCTTCCTAATAATTCTACACTTCCAAAAATATTCAGAATCGAATTATCGGGCGTTAAAACCAAATATTACGAAATTTCAACGGCATATCTCAATTTAAAATATGTACTGCAAAATATAAAACAAAATTTAATCTAATATTTTTGTTCATCCGGATATTTTCATGACAATTGAACAGTAGCTTTATAATATACTGTCTAAGCCGAATATTAATTCAAATGTAACATGAATGAAAATTTGAAAAAGTTTGAAAATTGCAATTTTTATCCCCACTGTAAAACACTAACATCTTGATCGGTTACTATCATTTCCTTTTTCATGGCAGTCGTCTGGCATTTGAAAAGATGTTGCCACAAAAAATTCATACTTTAGTTAATTTTAAAAAATCTAATTGTTGTACCGATAAGCCGCTTGCACACTTAAATTCAGAAAAAATTCCCCTTTCATTTGGTACCAAAATCGTAACGATCGGACAAATACTTCTAATTTATTTTCCACTTTTTCCAATTTTAACTCTGTTAAAATATCTTTTTTTATGCAATGGCGGTAAATTCTCAGTCATTGAGATCGCTTTTAGATTAGACATGAGTGGACATTTTAATTAATATCTCCACAACTAATTAAAATTTTTAAATTCTGTTTTCAGGAGGAACTCGGAAAGGCTCCAGAGCATCAGTATGTGAATTCTTGTACTTCTGCGTTCAGTAGGGGCTGAACATATAAAAGAACAGACGGACAGACAGACAAACCTTTCCTTTTATTATTATAGATAAACTATTTAAAAATATTTAATTCATAAACTATATATAACAATTTAAGAAGGAGAGCTATAAGTCATTTACGCCTCAGAGGAACCAAAAATTAGATTAACTGCGTGAAAATATTAAATGTGTCTTACGCGTTATACGGGACTCTATCGCGCTGCATGAGTAGTGCTGCCACATTGCACTACTTTTTTATTCAACAGTCACCAATAATTTTGAGAAGTGATATTTAATATACATAACCGACGAATAGTCGCCTAATATATATACCAAACATCATTTCTCAAAATTATTGGTAACTATTAAATAAAAAAGTCTCTCAATCTGGCAACACTGTGCATGAGTGCCAGTCTCTATTTATTGGTCGTGTTTCGTACTAGCGCGATATACTAGAGGTTATTCTCTCTAGAGGTCGCTAGTTATTCGCATAAGCTTAAAAGCAAGCAAAAAATCTTGTAGAAATTAACTTTTTTTTTTTTTTAATAATTAATATTTTTGCGCTTTTTCTCGAGTATGAATCTTAATGAATAAGGTCCATTCTGCGGTACATCATAATTTATTTTTTCAAAATAAATAAACGGACCTCTAATACATTTTCGCTTGTAACACTATCAAGAATTGATTTTAAAACTCGAATAAACGACTACGTCAGAAACGCCAAAGAAAAATATTGGAAATGCATACAGCTGTTTCGGCAGCTTTAAGCGTGCCGTCTTCAGTGCAAAAAGGATTCTGAATCTGCAGAAGCGCTCGTATATATAGGAGAGGGGCCGAATTTAGTTCAACCAATAGAATTACGGGAAAGGTGGGGAGAGTGGCCAATAGGAATTTATAAAGTTAGCTGTGTAAACAGTAGAAAAATTAAGAAAATGTGGACTGAATATAAAATTTCCAACAGTCAGACAAATAGGGAATAGCGAAATCACAATTTACAAGGTTTTTAAGATTTTTGTAAATATGAAAAGCTTCAAAGAAATCGAGTTCATGAATGGAGCCTATTCATTCGAACGACTATGGAGCCTATTCATTCGATTAGTCCTATTCATTCAAACGACTTTCCTTGTCAATAAAAATGCAATCGTTAATCTTTCCAATGCTGAAATTACCAATAATCAATATTCTGTTCTCAAACTCGATTCAAATTTTGCCATTTCTAAACCTCATTCTTTTCCTCAGTTAATTGCACCGGTTGAAAAAGCTTTCAAAAATTCTCGACTAACTGACCAACAGAAAGAAAATCTTCGTCATTTAATTTTTAATAATGTCAAATTCAATTCCAAAAATTTTAAATCAAATCTCAGCCCTGCAGAAAAAAACACCTTGAAGGAATTAAAATCTAATGAAAATATTATCATTACTAAAGCTGACAAAGGTGGTCAGATTGTTATCTATAATAATAAAAGAAGATGTATGTCTGTCTGTCTGTCTGTCTCTCTCTCTGTCTGTCTGTCTGAGCATCTATACATTCAGCCCCTACTGAACGCAGAACTACAAAATTTGACATACGGGTGCTCAGAAGCCTGCCCGAGGGGATAGTCAAAACAGAATTTAAAAATTTTAATTAGTTGCGGCGATATTAATTAAAATGTAGACCTATGTCTTAATCAAAAAGCGATCTCAATGACTCAGAATTCCAACAGGCAGACGATTTTCTAAGCGGTCTCGATCGGAAACAAAACACATACGAGACAACTGTCTGTGATGTCTGTGATGAAAACGGAAATGGTTGTAATCAATTAAGATATCATTGAGACTCATTGAAACCTTTGGACAGCCCCTGCCTGCCTGGACGTGCCAAGCTTAACGGGTTGGATGCTGTCCGCCGGAGCGAATAAATCGCCGGATCACTGCATGATAGCCGCCTACTGCCAGACAGTAATCTAGACGCAACAGAAAATGAGCTGTGTCCTATGGCTCGTTCAGACTTCTAACATCAATCGGGAGATGACCACTCTTCAGCTAAGGAACAGGGTGACATCACAAGACAGCTCTGGTACAACAGGGTTGCGACATCTTCTTCTGGACACATTATGCTCGACTGACACACCACACCTCCAGATCGCACAAGGTAGGAAGCGCACAGTCACGCTACCTGGATGCGAGAATTTTGAATATGTGCACACTATCCGTGAGCCAAAGGAAAAAAAAATTAAAAACAATTAAATTATTATAGTTAATTAAAAAAAAAAAAAAAAAAAAAAAAAAGATTTTTGAATTTTGGAGTGGGGGGGGGAACTTCAGGGGAAGCCAAAATGATAAGTTGTGCACTCTGAATTATGCCAAAATGAGGAGGCTAAATAGAGTAAGGGGGGGGGGGAGCTAAACACCAAGACTGCTGAACGACAAACTTGAGAGAAAAAAAAAAAATAAATAAATAAAAAATAATTTAATTCTTGCCACTGGTGGGGGGAAGGAAAACTAACTTTGGTAGCGCATAGTCTAGAGATTTGAAGTGGCTGGGCGAAAAAAAGGGGGGAATGGGACCATGCGCTAAAGGCCTAAAAGGAGAGGAAAGAGGGACCATCGCAAGTTTGATCCACCACGGGGGGATGGTGCCCCGCGTTGGTAGCCCGACGACTGCTTAACGACCCCATCGAGCACTTGACGGTGCAGCACATTTTTACGAGGACCAGACACCGCCACACCCTCGGATCGTTGACAAAAAAAAAGAAAAAAAAAATTAATAATTAAAATAGAAATTAAGAATAAATGATTAAATAAATTAATAATAATAAATAATAATAAAAAAAAATTAAATAGATAAATAAATAAATAATTAAATAAATAAATAAAATGAAGTAATATAAATAATAATATTGGATAAAAAGAGAGAGAAAAAAAGAAAAGAATAAAAAAAAAATGATAATAAATAAATAAATAAAATAAATTTATAATTATTGTTGCGGTTAGTTGTTGTTAACCAAACCTTCGGGGCTTCGGAGAACTGCGGGGAGGCGAGGAGAGAACAGCGGAGCTTGCAGGGAGCCGGGAAAGAAAAAAAAAATAATAATAATAATTGGGAGGAGGGAAGGGCCGCACATGCTTGGCACCCGGACACCTTACCCACTTAAGGGTCCGGTTCAGGAAAACCAAGCGCCAAAAAAAAAAAAAAAAAAAAAAAAAAAAGGGGGAGAGAGCCGCTTTAGCTTGGTTCCCGGTCGCCTTACCCACTTAAGGGTCCGGTTCAGGAAAACCAAGGGGCTCAAAAAAAAAAAAAAAGAGGGGGTGGGAAGGGCCGCACATGCTTGGCTCCCGGTCACCTTACCCACTGAAGGGTCCGGTTCAGGAAAACCAAGGGGCTCTGAGAAAAAAAAAAAAAAAAAAAAAAAAATGGTTGGTGGGAAGGGCCGCATAAGCTTGGCTCCCGGTCTCCTTACCCAATAAGGGTCCGGCTCGGGTAAACCAAGGGGCCCAAAGATGGGGAGGAAAAAAAAAAAAAAGGAGGGGAGAGCCACTCAAGCTTGGCTCCCGGTCGCCTTACCCACATAAGGGTCCGGTTCAGGAAAACCAAGGGGCTCAAAAAAAAAAAAAGAAAAGAAAAAAAAAATAGGGAGGAGTGGGAAGGGCCGCACATGCTTGGCTCCCGGTCTCCTTACCCAATTAAGGGTCCGGTTCAGGAAAACCAAGGCCCCCCCCCAAAAAAAAAAAGGAGAGAGCCGCTCTAGCTTGGTTCCCGGTCGCCTTACCCACTTAAGGGTCCGGTTCAGGAAAACCAAGGGGCTCAAAAAAAAAAAAAAAAAAAAAAAAAAAAAAAAAGGGGGTGGGAAGGGCCGCACAAGCTTGGCTCCCGGTCTCCTTACCCATTTAAGGGTCCGGTTCAGGAAAACCAAGGGGGCCCCCCCCCCAAAAAAAAAAAAAAAAGGGGGGGAGGCACCCACGAGGGGGCGAACCCGGGGTCCTGAGCTGGAAACTATGGCTCTGACCGCTCCCCGCACTAATCCAAACTAACCCGCCGAAGGGAGGGAGGAGAGAGTTAAAAAAAAATGTTTTATACTGGGGGGAAAAATTGCAATTTTCAATTTTTTTCAAATTTTCATTCACGTTACATTTGAATTAATATTCGGCCTAGACAGCATATTATAAAGCTACTGTTCAATTTTCATGAAAATATATGAATAATTAAAAAAATGACATATTTATTGGAAAAAGATTGTCTTCTTTTATTTTTTTGCAGTATTTGCAGTAGTCGAAATTTCGTAGTATGTAGTTTTAATGCCCGATAATTCGATTGTGAATATTTTTGAAAGAGTACGATTATTAGGGAGGGCTTGAGGAACAGGGAAAAAAGGCAAAAAAAAAAAAGAGTTGCAGCGTAGGCAAGGTATTTGGTTTTCTTTTAGTTCTTTTATATTATCGAAAGTATTATTCGAGATTTTACCCGATTTACACGTTTTAAGGTTTCCTTTTTAGGTTTTCTTTTGTATCTCAGCTACTAATTAAAATATTTTCATAAGTAATACATCATTTGAAAGCTTTGTTGATTTGGAATTGAACAATATATTACAGAAATTTCTACCGCCAGATGGCGCTGCTATATTTTAAAATTTCAATAGTTCAAATGAGCCGATTCAAATGACACCTTCAATAGTTCCAATGAGCGAGGAAGGTGTTGTAAGTTCTAAAACGGGGATAAGGCGCCGCAGGCGCTACCGAGCGGGACTTAGCTAAAGTAAGAAATTTGAAATATCAGCGCCGAAGGCGCTACCGCACGGGTGTTTACTGCGATTTAGATAAGCTATTTTCACGATATATCAATAAGCTGTTATTAGACCTGATACGGGAAAAAGGCGCCGCAGGCGCCACCGAGCGGGAATTTCGTAAAGTCGGATTTTTCAGGGATCGCGAACCAGCTGGTCGCCGAAGGCGGCTAGTTTTGGATAAAAAACAATACATCGATAGTGTTACCGAATTAATTAATGATGGCCCATATATTCCTCTGCCCCGTGACCCCTCTACTCAAGAGTTAAATAAAATTAAATCTGCTATAAAATCTTGCCCTCTGTTATTGGACTCGACTAAATCTCATCTTATCCCTTCTATTGCTAATTGTGCCAGATTTTACGCTTTACCGAAAGTTCACAAACCCAATATTCCATTTCGTCCCATAGTCTCTAATATCGGTACTGCTTCTTATAATTTAGCTAAATTTCTCACCACTATTTTTGCTCCCGTTCTTGCTGCTAATAGTTATACTGTTAAGAATTCCATAGAATTTGCAAAAAACATTCAAAACTGCCCTCACACTAATATCACTATGGTTTCCTTTGATGTAAAATCTCTTTTCACTAATGTTCCAATAAGTGGCGCCCTCTGCTGTCTCGAAAATAGATTAAAAGAGTTTCATTTCACATCTTTTGAAATACAAGAATTAATCTCTCTTACCCGCATTTGTTTATCACAAACCACTTTTTCTTTTCAAAATAAATTCTATCGTCAATCTGAAGGTTTAGCCATGGGTTCCCCTCTCTCCCCAATTCTCGCTGATATTTACATGCACTATTTCGAAAGCAAGCTTTTTAAGAAAACATCCTTTCCTTTTTGGATCCGTTACGTCTACGACACCTTCACGCTTATGAACATATCTCATCACAATATTGACCACGTCTTAGAAACTTTAAATTCAATTGACAGTACTATCCAGTTTACATATGAAATAGAAAATAATGGCTCCCTTCCATTTCTTGATACGCTCGTCTCTCGACTGTAAATGGATTTTCAACCACCGTCTATCGAAAAAATTTTGCTGTCTCCCTTCCTCCTCATGCGCGTTCATGTCACCCACCTAACCAAAAAAATGGCTGCTTTCTATACTTTTGTAAACCGTGCCCTTAATATTTGTTCAAATTCTAGTTTATTAAAATCTGAAATTAAATACATGAAGGCCATTGCAATTGACAGAGGTTATGGCCCTTCCAAGATAGACAAAGCTATCCAAAAATTACGACTCTCTCGTATTGCGTCTACTAAGTCAGTCGCTTCTAATATCAGTATTGTCTTACCCTATTTTCCTAAATCCAGTCAAACCATAGCTAAAATTCTCAAACAATATGATTTTAAAATAATATTTTCGCCTTCCAATAAACTCACCTTTTCCCAGTTAAAAGATCCCTTTGATATGCATAATTCTTGGGGTATTTACAGTATATCCTGTCAGTGTGGTTTATCATATATTGGCCAAACTAAACGCAGTCTTAAATTTCGTCTAAAAGAACATATGAATTACGTCCACAAACAAGAAACCAATAAATCGGCTATTTCTAAACATTGCTGGGAGGAAAATCATAATTTTAAGTTTAATTCAGCTAAAATAATTTGCAGACCTAAATCCATTCATGAACTCGATTTCTTTGAAGCTTTTCATATTTATAAAAATTTTAAAAACCTTGTAAATTGTGATTTCGTTATTCCCTATTTCTCTGACTGTTGGAAATTTTATATTCAGTCCACATTTTCTTAATTTTTGTACTGTTTACACAGCTAACTTTATAAATTCCTATTGGCCACTCTCCCCACCTTTCCCGTAGTTCTATTGGTTGAACTAAATTCGGCCCCTCTCCTATGTATACGAGCGCTTCTGCAGATTCAGAATCCTTTTTGTACTGAAGACGGCACGCTTAAAGCTGCCGAAACAGCTGTGTGCATTTCCAATATTTTTCTTTGGCGTTTCTGACGTAGTCGTTTATTCGAGTTTTAATATTCCAACGCCAAGTCTCCTGTTATTTTAAAAATTGATTTAACCCATTTGCATCATAAGCGCATATATGCGCACATTTTGCATGGCCATTATCACCAGAGCGCATATGTGCTCGCATTTCGCTTAGGCTCTTATCACCAAAGCGCATATTATACCCGTGCATATTGGACTCGCAGTCAATGAAAAGTGGTGATCGGAAGTAGCTTCATGGTAAAATAACACGGATAAGGGGAAAAAATTAACGATTGTGTTTCCGACAGTAGTGAAGAGGTAATTAGATTTCCAAAACGCAAACGTTTTACTGCGGTTTCTTTTGATAGTAGTGATAGTGATCAAAGTGCGAGTGATTTTGAGTAGGAAGAAAAAATGACAAACCTAAAGTGCAAATATTTATATATGTTGGTGGTGTAAATAAAAACAAAACAAATTTTACTATAGAGAACATTTACGTACGGTTTTTGACAAAAGAACTCTCGAACATATTGTAACTGAAACTAATCGATTTGGTGAAAATGGTCCAAGTTTAAAAGAAGTTTCTGTAGGGAAATTGCAAGTTTATTTTGCACTTATTATACCGATGTCTATGTACTGTAAAAAATGTCTGTAAATTTAATGTGAATATTTATCCAGAGTCTCTGTAAATTTACAGTAATTCTTAGTTAAAAGTGAATAATCGAGATTCTCAATCTTTATTCTGTATTTTTATCAAATTTTATTATTTAATTTTTTAATTAAAATAAAAAATGACTGTCTATACTTTAGAAAAAGCATTCTATGTCCGAAATATATTCTCAACAATAATTAATTTAATTATATATTTGTTTTTAAAATGAATGTATAAAATAAGTTTTTTAACATCTCCGTTTATTTTTCTCTGTAATTTTACGTAAGACTTAAGATAATACATTACACAGAGTTTTCTGTTGAAATTTTTAACAGTGTGGTGCAAAAACCCACGCAGCAAAGTTATTGGAGTACGGACAAGAGCACTGAAACGCCATACTTCAAAACAGTGATGTACGATATAGGTTCATGGCAATTTCAAGAAAATTGTACTTTGCTAATAATGAACGTTCGCAGCATGATCCTCTCTTACGTAAAATTAGACCAATAAAATGCATAATAAAGAAAAGATTCAAAGAAGTCTTCATGCCAGGCCGAGATATTTCCTTGAATGAGTCTTTGGTGAAATGTAGAAGCAGAATTCTTTACATTCAATAAAACAAAACAAAGACAGCCCGATTCGTAATAAAATACTGAAATCTATGCGATTCGAGAACAAAATATATACATAATTTTAGTGTTTATATAGGAAAGGATAAGTGTAAAAAATGTTGGTGATAAGAAAAATTTTTCCATTTTCCCGTGTGATGCAAATGGGTTAAGGGGTCATCTAATTATTAAAACAGGCATCAAATCCTTTTTCTTTACAATGGCAACCACTATTTTTGACCTCATATTCAAATTTCTGAGATCAACGCTAACAGCACACTTATCCATTGTATATCTTGTGGATATCTCCAGGATGTCTTTTCATTCGTAGGATATCCTAAGGATGTAGTGTGAAGATATGCTGTTAGGGAAGACATTCCGGAAAGAGTCCTATTTATATACTTTAAATCAATTTTTGATAGTGTAACAAGAAGAAATGTATTAGAGGTCCGTGTATTTATTTTGAAAAAATTAAATTATGATCTACCGCAGAATGGACGTTATTCATTAAGATTCATACTGTAGAAAAAGCGTAAAAATATTAATTGTTAAAAAAAAAAAAAAAAAGTTAATTTCCCCAGCTTGCTTCTAAGCTTATGCGAATAACTGGCGACCTCTAGAGAGAATAACCTCATCTAGTATATCGCGCTAGCACGAAACGCGACCAATAAATAGAGACTGGCACTCATGCACAATGCTGCCAGTTTGCATGATTTTTTTATTTAATAGTCACCAATAATTTTGAGAAGTTATGTTTGATATATATATTAGACGATTAATCGTCGATTATGTATATTAAATATCACTTCTCAAAGTTATTGAACTGTTGAATAAAAAAGTGGCATAATGTGGCAGCACTACTCCAGAGTTTCCAACTTTTATAATTTATTCCGGAGCATTGTTAGCACCGCCTTTTTTTCATACCGGAAATTTTGAAGAAAGATTTTCTTCATATTTAATCCTTGTCACATACTAAAGAGAAGTATTCTATGAAATTTCTGGTGCGATAAGAAGGCGGGGTTAAAAATGCTCCGGAACAAGTTATAAAAATTGGCAACTCTGCTACTCATGCAGCGCGATAGAGTCCGTAAGACAAATTTAATATTTTCACGCAGTTAATCTAATTTTTGTTTCCTCTGAGGCGTAAATAACTTATACCTCTCCTTCTTAAATTGTTATATATAGATTATGAATTAAATATTTTTAAATAATTTATTTTCAATAAAAATGAAATAGTTTATTACGTTACTTCATACGTTAAAATTTTAAATAACTTGAGTCATATGAAACCTACAATATTCAGTTACGGAAATATAGATAGCAACATAAAATAATAATAATAATGATGATAGCGGTTTAAAAAAAAAAAAAAAAAATGTTTAATAATTAAGAAAAATAATTATTTATCTACTTCTGTTGTGAATATTTTTATTTTATACAGTAAGCCCCGCATGAAAGTGTATCTATAAACTGTTACATTTAATTTGAATTGTACAAATCTACAATATACAACGCACGAAAATGTAGATAACAAGACATAAACAAAAATCTGAGAGTTAATATTCAATAAAAAGGAGCAATGACAGAAGCATGTAATGAAATGACATACTAATACTAATGACATATACTAATACTAATGATATATACTATAATAATATATGCTAATGATATATACTATTTATATATACTAATGACATATTAGTAATGACAAGAGCATTACTAACCACTAAATTATTCAACAAATTTCTAAATACCAATAACTGAAATTTTGTCATCAACAATGGAAACGGTAAATTTCATTCGTTTATATATGCTAGAGTTCTATAATGAGTCAAAGAAAATATAATTAAGGAAACAAGAAACATTTTTTAAAGAAAAGAACTGTTTCAGAGAATGTCAGAGGGTGGGGTTTATTATTCTTTTTGACTGCCATCAAAAAATGTTTTACGAAAATTGGTTATTTTGTATCGTAAACATCCAAAACTTACTTAGAAAACAATACAAAACAACAAAATAAAATTGAATGAAACAAAATATTT
This sequence comes from Salticus scenicus, assembly GCA_963930645.1. Classification (NCBI taxonomy): domain Eukaryota; kingdom Metazoa; phylum Arthropoda; class Arachnida; order Araneae; family Salticidae; genus Salticus; species Salticus scenicus. The sequence goes on from OZ005658.1 coordinate 268,476,167, forward strand.
CAGTATAGGACTGAACTTGCATAAATTGGTCTGATAACGAATGTTCCTTATAACATGATTTCCTATTTCCCAGAACGAATATCCGGCATTGTACAATAGTCTACTGTACTTGAATTCCTAATTATTAAAAGTGTAAGATCTATATCTTTAAAAGTAATAGGACATATTACTTTGTTTTAAATTCTTTTTCCATAATAAATATGAATTTTTGCCATGATTAGAATTAATCAAAAATAAATAATATTACACTTTGTCTCAATACAAGATTTTAAAAACTTAAAAAAGAAAAAAAAAAAAAAAAAAAAACAGTTATCTATTGTTTTTTTTTTCTGTATTGATGACAGTTTTAATATTTAGGCGATTCCCTAAGCAAAATCTAACTATGCCATTAGAGGGTTCCCACGGCCACACCTTTTTTCAATTACTCTTTCACCAGAATAATCTTAAGATAAATTTATTCTTAAATGTACAGTGTACATTTCAAAAGAAATTATTTTTAGATAATACTGGTGGAAGAGTCCTTGAAAAAAATCGAACCGTGAAAACCCTGCATTATAAACTAGACGTTATTTCAAATCGATTGGTACAACCACAAGTTTCTACAGTAATTTTTGGCAAAATTAGGTGCGGGACGGCCTTTTTTTTTTTTTTTTTTTTTTTGTTCCTGTACCATAGAGTTTTCCGCATACAAATTGGTGATGGCAAAAAGGCGAAAATTCTTCATTCCTGAAAGTGACCCGGAAAAAGATTTCGGAGAACCAACCTTGGTCAGAGACTGAATCCATACTTGCCTACATCCTTACTAAGATTCAGTACTGTTGCTAGCCCCGCCCTTTTTCTTACACTAGTAAATTTTTAGAGTATTATTCTTTAAATGCAATTACGATTGAATAAGACGATACTCGAAAGAAAGACATACTGGTGAAAAAAAGAAGGCGCGGCAAACGATACTATGGAATATTAACACTTTCGCAACTGCATGTTTTTGACTCTTTGAAAGTAGGGTCTGCTTATAGGCGTCAATCTCTCGAGTTAAAGTATTTCAGAACCAATTTTTTGTATTTAAATTTATATTGCAAATGGATAGATATTATACAAACATTTATTATTATCAAAGTATTTGTATTTATAGTATATTTCATTGTAAAAATATGAATATTGGGTATGTATATATTCATGAAACAAATGACATACAAATTGGGAAAGAAACGCCCACTGGAGGAGTTACATTACAGATTTTCAAATTATGTGTGTCTACGTCTGCGGTACGAAAGTGTTAATCAGGATGTGGCCAAGTATGTAAATCCCTCCCTCATATTTCTAAATAAAAGGTCTTCTCGTTCACTTCACTCTTTAAAGTATTTAATTTTATTGATACAGTCGGTAACAAAAGGATCCGAACACTAGCAAAAATTCCTATATACGAAAGGTAGAGTTAAAACTGTTTTGTAAAATAAATCCTTTGTGAATCTTGTTCTTAGACTGACTATAAGAATAGGATTCGAGAAGGATTTATTTAACAAAACCGTATGAAGTGAACTTTTTTTACATAGGAATTTTTGTTAGTGTTCGGACACTTTTGTTACCGACTGTACATGTGGCAAACGAATTTTATCAGCAAGTTTTTTGTTAAATCCCTTTAAATTACGCTGAAAATTTTTCAAATTTTATTTTATTTTTCAGTTTGATTTGGCTTTATATTAAAAATTGTTTATGTAATTCTTTATTTAAAAAATCTGAATATAAAAGAAATTTCTTTCAGCAAGATGTAAGCAATAAGTGCATTGAAACTCAACACATATATTTCGTTTCTTAGGAATATTAAATTTAATTATATGCATTTAATTTAATTTTGACTTGCACTTAAATCATTCTTTTCTGCATATTTTCTTATTTTGAACATTAATCCTGCCTTTTAATTTTATAAATCTTTATTTAACAAAAGAATTTTTACATATTCTTATTCAAATTTTATAATTAGTAACTGATGCGATGTATGCTACTGGCACATATATAAGCTATCAACGTTTGAGGAGTTAAAGACAAATAAGCATAAACCTTATTAAAATAATGTATTGCATACTTGTCAACATCCTAATGAATATTCTTTAACCACATTTCTTGCGACCATGGAAGCCTCTGCGCAAGTGCGGATTGAACGAGTCCAGTGGTAAAATAGGGGTGACTGAGAGAAAACAAGCGATAAGGGAACACCGAATAACTGTATGTTTGCCCAATAACTATCACTCCGGCAATTTTGCATCCCATCAAACTTTTCGACTCGACCTCACTGCTAGTCGTAGGAAACGTGGTCGCACTATAGTTTGTTAGTCCCGCTCTTTTTTTCACACCGGTTAATTTGTAGAGATATATTCTGTAAATAAGAAGAAAAATACTTAAATATATATTGGTTTGAAAAAAAAGGCGGAGCTAACTATACTACGGAATATTAATTAGGATGTTGGCAAGTATGATGCATTGTTTTAATGGAACATGTAAAGTTGAGGCTTATTTTTTAGAAAACCAGAATTGTCCTTTCCTGCTGTCAATAGTTTACTTTTTGAATCCTTTCATGCATATTAACTAGAATGGCTATCTGTCAACTTTAAACCATTAGAAATTCAGGGGATTTATTTTGGATCCACATTCAACATTAAACACTAATACTTAAAAAGCCTAATTTTATATTATTTATTTATTTATTTTTACATATATATGTGTGTATATATATTAAGTATCAATGTTCTCAAAAATGTATATTCAGCATATAGGCATAGCACACATAAAAATAATTTTAATGTTTGTGGACAGACCTTCTTGTCTCTGACCTTAAAAAAGAAACAAACTGCTATGTGCTTTATATGTGAAATAAAACTAGGTAAAAAATATTGTTTGCACCGCTTTATATTTTTAGGTTTCTTTCAACATACTTTTAATGAAAAAGCATAGTGTATGAAGTAAATGTTCAAAAGTTCATCTTGCATAACCGCTAGCGTCTTTTGCGGCAGCAAGCAGTTTGTTAAATCGACAGTGTGTAGCGTAGTATTGGCGGCAGGGATTTAGTGATATGCTTTATGCTATGTGTCTCGTATCTAGGGATTTTTCGAGAAAGTTCTTCAATAACCCTAGATCTAGTGAATAAATCTCGGGGGAAGGATAGATAAGGAGAGGGCGAGAGCTCGTCAAGTGAAGTCTCAACTGTAACCTGTTTAGCCATATTGGAAAAGTTTCCATAAATCACGTTGGGTAGTGCAGATTATGACAGATTTTATTAGCTTATTTCTTAGAATTAAGACATGCATTTTGATTTTTTAGAGTACAGTCGGTAACAAAAGTGTCCGAACACTAGCAAAAATTCCTATGTAAAAAAGTACACTTAATACGGTTTTGTTAAATAAATCCTTGTCGAATCCTATTCTTATTTAGTCTAAGAGCAAGATTCGACAAGGATTTATTTTACAAAGCAGTATTAACTCTACTTTTTGTATATAGGAATTTTTGCTAGTGTTCGGACACTTTTGTTACCGACTGTAATTATAATCATATGCATGTTTAATAATCTATGAATATTAACTATAAAAATTTTCGTAATATACTACTTTTTAATGTTTAATAAATTTCATTTTTTATGATTAGACAGCATAAAAATATTCAAAGTTATATATATATATAAATAAGAAAAATAATTAATGCCAGATGAAAAAGTAATCCCAAAACGCATGAGGACCTTTATCAGGGGAGCTCCCCCATGTAGGGAAGCGAATATGAGAAGTTTCTGACGAAACGCTGGTAATTTAACCAAAAAACACGTTTCTAGCCCACAACTTCTCACAGATGGAAGCAAGACCATACAGCAAACGAATTTTAATTAATACAAAGCATAAAAAGCAATTAAATTCAGAAATCAATCTCAAAATATAATACATCAATATAAAATACAAGAATATAAATACAGTAGAACTTGGATAATTCGAAGTTGAAGGGGCCAGAGAAAAATTCGAAATATCCAAAAATTCGCATTACATATAATATTTTGTCAAAAAGAAGAGATAAATTAAAAATATAAAACTCTATGATCAAAGATTTATCTTATAGACCATATCTTCTGATGGCACTATAAAAATTATGTTCTATTTGCTGACAGAAATTCTCTGTAATTTGAGAAAATACGTTCTGACAACGTAACTTTTTCGTAAATTACGCGTATTTTCTCAAATTACAGAGAATTTCTGGCAGTAAATAGGACATATTTTTTACAGTGTAGGTAGGAAATACTCTTGTATTTCCTTATGCCTCTTTTGAAAGACTGTTAAAAAACATAATGCACTTTAGCTGAGAAAAATCTCGGGAAAAAATTTTACTGTAATATTTTAAAAGTAATCGTATGAAAATTTCGAATCATCCAAAATTCAATTCGAATTATCCATGATTTTTTTAACATTATTTTAATACAAAATTCAAGGGACTGACTAAAAAAATCGAATTAATCAGAATTTCGAATTAAACAAGTTCGAATTATTCAAGTTTCACTCTAATACAAGATTATATAAATACATATATGGACAAACTTGAATAGTCATTAGAATATGGAAAAATGAAAACCACCCACCAATATAAACATAGAACCCGTTTCAGCTAGTAGGACACCCTTACCAGCACTTAAATGTCGCACAGAATGGAACAACAAACCTTGTGTGGGATTGTCATCTAGAATACTGAAATGTTTGTTGATAAAAATAGCAGGATAGCGGTTAACAGTTAGTATGTTTTTGAGAGTTTTCATAGCCAGATTGAGGTCTAAATTGTTATTGCAAATCATTTTAATTCTATTTATTTGGGTGAACATAATATTTTTTAAAACTTTATGACTAACACAGGAGAACCAATTTGTTAAATTACAAACTTTAAAGTTAAAATCTTGCCTTTTATCAGTTATTATCTATTTTTTTAATTTTTAAATCCAGGAAAGAAGTTTGGTTTTCAGAGTCAGTACGGTTTAAGACAAAATCGGAGGGATAGATTTCAGCTGCATATTTTGCAAAATCTACACAGTTTATTGCTATTACGTCATCAATATACCTATAAAACTTAATATATTTGAATTTTTTTCAAACATAAATGTTTGGCCCACTGTCATTTATAAGCCAGTCCAGAATTAATATGTCTGAATGTTCAAATTCATAACTTAAGTGTAAATTGGCCTTTTTATGTTATAGAAAATCTTCAACATCCCTGCATTATTGGGTTAGATTTCATGAAAGCAAATAACGTAGAAATAAACTTTGCCAGTAAATCTTTATATATCGATGATTCTAAGTTAAATTCTAAACCTGTCGGGCCGACAGAGTTAATTATTAATCTTGAGGAAAGTGCCCTCACTCTCATTGAATAAATTGATTTTGTTAATTTTCTTAATCAGTTTAAACAGTTATTTTCTGATACACCTGGATTGACTCATGTTGCTTGCCAGGAAATTGACACTGGAACTAATAAACCAGTCTTAGTAAACCTTATTGTTATGACCAGGCCAAGCAGGATATTATAAATTGGCCTATTAACAAAATGTTGCAAAATGATATTATTATGCCTGTAACTTCTCCTTATGCATCTCCTGTTGTTTTATGTCGTAAGAAAAATGGTAAATTTATTACCGATCCTGAGGCATGGAGATTTGCAATAGATTATCGTAAACTCAACTCTATTACTCAAAATCCATTGCCTACAATTGATGATTTGTTAGCACATATTACAACGACCAATTTTATGTCTACTCTCGATCTTACATCGGGTTATTTTCAAATTGCCCTGAAACCAGCTGATAAACCAAAAACTGCATTTATTACTAAAAACGGCACGTTTGGTTTTAAACGAATGCCTTTCGGATGTTCAGGGGCAGTTGTAACTTTTCAGAAAGCCATGGAAACTATACGTAAACCTGTCTTGAATAAATTTCTCCATGTTTATCTCGATGATATAATCATCACTTCCTTATCTTATACTGAGCACTTAAACCATCTACAAACTGTCTTTACTCTGCTGCAAAATGCAGGCTTAACTTTAAATTCTTCTAAGTGCCATTTTGCACGTCAGGAAATTAAATATCTAGGCGTGAAAATAACGCCTGCTGGTATTTCTGTAGATGATGAAAAAGTCCAGTCAGTTTTAAACATGCCCCCTGCCCCAATTTTCAAGCAAGTTTGTTTTTAGACATGTGTGCCTGGTATGGCAAATTTATTCCTAACTTTGCTCTCATATGCAAGCCTCTCTAAACTCAAAAGGAAAAGAGTTAAATTTAATTGGTCAAATGAAGCACAAGAAGCCTTTGATAAGTTAAAAACTATCCTTAAGTTAAAAACTCCTCCTGTATTAGATCATCCTAATTATAATATAAAATTTTAAGTAGCAACTCATGCTTCTTCCTACGGCATTGGCGCCGTTTTAAGCCAAGAAGGCCGCCCAATAACATATGCGTCTCGAACGCTTAATACTGCTGAAAGAAATTATCCAGTAACCGAACGTGAATGTTCAACAGTGCTTTGGGGACTGCAAAAATTTCGTTTATATTTTACGCACCTTCCAGTAACAGTTGTTACAGATGCGGCATTAGCTCGTTCAACAACTGGAAAGAATCTCTCGCCTCGTATGATTCTATGGAATCTTAAATTATTTAACTTTAATATGAAAATTGAACACCGCCCTGGTTCTGACATTTTTGTAGCTGATGTTCTTTCACGTACTACTCCAACTCAAGAAAATACGATTGAATCTAATCGTGTAAATCAATTCCTATCAATTGCTTTAAATGAAAAGGATGTTCAGTTAAATTCTACTGTTAAAACTTCATATATTCATAATTCGCATTTAAATGCTGAACCGATTAAATCCAAAGTATTATCAAATGTACCTGAAACTAGTGTAAAACTAGTATGTTGTGGCCACCACAAGACTTTCTTCTATATTTTCCTATACAAATTCACTCAATAACAAAAAAAAAAAAAAAAAAAATTCTTTTCTTTTTCTTTTTCTTTTTTTTTTTTTTTTTTTTTTTTGGGAGGGGGGGAGGGTTAAAAGTAAAAAAAAAAAAAAAAAAAAAAAAATCGATAAGTTTGTTTTAAATTATCGCATATTTATGGTTCAACCATTCATTTTAAAGTTATTGACGAGACCTTTCGAAAGATACCCATCTTGAAAATTTACCCCCCCCCCCCAGCAATGCCCCCTCATGCACAAAATTTTTTTACTAATTAACTACTACTATTATCAATAATTCATATTAATTTTACAATCACAGGTTAAGAATTACTCTCATTATGTACATTTATACGGAATTTTGCCCTATAGTGCCATGTTAAAAATTTAGAAAAAATACGATCACAGCGCCAGCTATTGAGTGATTGATTCCCAAATCCAGTCAGCACCAGTTTATGTCAGGGGCCAACTAAATGCCAAGTTTGGTTAAATTTCGATAATATATATATATATATATATATATATATATATATATACGATTTTTTTTTTCGGAGTTTTTTTTTTTTGTTTTTTTTTTCGTTAGAAGTAAAAAAAAAAAAAAATCGATAACTTTGTTTTAAATTATCACAGATTTATAGTTCAACCATTCGTTTTAAAGGCATTGACGAGACCTTTCGAAAGATACATATCTTGAAATTTTACTCCCCTCGAGGGGGGCTTCCCCCCAGGGGGGGTGGCGAGGCTCCTACACATACAAGAAATTTTTCCCAGTTGACTATCTCTATTATAAATAATTCTTGTAAATTTCATAATGATTACTAAAAAATAATTCTCTTTATGCACAGTTATACAAAATTTTGTCCTATATCACCATGTTAAAAATTTAGAAAAAGCGGGATGGCAACGCAACCTGTAAAACAATTTTTACCAAAAGTTGATAGGCACTAATTTATGTCAAGGTGCAACTACTATACCAACTTGTATGAAATTCTGTGCAGTAGTTCCTGAGATACAGTTGCCACAAAATTTTGTCACACACACACACACACAGACAGACAGACATTTTCTAAAAATGGTCAAATCGTGTTCTACAGCTCTTAAAACGTATAAATCTATGAAAAACCCGAGGTCGAAAATTTTTACGAATCCAATACTTTCTTCTATTGAATATAGAAGAAAGTAAAATATTGAATGTGAACAGTTAAATCAATGTGCTTCTAAAAATTTAGTAACTACTTTAAACGATAATTTAGTATCTGATAAGGAATAATATTATAGTTTTAAAAAATTTCCGATCTTTCATCCTTAATTTGTGAAAAAACCCTTATGTGCATAAGATGAAAAATATTATAGTTTTAAAAACATAAAGAACACGCTTTTCTAGAAATGTGAATTAAAAAGCACAAAATATCTTAGTATTAAAATGCAGGGTAAGAGAAAATCGTGTGAGTGACACACCATAATATTTACATACATTTAAATCTTTAATTAGAATAATTTAGAATTAAACAAAAACCATTTTTAAAAGAATCTCCCCTGACTGGGTTAGAACGCTAGACCTTTAGGTTCGTAGCTCAGTGCTTTACCTCACAGCCACAGCGTTAACGTAGGGAAAGTCTTTTTTTTACAATATAGATTTTTTGTTTGCTCCCATAGCAGTTACAAACATACATACAAACATGCATACAGGTGAAGCTAATAAAAGAGTGTTAAAAATTAGCTTTAGCGCTCATGTTAGCATCTGTGTTAAATTCGAGAGATATGTTAATTCAGGAACAGAAAAATGATCTCGAATTTGGATTAATCTATAAGCATTTAGAAGATCCCGAGTCAGTCTCAATAACTGAATCAGCCATTGCCGTAAACTGGTCCCAATCTTTTTCTTTAATCGATGGCTTGCTTTTTTATTCAAAATTATTATCTTCTTATGGCGAATTACCAGTTGTAATTCCCCAATCTCCTCGTCAAGCCATTCTATTTGAGTTTCATGACTCTCCAAAATCGGGGCACCTTGGCATTAGAAAAACTTATAAAAAGCTCAAGGAAGCCTGTTACTTTCCTAAAATGAGTAAGTTTGTTAGTGTATACGTTTCGAGTTGTCGCTTGTGCCAGTAATATAATTATAAAAATATAAAGCCGGCATGTAAATTAATTCCATGAAAGTTGACTTTCCAAATCAAATTCTTGGACTCGACTATATCGGTCTTTATCCCCTCTGTAAACCTAATAGATTTCGTTATGTGTTAGTTATGGTGGATTACTTTAGTAAATGGGTTGAATTTGTGCCTTTACGTAAAGCTTCGGCACAAGCAGTGGCCACTGCATTCTTTAATAGTTATATTTCTCGTTACGGAGCCCCCTTTCAAATTGTAACGGACCATGGTCCTCAATTTATAAGTGATGTCTTTAAGGCGCTTTGCGACACACTCGAAATTAGACACGTCTTTACGGTTCCATATCGGCCGCAAGCTAATCAGGCTGAACGTGTTAATAGAACTTTAATTAATATGATTGAGACGTTCATTGGTCAAAATAATGAAAATTGGGATCAGTTTCTTTATCATTTTGGCTATGCATTTCGTACAGGAGTTAGTGATGCAACAGGAAAAACTCCCGCTGAATTATTTTTGGGCAGAAAAATTCTGACCCCCCCCCCCTTTCAAAAACTGGTGTTAGTACAGCAAAATGCATCTCAGTTTATTGCGCGAAATATTGAAGAGTTACTACCAGAAGTTCAGAGAAATTTGAAAAAAGCTCAAGAGCAGCAAGCTCACACTATAATTTAAGGCGTAGAATTTTAGAAGTAAAAGTGGGAGATAAAACACTCCTAGAAACGTATGTAAATTTCTTCTTTGGCAATAGTTTTTTGTTTCATCATAATATGTGTGCATTTATTTGTAATGTAAAATAAATTTTAAGAAATCAATGACGGTGAATTTAAAACATGTTTATCATAAACATTGCTTATCATTTACTTTTGTAGTTGCATCATAGGTTATTTATTTTAGTGTAAAATTTTTTCGTGCAGCTTTTAAGATGCACATTGCATAGAAAAAGAATCAGAAATACACAGATAACAAACTTAAATAATTTAACATATTTTTCTAAGTTTTAAAGATTATTTTTAAAAATATCCTTGTATGCTATACACTTTATTTTACACTTTTATGTACGTCATACTATGTATTTTTATTTAAAATCAAATCAAAAGTTATTTTGCTTAAATAAATGTATAGCGAGGCTATATATGCATTTAAAAGCAGTTTAAAGAAAAACATTTTTCTTTTTACTTAGTGTCAAAGAATTTCAGCAATACTGCTTAGAGTTATTAAAATTTTGCTTATCTACATTATAATATTTAAAGAAATTTTTTTCCACTGTTTATTTATTTGTTTGTTGAAACTAACAAATATCTCTCTTCAATTACTTATATTTATTTTATTTTTATTTTTATTTATTTTTATTAATTTATTTATTTTTTAATTTATTTATTTATTTATTTTTTTGTAAGAAAGATTTTCCAGGAAATCAAATATTATTTTTGATATAAAACTAAGAAAATATGTTACTCAGTGCAAATACCCAATTTAGTCTTTCTTTTACCAAGGATGAGATTTTTCAGACTTTTGTAGGAATTTCAGACTTTTTTCAGTTTTTTTTTTTTTTTTTTTTTTTTTTTTTTTTAAGTACTTTTAGATTTTTTGTCTTTTAATATTCTTATTTTATTTTCTTTCTTTTGGCTGCTCTTAATCAGCTTATTATTATATATTCACCATGTTTGCTTATAAAATGTATGATTTCACATACAGTAGAACTTGGATAATTCGAAGTTGAAGGGACCAGAAAAAAATTCGAAATATCCAAAAATTCGAATTACATGTACTATTTTGTCAAAAAAAAAAAAAAAAAAAAAAAAAAAAAAAAAAATGATGAATTAAAAAATTAAAACTCTACGATCAGAGATTTAACACATAAACTTTATATCTAAGAATACTGCTACATTACCCCTTTCACCCCCCCTCCCATTAAATCAATATTTTTTACGAGCTTAATTATTCAACACTTTTTAAAAAATAGTCAAATATTTTCATTTCTTTTTTAAGTAGAATCTTTGTGTCATAGCATATGACCTGATACAAAAATAAAATCTTCTACATTACACATGACTTTCAATTCACAAAAAACTCGAAGTTTTTACACATGCACCATATCTTCTGGTGCACTAGTTAGGGGCTTCTATTGTATTTCCTTATCCTTCTTTCCAAAGACTATAAAAATTGATAATGCACTTCAGATGAGCAAAATCTCAGGAACAAATTTTACTGTAATATTTTAAAGGTAATCGTATGAAAAATTCGAATTATCCAAAACAGAATTCGAATTATCCATGATTTTTTAACATTATTTTAATACAAAATTCAAGGGACCGTGTAAAAAATTCAAATTATCCAAAATTTCGAATTAAACAAGTTCAAATTATTCAAGTTTCACAGTATATGCTTCTTCTTTTATTGCAAAAACTAAATCATCTTTTAGTTTTGCACATATTTTCAGACTTTTGTCATTTGCCACTCTCATCTCTGCTTTGCAGAGTTACATAAAAACATTCAAATTTATTGCTATTGCAGATTTATTATAATACATTAATTTTTAAAAAAAAAAGGGGGGGGCTCATATTTTTATTTATAATATGAAAATATATGCATTTTTCACAACTATTTATATGACATATAATAAATATTTCTATTCATTTCAAATATAATACATTTTGCAGTTTTTAAAAATTACAAAATATTATGTTATAAATTTTCACTTGATCTGGAAGCAGTTTTTAGTTATAGTTATCTGAGCATTTCATTTATTTATTTTTGCTTCTTTTTTACATTGTTTGGTGCAATATATCCTTTCTTGGATATTAAGTAGGACCACTTGAAAATTTGTCATTACAATAACTTTTGTAATACTGAACCAATTCGAATAAAATTTGAGCAGTGGACTTATTATTCAAATATCTTAGCTAAGTTTGCTGGGCATCTCACTTCGCCTTTCATTTCCAAGTAGCAGCCACTTGAAAATTTATTATCATGATAACTTTTGAAATACTCAATTCAAACTAAAGTTTGACAGTGAACTTAAAATTCAAATATCATAAATAATTTTGCCAGGCAAGTTGCTCCGCTTTGTGTCCAAGTAGCAAACACTAAATGTTGATTTTTTTTTTTCCACAATAACTTTTGAAATACTGAATAAATTTGAAATAAATTTGTGGAGTAGGCTTATGTCACAAATGTATTTGATATGTTTGTTTGCCTGATTGATATGCATTTAAAATTGACATAAAAAAAAGGTGTTTATGAACCGATTTGCTTAAAACTCCATACGTATATAGCCCTCATCAATATATTCCCACCATGCCAATTACAAATTTTAGCTGTCACTTTGTTTCAAAATGATATTGTGGCTATATAATAAGAAAAAAGAAATCAACCTACCCTTCCAAAAGAGCCAGAATGATTTTATTTTATTTTATTTATTTATTTATTTATTTTTAATTTTTGAGAATTTTAAGATTTGTAAATGTTTGGAATGAAAACATAATTTTAAAATCTTACTTTGGCATTCTGTAATAAATATTAAGAAAAGAAATCTGGTGAAAATTGTGAATGTATTAAAAATTCTATAAAGTTTCTTATTTACTCTTAGCTCAGCTAAGAGTAAATAATATATTTTAATACTGCTTAATAATTAATTAGTATTCTTATTTTCTTGTTGGTTATTGCAAAGTATTTTGTTGAACTGACTCAGAGGCAGATTGAAGTTAGATTGTGGCCTGGGCTCACTCTCATTTGATTATGGACCTCTCCCCCCCCCCCTTACACACACACATATTTTAAAAGAATAATGTGTATACGTATTGTAATTATAATAATGAATATAATATAACTAACAAAAAATATTACTCTTTGATACATAATTCGGTGCAACATTAAACATAATAATTAGCTCATAATAATAATAAAAATAAATAAATAAATAAATAAAAATAATCGAGTGCTATTTATCTTGTTTCCCCTATGAATGTGTGATCTAAAAGGCAGAATTAAAATTTTTATATAATTACTAACAAATGGATAAATGTTACTTTTATATTTTCAATTAATAGTATAAATTATTTTGTTTCATAAATAGGTAAGCTGCTATGCTTCATAATATCTTTTACAGCTTCCTGTTCGATAATTTCTATTTAATCATTACATAATTATTTGCAATAATAATAATAATAATAATTCTCATAAAATGAAAACATGTTCGAGTAGTAACATGGATCTTCCAAATTTGTACTGTCGGTTTTAAATTCTAGTTGCTTTTATATTTAAATTTGTGTTTAAAGTTAAACCGTATTCAGATTTTAATAGGCCTATAAATTTTACCTAGCACTTCTTATAGACGAAGGAAACCTCATCTTATTTTCAGTTTTAATTATCTTTTTAATTCCTTGAGTTCCTTTTTTAAATTTTAATTGTCTCCGCAATTGAAATTTTAATCACTTGTAAAAAATTAGCGCTCTTAATATAGCAGAATCTGTAGGCTCGGGTCTAAGCCTAAATCTTTCCCTGCATATTCTAGAGCAAAAGAAAGTTTTGTTCTCTAAAAATAAGCTCTGGAGGTGAAAAATTTATAGCTGATCAAAATGTAAATTCTCAAGTGAAAAGTTTGTGTTTCGAAGTCAATGGTAGGGATAAAGTAAATTTCAGATAATATACCATATGTTTGATGCTATAGTGTTCTAGAAATATATCGAAAAATTTAACATGTATAGAATTTGACAGCTTTAAAATTATTATTGCAAAACTAACTATGAAGCAGCAGTAGTTTAAACAAAAAATTGATAAATGGAAGGGGGGGGGGGGGTATGCTGTTGTATATTTTTACTTACTGTCTAATCTGGGCTTAAAACAAATCCAAAATTTCATTAAGAAAAAGTTAAAGTATAAGTAGGCTTATGAATAATCAATTTGCATACCATTAAAATGCCTCTATATATTTTATTGTTAACTACATAATTCTTTTAAAGATTTATCATCTTATATACATAACTATGTTTTTCTCCCCTTTAAATATGAAATGGAATGATAAAATAATTGTTTTACCATTGAAAAAAGTTTGATTCGAGTACAATACTAGCCCACTCTACTGCATATATATATATTTTTTTTATATTGTTGAATTTTAAGTTATTTAAACATACCAACTATGATTTTTTTAAAGACTTTTTTAATAAAAAGTTTTTCTATTAAATAATCCAGTATACATACTGAAATGCTTAAAATATATATATATATATAACTACTTACCTAATTTTTGCATTTTGTAAAAAATGCAACTGTAATGCAATCTCAGCAGCACAGTTGCTACATGCATCAGAAGAAATATTTTCTTCAATTGAAACCGAATTATCGGTTAAAATCTCTTCAGACACATTGTCAAGAGAAACTAGTCCTGAAAAGGACCGTTTTTCATCCAAATTGTCTGACATTTTTCTAATAAAATAGATCAAAGCAGTAAGGAGCGTTAATAGCAGCAACCGATCACAATTAGGGTGCCTAGAATAATCCAGACACTCTAAGCACAATGACATACGGAGCGGAAGTAATCCTGCTATCTTGTAAGGGAATTACCGAATATGCGCAGAATTAAATGCGCATTAGCCTGGAGCAAGACTCACGGGAGTATCAATTTTAGAATAAAAGTTACTGATTAACGTGTAGACGCTTGTCCCACACAACGCTACACCATGTCAATTTGTCAAATCGCTTGCTGCCGCAAAGACGCTAGCGATTTTGCAAGATGATCAAAACACATCGATCTAAGATACCATACTTGAGGCATTACCATTAAAAGTATGTTGAAAGAAACCTTAAAATATAAAACGGTGCAAACATTATTTTTGATATAGTTTTATTTCACATATAAAGAACATGGCAGTTTGTTTTCCTTTTAAGGGCAGAGAGACAAGAAGGTCTATCCATAAACATTAAAATTATTTTTATGTGTGCTATGTCTATATACTGAATACACATTTTTGAGAACACTAATACTTAATATATATATATATATACACATATATATGTAAAAATAAATAAATAAATAATATAAAATTAGGTTTTTTAAGTATTAGTGTTTAATGTTGAATGTGGATCCATAATAAATCCCTTGAATTTGTAATGGTTTAAAGTTGGCAGATAGCCATTCTAGTTAATATGCATGAAAGGATTCAAGAATTAAAATATTGACAGCTGGAAAGGAAAATTCTGGTTTACTAAAAAATAAGCCTTAAATTTACATGTTCCATTAAAACAATACATCATACTTGCCAACATCCTAATTAATATTCCATAGTATCGGTAGCTCCACCTTTTTTTTTTTCAAACCAATATATTTTTAGGTATTTTTCTTCTTATTTAATCACAACTATATTTACAGAATATATCTCTACAAATTTACCGGTGTGAAAAAAAGAGCGGGACTAAAAATTATTCATTAGAATGTTGACAAGTATGCAATACATTATTTTAAAAAGGTTTATGCTTATTCGTCTTTAACTCCTCAAATGTTGACAGCTTATATATGTGCCAGTGGCATACATCGCATTAATTACTAATTATGAAATTTGAATAAGAATATGTAAAAATTCTTTTGTTAAATAAAGATTTATAAAATTAAAAGGAAGGATTAATGTTCAAAATAAGAAAATACGCAGAAAAGAATGATTTAAGTGCAAGTCAAAATAAAATTAAATGCGTAAAATTAAATTTAATATTCATAAGAAACGAAATATATGTGATGAGTTTCAATGCACTTTTTGATTACATCTTGCTGAAAGAAATTTCTTTTACATTCAGATTTTTTAAATAAAGAATTACATAAACAATTTTCAATATAAAGCCAAATCAAACTGAAAAATAAAATAAAATTTGAAAAAATTACAGCGTAATTTAAAGGGATTTAACAAAAAACATGTTGATAACATTCGTTCGCCACATGTACAGTAGGTAACAAAAGTGTCCGAACACTAGCATAAATTTCTATGTAAAAAAAGTACACTTCATACGGTTTTGTTAAATAAATTCTTGTAGAATCCTATTCTTAGTCAGCCTAAGAACAAGATTCGACAAGGATTTATTTAACGAAACAGTATTAACTATACTTTTTGTACATAGGAATTTTTGCTAGTGTTCGGGTACTTTTGTTACCGACTGTATCAATAAAAGTAAATATTTTAAAGAGTGAACGAGACCTTTTATTTTGAAATATGAGGAAGGTATTAACATGCTTGGCAACATCCTAATTCACACTTTCGCGACTGCAGACGTAGACTCATGTAATTTGAAAGACTGTAACTCCTCCAGTGGGCGTTTCTTCGGCAATTTTTATGTCATTTATTTCATAAGTATGTACCCAATATTCATATTTTTACAATGAAATATACTATAAATACAAATACTTTGATTAGAAAGAATATAATTATAATATATATCCATTTGTAATATAAATTTGAATACAAAAAATTGGTTCAGAAATACTGTAACTCAGGAGATTGACGCCTATAAGCAGACCATATTTTCAAAAATGTAAAAACATGCAGTCGCGAAAGTGTTAATATTCCGTAGTATCGTTTGCTGCGCCTTCTTTTTTTCACCAGTATTTCTTTATTGTATTATTTAATCGTAACTGCATTTGGAGAATAATACTCTACAAATCTACTGGTGTGAGAAAAAGGGCGGGGCTAGCAACACTACTGAATATTAATAATGGTGTAGGCAAGTATGGATTCAATCTCTGACCAAGGTTGATACTCCGAGCTCTTTTTCCATGTCACTTTCAGGAATGAAGAATTTTCACCTTTTTGTCGTCACCAATTTTATGCAGAAAACTTTGTGATACGGGCAGCCCCTCCCCCTTCCAAGAAAAAAAAAAAAAAAAAAAAAAAAAAAAAAAGGCCGTCCCGCAATTAATTTCGCCATAAATTTTTGTAGAAGCATGCGGTTGGTACGAATCGATATGAAATAACGTCTAGATTATAATGGCATAGTTAGATTTTCCTTAGGAGGTCACCTAAATATTAAACCTGGCATCAACTACATTGTTTTTAACAGTAACAACCATTTTTTTACAACTTATTTGAATTATTTGGATAAAATCATCGAGGAAAATTATATAGTTTATATATTTCGCTCAATTTTTCATAGAGTTATAAGCTGTCAAAGTATAGGCATGCTAATGTTAAATGAATGTGGCAAACATTAATTCATATCTTCAGAAATAATTAATTCTGTTTTTTTTTTTTTTTTTTTTTTTTTTTTTTTTCTTTTATGCGTTAGAATGAAGTGACCCAGACATATTCCATGCATATTTTTGACAAAAAACATTTTTTTTTAACTATGAAAATTATTAATAAATTTAATTTCGAAAAAATTATGATGGTTGGACGGTTGGGTTTTACGTCGCACTAGTGCTATTATGACCTGTATTAATTTTTGCACAAATAGAACAGGCATCATCGAAAACATGGGTTTCCAAATTTACTGCTCGTTCCTAACATCATTTTTTGAGTTACAGTGACATTTAATTTTTTTATTGCTGTTCGGAGGACGTCACTTGTCACAATCTGTATTCTCTGCGAGTAAATATCTGTAAATAATCTGACGAAAAGCTAGTATTTTAATTTTCCTTTATGCTATTCTTATTGCTTTCGAAGCAACATTTCCATGTTTATTATACAAATTGGCTTATTTTTGTAAAATTATAACAATATAGGCTAGAGATTGTGAGAGAATTCCAAAAGAAAACAAGCCCCGCCTTCATACCTCTGAAACATTAATAATAATAATAATAATAATATTTTGCATATTCGTATTTCACTCGATATGTGATGCTAGTATGCGTAAATCTCAATGACAGTTACTACATCGATTGCTTAAGATAAAACTAAAATAGATTAATTACAAATATGTAAAATCATTTTCTTTTATAATGTAAAGGTTTAGAAAAATGTGTAAAGGCCTTACAAGATAGGAACATATTCGATCCTCATATGATAAGTTACCCTTATATTTTAGCAGTTTTTTCCCTGCTAAAATTCTGTTTTTAACCTATTACGAAATCGCCTCGGGCGGTCAAAGGGAGCTTTCCACCAATGAAAAAGTATGAACACCTTGTCGTATCCCTCAGTCAAGGGTCGCTAATTTTGACTAGCGACCCTTGACTGAGAGATACGACAAGGTGTTCATCCTTTTCCATTGGCTCCCTTTGACCGCCCGAGGCGATTTCGCGCACCGCTACCATCGACTTAACCCCTTGGGTACTGAATTATTTGAAGATTTGTATGCCCAAGGGACGGATTTAATTTGTTGCTATATGGAATGGTTTTTGAATTTTTGACATTAAGGTCCGTCTGTAGGCGTTATTCTCCCATGTTACAATATTTCAGAACAAAATTTTCTGTATTCACATTTATATTACAAATGGATATACATTATAATTTTATTCTTTCTAATCAAAGTATTTGTATCCATAGTATATTTCATTGTAAAATTTTGAATATTGATTATATATTTAAGAAAAAATAGCATACAAATTGCAAAAGGAACGCCCACTAGTGGAGTTACAGATTTTCAAATGATTTGAATCTACGTCAGCGGTCACGAAAGTGTTAATATGTAAAAGTCATACATTTTATTTGGAATATACTTATATTGATGAAATAAGTATGGTTGTAAGATATCATAAAAAAACGGCAGGAAGGTTTTTGCGACCAACGCCCACTGGCAGGGGTGCCGCAAACATTAACGCCTACTTTTTAAATTCAGATGACGAGTCAGACTCGTCCACCGTAACTTCGCCCAAGTAAGCAGATGACGAGTCTCACTCGTAAAATGTACCCAAAGGGTTAACGCAGGGAGAAATTGTGACTTTCAAAAATGCATATAATTCATATTAATTAAATGTAATTTAAGATTTTTGAAGCAAATTTTCATGTTCTTAAATGTTTGTTCTATTAATAGAAATAAAAATTCCCATTGAATTTCAATTTTTTTCTAAATAAGTACATTCTAAAAACAGTTTCGTTTTCGATCAATCAACAGAAGCAAAATTATTATTTTATCTCATTATTATTTTTATATATATACAGAAAAAACTGAACAATTTTTATTTCTATGAGTTATATCTATGTTTATCTTTCATCATTTGACTAAAAATTATCGAATATTTCTAATTTTAATTTTTTTCTTCATTTTTTTCGAATGTTAGATTTGACGATAACTTCAATAATTACACCGTCAACCTCTTTCGGAAAAAACCGCACCTTTAACGTGCGGCGTTCGTTTTTTTTTCCTTTTTAGAACAATTTTGAAAACAAATTATGTTAGTGAACATTGTTAACTAATATACACTTATTATTATTTTATTTATTTATTTTCATTTTACCTAATCTTATTAAAAATTATTTTGATTAATGTAACAAACATTTAGATATAAATACAATCGATAGGGTAAAGCATATTTTTGAAATTTTAGTGTTAAAATACATAACTAATAAATAAAAAGCCTTTTTTTTTTTTTCTTTCAGGAGTATATAAATAACGGCTCGGCTAGTACATTCATTTAATGCATGAAGCTTAAACTCAATGGGTGCCTTGTATTTTCTTATATTCATTCAAAAATACGAAATACGAGGAGAAAAAAGAGTAAGGTTAAAAATATTAAAATGCTTAATTTTCTTTTATTTATTAATTTAAAAAACATAAAATTATTTCATTTGTTTATCTATTTTATCTTATTTATTTATTTTTCAGAAGAAATTAAACATTATTTGAAGTAAACTCCTCTACGGTAGTCAAGCGGTTCTGCGATCGAAGTTGGTAAATGGGAAGTTCCGGGTTCGACCAAAGAACGCGCTCATCGATTTAGCTGTTCGGAGTTTTCCGTGGTTTTCTCCAAAACTCGCGTAAATACGGGCTAGATCCACTTAGAAAGATCCCCCGCGGAGGACATTTCTCCTATTGCCTAGCACCCTAGTGTAGTCAATCAGTCTTAAGCCATACAACCAATCAACCATTCTTTATGAAATTAACATATGCAAGTTAAAAAAAAAAAGTAGTTGTCATATAATTTTACTAATCAGTAACTTGCTTAGCATTCACTAATGAATGATGCAATGATAAAAAGGTCGTTTGCGATGCGACCACGGGCGTTACTGGTAGGATTCTCGTTTAGTCATTTTCAAATATTTGTAAATTTATATTAAAAACCACTAGTATCTAAATTGTTAGAATATTATGTTGTAAAATTATAATTGCTTATTTCTTTATTTGTTTATTAATTAATTAATTAATTTATTAGGTGCCTTTTTAGTTATTTATTTATTTTTTTGTCATATTCATTTAAAGGTACAAAACACCAAAAAAGAAAGAGAGAGAGAGAGAGAAAAAAAAAGGAATACACATAAGGTTTATTAAAATGCAGGGTTCATACTCAAATATGGGGAAAAAATTCCCTGAGTTTTCCCTGAGTTCCCAGACAATTTTCAAGAAAATATTAGCGACACATTACAAGAAACGCTCCTCTAGACAGGACAAAATACAGCTACTTCCACTGTATGATGTCATATTACTGCCGATCATGATAGAAATTCAGGTAGAAATCATTATTTACATGCGTATCTTCACAATACCTAATAATTTAAATTTTGATACGAAGCTAAACAAGAAAAACATAACTTGAGAGAAAAAAAAGCATTTGTTTTTCCAGGTTTTATAATTGATTTTCCCTGACTTTTAATGAAAATGAGTTTTCCCTGAGAAGTATGAACCCTGATTAAAATGCTTTTTTTTTTTTTTTTTTTTTTTTTTTTTTTTAGTTTATTAATTTAAAAAACACAAAATTTATTTATTTACTTATTTTCGGTAGAAATCGAGACTTAATAATAGAAGTAAATTTCTTTTAACATGCAAGTTTAAAAAAACGTATATGTCATACGATTTTACTAAACAATTATTTGCTTAGCATTGACTGGTGGTATGATAAAAAAAACGCTCATTTGCAACACGGGCGTAACGGGTTCGATTCTCTTTCAGTCCTTTTGAAAAATTTGTAAATATACATTAAAAATAACTAGTATCTAAATTGTTAGAATTTTACGTTGTAAAATTATTAGTGCTCATTACCTTATTTTATTTCTTTTCTCTTTTTTTTTTGTTCATTAATTAATTACTTAATTTATTTATTTATTTTTTTATCATATTCATTCAAAGGTACAAAATACGAAAAAAAAAAAAAAAAAAAAAAGAAAGAAAGAAAAGGAAAATATATATATATATTTTTTTTTACATCTGTATAACATTTGAAGGAAAATAAACTTTTGACATGAACAAAAAGGATGTATAAAACTTAAAGTTAATAAATATTTTTACAAATATTCAGATTATTAATGATTATGCATTTAACTATAAAATATTGGTATGTTTTTAAGTATTAAACTAATTCAAATTTCCTAAACTGAATATTTTAAGAAAAACATGTTGGCGTTAATGTGCCAGTCGGCTACAAGAAAAGCCGAGGTATGGGTTGCATAACCCCAGTAAGAGGTGGTCTTTTTAAGAGGTCCTAGCCCATATTTACGCTAGTTTCGGAGAAAACTGTAGAAAATTTCGAAAGTCTAGCCCGATGAGCGCCACCTGGTATAGAACCTGATATCTGTCGTCTACCAGCTTTGACAGCAAAGTTGATGTTACAGTCTTAAAAACATTTGACTTCCTGAAAAACTTTTTAGAAACCAACTAAAATACATTTTTAAACAATGAACTTTCTTACCAGTAACTACAAGGACAAATTTGATAATATATATATATATATATATATATATATATATATATATATTTTAATAAATAAAAATAATTTTATTATTATTATTATTATTATTATTATTATTATTATCAGTTTGTGTAAATATATATTTTTAGACTACAGTTCCATAGTATATTATTAAGAACTAAAGAGTATTAAAATTCAGAATTTCTGATATGCAATACGACAGATAAGATAATGTAAATTATTTCTATGAATGTAGAAGTGTAATCGAAATTTAAAATAATAATAATAATAATTATAATAATAATAAAAACGAATGTAACGTAATGCATAATGTATCTTAGTTTGATTGCAAATAATTTTTTTTTTTTTTTTTTTTGGTTTGCTTTAAAGAATGTCTTTAAAAACTTACACCGATAAATCATCAAATACGCGATTAGCGCCAAGCATTGTAAAACGGGTTACTGTAGCAAGAGGGAATCTGGACAAGTGTTTGTCCACTCAGCATGCGTACTAAGTACCTGTCGCATCTCTGAGATTGTCCAGGGCAAAGAATCTATAATAATAGAACTTCTTTTATACAGGGTTTCTAATTTTGACTAGGGACCCTATATTAGGGAGAGACTGGATAATGACGAAAAATCGGCCATTTTATTGCCAAATCGGAGCGATCCTCGTAGAACGTAATGCTCTTTTACTCGCTATTGACACTTCACTATACAACATAAATGGAAAAAAAAAGTATTATATTTATTCAAAAAGCAATGCAGAATATAAATATGTATTTCTTTTCGTTTTAGAAGAAAAGAATTTGAAGAAAACGAATTTTGTTTTAACCTTCGGTAAGATATTGTTACTTTTTCAAATCCGATAGGAAAACAGAGGAATTTTTTTGTTATGTATTTTTATAGTGAGCAAAATACGTTGTTTGGGAAAGTAATTCTACTTTACTTTTTCTGAGGATGTACATTTTATTTTTAAAAAGGTAGAAAATTTTTAAGAAAAATATGGCAATCGTAGTTTTTGTCAACTAATTCCTGAATAAATGTAAAACTGTGGCAGGGAAAAGTAAATTAAATTTTATTATTTTATAAAAATATTTATGTAATATTTTTACAAGATAAAAATACATATTTTATTTATATTTTAATTGCGCGTTATTATTAATAATGACGTAATTATTTATGTTTGTAAAAATATTAACCAGTAATTTAAAATAAAAATTTAATTAATAATAATTTGTCAAAATATTAACTAAAATTTTTAGAAATAAAGAAAATATGTTTTTATTTGTTTTGTTTACATTTGCTTATTTCACTGATTTTTTTTTTAATTTTTAAAACTATTATGTAAATAAAAATAATAACTTATTTAAATATTATTTATAAAATTTATTATGACAAATATTATTTAAAAGAAATTTATATTCCACATACTAGTAAATAATGTACAACTTATTTTTATTCATTCATTTATTTATTTATTTATCAATTTATTTTAAGAAAACAGTATTTTGCGTACTGGCAAATAATCAAGAAATATTTTTTTTAATATAGTTATTTTAAATATGTATTTTAAAATATAGTAGAAAAATGCATGAAAATTTAGAAAAAATACATTTATAGCTAACATATTAAATATGTCGCAAACAGAACTTAATAACTAATAGGTATAGCAGATAAATGACGTAATTATCTCATATGTCAGTAAATAAATATGTAAAACAGCATGCAATGAGAGAATACAAAGTATTAAAATATGTTATAAAATAAATAATTATGTATTTTTATCTTTTAAAAGTATTTCAAAATTAAAGTATAATTTATTTCCCAACAAAGTAAAAATACAT
The DNA here is from genome assembly GCA_963930645.1 of Salticus scenicus. Taxonomy (NCBI): domain Eukaryota; kingdom Metazoa; phylum Arthropoda; class Arachnida; order Araneae; family Salticidae; genus Salticus; species Salticus scenicus. The sequence goes on from OZ005658.1 coordinate 268,499,856, forward strand.
TAAATAAGTTTTCCACCAGTTATCACGTAAAATAATCGAAATCCTTCTCAGCGTAATGGTAAGCAATGGGGCAATTGGCTCTAAAAGGGAAGATTTTCTGAAAAAGCCGGCACGCTAATGTCCGGTCTCTATCTAATACAAGGTCTCTAATTTTGACCGTTGTGCAAATAACCTTGCAAGCTATCGTCAGTTGAAGTGTTAGCGTTTTCAACGTAATTAGCTTTATTAATTAGAAATTATTAGCCTGCGTTATATTTATTAATTAGAAAAAACGTTTCGCGAAAACCCCTACACTACTACAACATTTACATTTATTGATAACATATACATCATATTTGAATGCGTGACTCTCGAAGCCTGCTTGTAAATCTTCGTCAGATAAAGACAGATCGCACATGACAGAATTACAGTATGAGGGATTGGAAAAACAACCAGGTCCGCATGGCAATCGAACCCGCTCTCCTACGCTCGAAGGCGATTAGCAGTGTGGAGACATAAACACCCGACCACGGAGGGCCCGATAGTACGCATTTTTCCCAATCAACGATATATATATAAATTAGAGTGGTGATTCAACGGATGAAGGATTAGCTTTCCGTGGTTCAAGATGAATCACGTGGCATGCTCCAATAGGTTGCTACGTTTGGCCCTTTATCGCTTTTTTGGCGACTGTCCGCGAAAGACTAATTTACCTAACTACAGAATGATTTGAAATTGGTCTGATGACTATAATAAATATGTGATATAACTGCTACACGCAATTAAAAAACAACATAAAATAAGGACACAAGTGAACTTGAAAATAAAACTAAAAGCATACGTATAAATCGTAGAACGTAAACAAACAAAAGCTTTGGCGACAATGGTTGGCTGGGTTGGCCAAGCGGCGCCATTTACAATATTATCTCAAATTATACGAAATGTGCTACCATGAATGCAAATAGTCAGAAAAATTGTTTTGAATGAATAATAAAAATATTATTTAAGCAATAAATAAATAATTAAAGTGCACGATCTTTCATAAAATGCATTATTTTCAGCACATAATTTACTTCCATAGCCTTCGTCGAATAGTTGAAAGAAAAATAACAAATATTATGTATTAAAACATACAAAATAAAACAATTAACTAGCATCTAGCCAGCGACGAGCAACTAGCACACTATCCTGCAGATTCCGCGCATGCGTCATATGCCGGCTCTGAATTCTGTTTATGTTTATTTTCAAGATTCGCTGTTGTTTTTTTGCCTCACTTCGAGTTCTGTTTATGATTTCTGCTATGCATGTAGCAAAACGGCCCTTTTCAGGACCAACAGTTTCTTTTTCAACCGTTGACGACCTGAACCAGAGCAATGGATAACGATTTTCAAAACGAAATGGAACTGGAATCACTAATTTTTGATAAAATCTAATAATTCTGGTCAGATACAATAACAAACTTTCAGTGTTATATGTTTTAAATAAAAATATTTGCACATTCATTTAGTAATACAATAAATGGTGTCAACCAAAATTGCTATCTGAAAGAAATAGTGTGATCTGTCGTACTAGCAGTGAAAAATATTTATATGAAGAGACTTAAGAAAAAAATTATACTTTATTATTATGAAATGGAATATTACAATTCAGAGTATAATTTTTAATTAAGTATAATTAATTATAGAATTTATACTAATATTTTAAATAGTATTACTTATAGCTTTTTCCAAACTAAACTTGCTACAAAATTTTAATCGTACAACCTCATAAAAAGAAAGCATACTCTCACTATTAGAATTATTTCAACATTTTTTAGTATTCAGATATTAAAATTTTTAATGTCTTCTTGATTTTATAAACATTCTAGCACTTTTGCACCTGAATAAATTAATTCACAATCCTTCAATGGAGGGAACATTTTGCATGAAATTTGTAAATCAAAAATAATAAATTGTTAAAAAAAAAAAAAACTGCCTGGGTATATTCAAAGGCTGCTTTTTTTTATTTGGTAATTCAAAATCAGGATTCCTCGCTTTTGGATTTAGTATATAGATAAGAAAATGGGCTGTTATAAATTCTAATTACCATGTCATAGCACATGTCTAGTTTTTAAAGATCACTTGGTCCAGTTTTGAAAAAAAAACTAAAAATAATGAGAGCAACGTTTTCAGTTATACAATTTTTACCTTTCATTAATTTCTCTGAAATAAATTGTCTTCCCAATGTTCTTATTATTATTACTGCAAACTTTTCCGCTTATTGCATAAGAAATAGTTTTTCTATTCTAATTTATCCACCCTTTCCCCTCTTTAAATAACAGTATGGCAAGTTTTAAACAGGATTGCAACGCTACCTGGAAAAGTCAGGGAATTCGAAAATTGACTATAAAAGTCAGGGAATATGAATATTTTATCCAGAATCTGGAAAAGTCAGGTAATTTCATATGATAATTACCATAAAATAAACAAATTTTCTGCCAACGTAGGGTCATTTTTTCCTTTTTTAGCTTCTGCCATTTGTTTTAAACACTCCCATCCTTCTTTTCCGCTCATGAAAGAAATTTCTTATCTCGCTTATAAGCAACAGATGCTATCACTATATGCAACCTTTATCATATGTAACTTTTGTTTTTCCAAGTGGTACCATAATGATTTTGCCCTCGACACAGCCAATGCCCAATATATGGTTAGATTGGAATTTTTTTAGACTATTTCTGGAAAAGTCAGGAAATTTCATTCTCCTGTTTGAGTTACCCTGTTGATACCCTGTTTAAAAAATCTAATTTTAATATTTTGTCTTTATCATAAAATATTGGCTATAATTTTTTATTTTTTCCCAGGGAGGAGCATTAAACAAACTTGCCATTAATAATATAAAAAGTGAGAAAATACCCCCCCCCCCCCTCCCCCACTTTGCTCCTCGTTATATGTGCTTGACAGAAAACATTCTATGTTTAGAAAATGTCCTTGTTGATTTCAAATGCCCCAGGTAAAATCATATGTTAAAATTTTTGAAAAAGATATTTATTCTACTACAAAATGTCTCCTATTCTGCGATATATAAATTATTTAATTGACGTGTAACTTAATCTATAAATAATAACTATATTTTCCCTATGGCTAATCTAAATGCTACTAGTTTTCTACTGATTGTGCATCATGGCAATTTGAGTGTTAATTAGATAATCAATTTTCAAATTGAAAATAATTCAGTTGTGTAGCCCTTATAAAAGTTTTATTATTAATAATAGTAGTAATAATAATAATAAATAAATAAAAAAAAAAAAAAAAAGATTTTTCAAGATTAAAAAAAATTATTACCTGAAACCTTAACCAGATATAATAACAATGTTTTTTATAATCATTTTTTATTGTTAAGGAGAAAAAATACTGTAATTCATGTTGAAATCTAAAAAATGGCCAGGATGAATAATTAGTTTATTTAACATGAAACGATGTAAAAATCATTCCATAAAAAAAAAAAAAATGTTGCTGTTTTATTTGTTTATTTTTCTTTTTTTTTATATCATTACTATTATAACATTACAATATATTAATAACATTACAATACTTCCTTATACCTTGCAAAAGGAAGTAAAAAGGATCACAATGAGATCAGGAGTTATAGTAAAAACCTTATTGCAACTATTAAAAAATAATGGAATTTTTGCAGTAATCCAATGTATTCCACTCTACAAATTTTAAAATGTGCAGCTAATGATATAATAAAAGACATTTTTGAAACTAAAAAAAAAAAAAAAAAAAAAAAAAAAAAAAAAAGAAAAGAAAACAACTTAGTATAAATATGTAAGCTAAAAAAGAAAAAAATAACAAGTATAGGTAAGCTCCGTGTTAAAATAAACACCATGAAATTTTCTTTAAAATGAGGTCTCAAACAGCCTTCTATGTCTGATAGAACTTGGGAATTTAAGTCTACACAAACCAAACAATAATGTTATTATAATTATTTTATTTTTTAATTTAAAAATTAATTACACGAATACCCAACGAGATATAAAAATTATAACGTTATAATGATTTTATAACGCTAATGACAATGATTCCCAGAATTCCTGTTGAAATCTTAGAAGGTTGAAAATTTAAAATCTTGTTTGATTTGACATGGAAAATAATTCAAACAGTTATATTGACCATCAGATGGCAGCACTACCAAAGAAGGTCTTGGATGATGCGCGAAATCTGAAGGAAAGTGTGAGAGTTGCTCGTCGCCGGCTAGACGCTAGTAAACAATTACAATTTACCTCTGAAAAGTTACTTGTCAGCGCCTAACCATTTATTTTTATAATAAAATAAATTCTTTTCTAAAGAGTTACGAGTTGTATACCACAAGGGACGTCTCCTGAAAAAAGTCCTTTGGAGAAAATTATCCTAAATATAAAGCGGTGCAAAAATAAAGACAGGTCTAAAATTGTTCAGGAATAAATTAAAATGTAGGCAGTTATGATATATTCTTCAGAGACAATTGCCGCATCGATAGCCCAAGATGAAATCTTACTGATTTTAACACGAATGCAAAAAATCCTTTTTGTTAAATGATGCAAAGCTCAAAATCTAAGTCCATTTTCCAGGATATTTTCAAGAGTGAGAAATTTCCACCTTTTTTGCTTTAATCTTTTTATACAATAATTTCTCTACCATTTATCGACGGCACATTCCTATAAAAATGTGATAAAGATATCTGTATGAAAATAGTATTATCATAAAAGGCGGAAATTTCTCATCCTTAAAAGTGTCATAGGGGAAAAAAAAAAAAAAAAAAAATGCGAAGACTTCCAACTCTGAATAATGTAACGTTTAAAATAAACTTTAAAAGGTGGAAATTATAATTAGGAACGCAATATACGCAGATTTCAAAATGTATAAAACTGGCTTCATTCTTTTAAACATATCTTTGTAATTAGTAGTTTAATAACTTTTGGAATAATCAAACAGTTTTTTTCGTACACAATTTTTAAAGGATTTTATTTGATTATTAATGGAGATATTATAACATTTGTGGTAATTTCAGAGTTAAAGTAATTCCTTTATGAGCTTAATGTAATTGTAACAATTATTGTAAGAAAACCATTTTTAGACGCTGCACACATTTTTTCTTTAAAAGTGAATTTATTTTACCCCTTAACGGGCGCATATTTTTCAAAGACAGGCCCATAAAGGCCACATTTTTGTCTAATTAAAAAAAAATAATAAGATTTAAAATAAATATACGAATAATATATAAATATATTCAGTACATATTTTCAAAAACATTATATATAGTTTGGTACTGGCTGGTGCTTTCATGTGCCCTAAATTGTTAAAGGAAAATACACGTGGGGCGTGGTCACTGACCGTGAATATCAGGAGTGGAGAAGGAAGGGGTTAATTATTTGCTAACATAATTTTACGCCTTTTATAACGTCACTCTTATTTCTGCAACAGAACTCGTGGTGTGTGGCCTCTGCAAAACACATCTCTAAACCAAGTTCAAAAGATCTCCCAAAATCCAAATATTATAATGATTATGATGATGATGATAATAATAATAATAATAATTAAAAAAAAAAAAAATGGGGTGGGGCAATGAATATTTTTAGTACAAGTCACATTAAAAATTATTTAAAACATATAAGAGTTTTTATATCAATTTTTTTTATGACTTTATAGAAATTTAAAGTCATAGTAAAAATAATATAATGTAGGGCTAATGGTTCATATATAGGATACACAAAAGTAATCTTAAGCATTGTAGTCTGTAGACGGAATTTTTAAAAGTAAATATTAGCATTCTTATACTACACAAAACATAATGAAATTAATATGCTTTTTCCAGAAGTATAAACAAATGCATTTCGTAGAAAATGTTATGAACAGCATTAATATTTTATAGGTAGGAATACGCAAAGAATTCTAATACATTACAGGCTATTAGTACACGTGCTTCAAAATGCGTTTCTAGTTGTGTTATCGCATTACTTTTCATAACTGACAGAATTTTAGTGCGAAATATAGTACATATAAAATGCATAGGGCTACTTAAAAGCAATCGAACCTATAGCTTTCTTTTCTATATAATTGATAAGAATGCTCTTTAAAATTATATGCATTATTACACTCTGTCATTCGGCCTTAAGCCCATTCATTAACACATCCATTAACGTAGGCTGTGGCTGTTGTTCATACCTTCATTCATAATTTTATCACGGGCATCGCATTGACGCATTTTTATCGCTCGAGCTCAAGAAAACATAGATCGTTGTCCAATAAAATTGTAAATAATAATATAAATTTATAAAACTAGGGGGCTCTGCCCCCTGCTCGCTCCGCTCACCAACCCCCGAGGGATGCTTCGCCTCCCCTACGACTCACTTTACTTATTAACACATGCAGAGCTCTGCCCGCCTATCCACTGCTTTCTTTCCCTGAAAGGAAATATTGATACCGCATATTACAAGAGAAAAACAGAAAATTATTATGGAAATCCTCATATTCAATGTCAAATTGAAATATGTAATATTTATTTATTTTTAATAGAAAGAAATTCATAATATCTAGACAATTCTGCATTACAGCTTTAGTATATGACCCTTTTAATTTCTTTTTTACAACTTTAGATCCGGACCGTGGTACCCTAGTCGGTAGAGAGCCGATCTCGTAATTTGAAGATTGCGGATTCGGTTCTCGAACCAGCCAAAGACCGTCATGTACACTAATGGTGGCTGGTGGACGTAAAATATGTCGTGGCCGCAATATCATCCATGTTCCCATCAAAATTATTCCTCTGGGGGCCACCGAAGAGGGGGAGCCATCCCCTTCATGTAGGACCAATACTGTGGTGGCTTGTCTCCTGAACTTCCGTAGGTGTGCGTCCCAGACCGTCGCCAATTATCCACACCACATTAATGGTGCGACGTCAAACACAACCTACATAATTATCTACCTACCTACAACTATGGATCATATTTTAATTTCCCCGTGAAAGAAAATCAATTTCCTAAAAGTAGAGAAAAAAAAGCTGATATTTATTTTCTTTCATTTTTACATCCATAGTTTCAGGCCGCGGTACCCTAGTCGGTAAAGCGTCGAGCACATAATTGGAAGAATGCCGATTCAATACTTGAGCCGGCCAAAGAACACCGTGTACGCTAATGGTGGCTGGTGCAAATAAAATATGTCGTGGTCGCAAAGTCCTCCATGAACCCATCCACACTATACCTCTGGGGATCATCAGAGCGGGGGAGGGGGGATCCCTCCGTGAAAATTCAAAATTGTGATGGCATGTCTCCGAAACATTTCTAGGGGTGCGTACCCGTAGCACAGTACTTGTGCGACGTTAAATCCAACCTACTTACCTACATACCTATCCTCCTACGTACAACCATGAACCATATTTTAATTTTCCCGTGTAAAATGACATCATGACAGGAGAACAACGTCACTGGGAGAAACTTTTTTCAAAATGGCAAATAGAGTGCCTTCCTAAATTTATCGTTTTTAGTCAATAACTTATTTAATTAAAATGATAGAAATTTCTAAGCAGCTGAAATGTGTCCCTTGGAGTATTCGGAACAGATTGATATCTCTCATGACCCAAAGGACGCCTGCCTTCCGCTAGAAGATGCTCTCGCAGACAAAAAAATTTGACGCCAGTGACAGTGACTTTTTTTTAATATATAGAGAAATAAATAAAATTACATTTACTTCCATAAAGTCCCTACGTTTAGAGAAATTTAACAGTTTGTCCTTACATGACAAAGAAAACTAAAGTCCTTATGCATGGAGATGTTCCTGTGGTTGGCAGGGTTCAATAGTAGGGCTTAGTAATCCCTGTCCCTAGTATGTCCCCGCGGTTGGCAACATTGTGACCTTTGTTCCCCAGGAACTCATATTTTAATTTCCCCTCAAAATGGCAAAAGATCGTTTAATCTGGCATGGCATTAATCTTTTAGACGGCATCAAAATTTTTGAAGCGCTAGCAATAATTCGTATGTGAAGGATGTGCATCTAATTCTGTTTTGCTAAGTAAATGTTTGTCGAATCATGATCTTCGTGTTTATGCTGTTTAAATGATGAAGTAAAGTTTGATGATAAATATTAACCATCAAACTAAAAAGAAAAGTTTGAAAAATGTATATTTTGACAATTTTGATAACGACTGACAGTACACACGGATAAAACAGTAAAATCTCAGACAAGCGTCTGCGTCTTAATCAGCAACTTTTACTCTGAAATTCATACTCCCGGGAGTCTTGCTCTGAACTAGTGGGCTTCTAATTCTGCGCAGACAGACGGCAAGTGATACTCCTCGCTCACTGAAAGACAGCAACTATTACTCTCGTCCTTTGCTTGTTTTGTTTTCGTAGAAAGTCTATTTAAAAGGACGTGTTGCCTGCTTCCTGTCTGTTTAAAGGGCTTTTTGAACAGGGAAAAGAAAGAATACACACATATATATATATATATATATATATATATATATATATATATATGTATTCTTATATATATACATATATATATATATATATATATATATATATATATATATATTCATATGTAAATTTCTTCTTTGGCAAAAGTTTTTTGTTTCATCATAATATGTGTGCATTTATTTATAATGTAAAATAAATTTTAAAAAATGAATGAAGGCTGATTTAAAACATGTTTATCATAAACATTGCTTATCATTTACTTTTGTAGTTGCATCATAGGTTATTTATTTTAGTGTAAAATTTTTGGGTGTAGCTTTCAAGATGCAAATTGCATAGAAAAAGAATCAGAAATACACAGATGACAAACTTAAATAATTTATTATATTTTTTTAAGTTTTAAAGATTATTTTTAAAAATATGCTTGTATGCTATACACTTTATTTTACACTTTTTTGTACGTCATATTATGTATTTTTATTTAAAATCAAATCAAAAGTTATTTTGCTTAAATAAATGTATAGCGAGGCTATATCTGTACTGATAAGTATAAAGGATTTAAGTCCATATTCTTGATTTTTCAGGAGACGAAAAATAAAGTTAAAGTAACTAGAAACTAATAAGAAGAATCGATTAGGAAAAAGGTATTATGTTGGTTTATACGTTTTATACCATTCAGTGATTATCAATCTCCATTTAATAAAGGGAAAAAATAGAATTAAATATTTTATACCAAAGATTAATGCTAAATTTCTGACTTGAATCTTTTTTACCAATGGATTTTCTCAAAGACTAAATGACATGGATTTAAATCCTTTATACCAATCGATAGAGAATTTTTTTCTTAGTCTGACTATGTACTTAACTCAAAATCGATATTTTTGGACTTTAATCCTTTATACTTATCAGTACAGATATATGCATTTAAAAGCAATTTAAAGAAAAGCATTTTTCTTTTTATTTAGTGTCAAAGAATTTCAGCAATACTGCTAAGAGTTATTAAAATTTTGCTTATCTAAATTATAATATTTAAAGAAAATTTTTCCACTGTTTATCTATTTGTTTGTTGAAACCATGAAGGTAGAAAGAGAAGGAGGAATATCTCCTATGGCGTTTCAGAATCAAAACCGGTCCTAAAATTCTTTTCGTCGCATCGTGACGCTAGTATCGATACCTGCGTCCATTTAACATTGTTGGAATACGAAATCTTTATTATTTTGTTTATTAAATTAATATTTTTAAGTAATATCAGCTCACAAATGCTAAAAAATTATTCACAGAAGTTAAGTGCAGACAGGCAAGTCATAAATACTTTCAATTCCGTTAGAAAATATTAAAAAAAAAAAAAAAAAAAAAAAAAAAAAGTTTTATTAAGGGGGGGGGGGGGGATTATATAAAATATTGTTTAACTGATTTTTTATTAACGTTTTTTTTTTTTTTTTTTTTTTCTTGTGTGGACATACGTTTTAATAATTATTTAATTTTAATACATTATTTAATTTTGAACATAATTATTTTAATTTGATTTAAATTAATTTAAAACATGTTTAATTTATATTAAACATAAGTAAACGATTTATTCTCTTATTTAAAATATATTTAAAAAAAAAAAAAAAAAAAAAAAAAAAAAAAAAGTTAAAATGCTTTTTAAATTACCACAAAGTAATAATAATTACTATCAGAATGATATGAATAAACAATGTAAATTTGAATAATTAAAATAATTTAGAATTGTTTTCCAGAACTACGATTTTTTCTATTAAAAGGCCACTTTGTAAAAGTCCAATACTTGAAGGTATAGTTGGTATCCTTTTTAGAAAGGTTTCGCTGTATTTTGTTGCCTAGTGATATAGTAAAAACAAAAGAAAGTTTTTAGTCCCCTCCAATAGCCGAGGAGTTTTGCTCTCGAAGCTAGAAGACGGGAAGTGCCGGGTGCGATCCCATGTAGCACTTGCCAATCTAGCCGTTCGGAGTTTTCCGTGGTTTTCTCCTAAATTCACGGATGATAACCACCTAGAAAGACCACCATTAGAATCCATCTTCCCTTATGCACAAGTCCCTAGTGCAGACAATAGGTCTTAACCTATATACCATACCATACTTGTAATTTTTATCAAAATATTTTCACATTTAAATTGAACATAAAAAAAATGATTTATTCTCATATTTAAAATAATTTTTTTAAAAACTTAAAAAGCTTTCAAAATTATCATACACTAATAATAATAATTATCAGAATGCTATATTCATAAACAATGTGAATTTGAATAATTAAAATCATTTAGAATTTGTTTCCAGAATTCCTATTTTGTCTATTAAGAGATAATCTTTGTAAAGGTACAATATTTCAAAGTACGGCTGGTGGCCTTCTTAGGAAGGTTTCGATGTATTTTATTGCCTGCCAATAATTTTTGTGATAATTTTACACGAGAGATTCTGCTATCGAAGCTGGAAAACGGGAAGTACCGGCTTCGATTCCATGTAGCATATGTCAACCTAGCCTTTGTGAGTTTTCCGTGGTTTTCTTAGAAATTCGCATTAATGCGAGCTAGAACCATACAAAAAGACCCCAATCAGAAAGCATCTTCCCTTATGCCCAGGTCCCTAATGCAGATAACTGGCCTTAACCCGAATACCATACCTGTATTTTTTATCAAAATGCTTTTACATTTGAATAAAAGATAAGTACTTCAAAAAGGAATATAAAAAATGTATATATATATATTATCAATAACTTATCAGAGAAATAATACTGAAATGAAAATAAAACTGAATATGATACAAATAATATTGAAAGTTGAACAATTTGTTCTAGTACGAAAAATGTTTTTTGAAAAACAAAATTATTCTTGAAAAGCTTTTATGATTAAAACAAATTAATATTAATGATTGTTAGAAAAATATATAGAAAAATTATGCAAACTTCAATAGTTAAAATCATTTAGAATTTGTTTTATAAATTAAGATTTTTTGAACCTATATTAAAAGGCCTCTGTATAGGAACAATATTTAAAGGTATAATGGATGGCCTTTTTGAGACATTTTATTGTATTCCATTTCTAATCAATAATTTTTGTGATAACTGTAATTCTTTCACCCCACCAGTGGTCGAGAGGTTCTGCTCTCGAAGATGGAAGACAGGAAGTGCCGGGTTCGATCGCAAATAGTGCTCATCCATTTAGCCGTTCGGTTTTTGTCGAGGTTTTCTCTGAAACTCACATAAATACGTGAAACTTAGAAAACTAACTAATTCAAAAAACTAACTAGATAAACTATCAGCATTTTAAGTAATTGCAGTTTATGTACAACATTTACGTATATGTTATATGTGTAAATAAGTTAAAAATGACATCTTAGTAAACATAATTGCAACTTATGCATAACTAAAAAAACAATGTTAGTTGCCATTTGTCATTCAACTTGCTGATTCTAATTTCGACCCCTGATTAGATGCTATCGCAGTTTAAAAAAAAATTGGCTTATATAGACCATAATCATAAAGAATTATTCTTTGTGTCCCTGTAAAAAAAACTTTAAACTCTAGATTCACCAAAATTTATAGAGTTCGTGTGACGGTGACTCGTAATACGTGTATAAATTTTCATCTCAAATGAATAAGATGTTTAGACACTATCACACTTTACAAAATTTGGGCCCATAAACCATAAAGATAAAGAATTTTTTTTTTTTTTTTTTTTTTTTTTTTTGTCCCTATTAAAAAAAAAAAAAAAAAAAAAAAAAACTATAAGTGCTAAATTCATCAAAATCAATAGGGTTTATGCTATGGGAACCTATAACATATGTACCAATTTTCAGCTCATTCAAACAAAGCCTTTACACGCTATCGTCTTCACTCACATACATCATAAAAAAAAAAAAATATATATGAATTCAGGAGACCTCAAAAAGTGTAGATCACACCAAAATCTCAAACTCGTTTTTTTTTTTTTTTTTTTTTTTTTTTTTACATGATTACAATGCATTTCTCACTATAGCGTTTAGAAATTAAAAAAGCGTTGAAATATGATCAAGAGAAATGCCCTTTTCAGTCCATAATGTATTTGAATTATTTTGTCTGTCTGGGTATAGAAACCAATTTTTCTACAACTTTCAACAAGCAACATTTTGCAATAAAGCTGAAAATTTCAAATAACATAATATATGTGACTCATAATATGTGTATAAATGTTCATCTCAAACAAATAAGGCATTTAGACATTATCACACTTTGCAAAATTTGGGCACTCAGACTATAATCACAAAGAATATTTCTTTGTGTCCCTGTAAAAAAAACTATGTACTAGATTCACCAAAATCAAAATGTTTTGTGCTATGGGGAACTTTAACATGTGTACCAATTTTCAGCCATTTGAACAGAGCGTTTAGACGCTATTGTGTTCACCACATCATTTTCAAAATAGTAAACATGAATTCAGGAGACCTCAAAAGTGTAGAAACACTAAAATCTCAAACTCGTATTTTTGAAATGATTAAAATACTTTCCTTCTGATAGTTTTCTGAAAGTAACAAAGTGTTGAAATGAGATCAAGAGAAATATCTTTCTCAGTCCATAATGTATTTGAATTATTTTATCTGTCTAGATGTAGAAACCAATTTTACTACGACTTTCAACAGGCAACATTTTACAATAAAGTTGTAAAATTTAAATAACATACAATTTTTTAAAAAATTCTAATAAAACTTGGAGGCACGTGAATAGCCTTTGCAGGGAGATTTCACTCTCTTCTATTTCCTACAGATAATTATAATTTTTTAGCCCCCACCAGTGGCTGATCCAGTGATTCTGTTCTTTGAGCTGGAAGACGAGAAGTACCAGGTTTGATCCCAGATCATGCTTGTCGACCTAGTGATTCGAAGTTTTCTGCATTTTCCCCCCCTTTAATTTGCATGAATATGAGCTAGAATTCTTTAGAAAGATCCCCACTGAGGCCATCTTTTCTTAGGTCCAGGTCCCTACTATAGACAGTCTTCCTTAATTCAAATACCATATCATGCTTGTAATTTTTATCAGAGTATTTTCAAATTTAAACAAAACATTAGCATTTCAAAAATGAATTCAGAAATCTACGTTATCAATATCTTATGATAGAAATAATACTCAGCTGAACTGTTGTTCTGGTATATAAAATATTTTTTGAAAAACAAAAGTATTCCTGAAAAAATTTCAAGATTAAAAGAATATTAATGATTAACAGGAAGCTATATTGACAAATTATGTAAATTTGAATTAAATTAATTATAGTTAAAATCATTTAGAATTTATTTCCTAAATTAAGATTTTTATTAATGTAGAAGTCCACCACTATAAAGGTCTAATATTTAAAGGTACAGTGGGTCGGCCTTTTTACAGAGGTTTTACTGTATTTCATTTTTAATCAATAATTTTTGCATTCCACCAGTGGTTTAGAGGTTCTTTTCTTGAAGCTGGAAAACTGGAAGTGCCGGGTTCAATTCCAGGTTGCGCTTATCCCTATAGCCATTCGAATTTTGCCACGGTTTTCTCCGAAACTCATGTACACCCCCCCACATAGGACATCTTCTTTAAAAGAATTCTCTACTATACACAATTGGTAGTAATCCGAATAACATGCCTACCTATAACTTTTATTGAAATATTTTCACATTTAAGTGGAACATAAGTACTTCAAAAAGGCATCCAAAAAACCTTACATTATAAATAACTTAGGAGAGAAATATTACAAAGCTAAGCAATTTTGTTATGTTTGGTATAAAAAAAAAAAAAAAAAAAAAAAAAAAAAAAAAAAATCCCTAAAAGCTTTCAAGATTAAAATAATATTAATGATTATCAGAAAGCTATACAGACAAATTATTTATAGAGCTAAAGTCTTTTAGAATTGGTTTTTTGCATTTATGATTTTTTGAACCTCAATTTAATGACTACCTATGTAACCGTCCAAAATTTAAAGCTACAGTTTGTAGTTTTTAACAAAATATTTTCACATTTACATAACAGATAAATACATAAAAAAAAAAAATAAATAAATAAATAAATAAATAAATAAAATAAAAATAAAATAAAAAATTTTCTTTTATAACTGATGTTTTTGTTAAATAAATTTATAATAAAAACCTCTTGAATAATATAGCATAAAAATTTTTGTTACTTATAAACTATAATTTTTGCTAAATTAATTTTACGTGAAAAGAAGATATTTTAATTTGTATTCTGCATTAAAAGCAAGATATTAATATTTTAATCTTATTTAACAAATATAATAAGCAGAATAATTAATAGGAGGAGGTAAATAATTCCAACAAAATTTCTTCTCCTCATAACAACATGAGTTCAAATAAAATAAAATAATATTCAATATTGCTATTTTAAATTATGAAAACGAAAATCGAAATAATTACATTCATGTACGTTCGTGCGCATGCCTGAATCAAATAAATAAATAATTAAGACTTTCTATTTAGATAACAGATGGCAGCAGCACTGATATATGCGTCCCGAATAGTTCGTATTGGGACCGGATTTTACACTACGCCGTTATCGTACCTGAGGATTGTATTACCATGATTTTTACTTACTGTTTAATCTGGGCTTAAACCAAATCAAAAATTTCATTAAGAAAATGTTAAAATATAAGTAGGCTTATGAATAATCAATTTGCATATCATTAAGATCTATATATTTTATTGTTAACTACATACAGTAAACTCCCGATTATCAGCGGTGAACGGGGAATAGACAACCGCGGATAACTGAATCAGCGGATAATCCGCAAAATGATCAAAAAGGGGATATAAATCAATACATAAAGCCTTTTGAGCAATACTATTTAATTAACAGTTACGCGTGGCCTACATATACATTTTAACATACTAATAAAAATTTCTATTTACATTTTGCTCTATTTTTTAACAAAAAAAAAAAAAAAAAAAAATCGGTCAAGTTTTTTTTTTTTTTTAACTAACAAGGAGAGGTCACGACATGGAAAATTCAGATCGGGACGAAACTCCGGAGGATTGTAGTATACTATGAGGGTAACAACATATTAAAGCAATAGGACCCACTATCCACAAAATTTCGAGAAAAAAGCATTTAAAATTTCAGTAATCTTTAAATAGAAGTTATTTCACAAGTGAATAAGCGCCCCAGTGGTGTGATCTTAAAGCGCGAGTCTGCTAGCCAGACGACCTGGGTTCGAGGCTACCTCGGTACTACTTTTTTTTTTTTTTTTTTTTTGTTCTTTAACTTTTTATGTAATCTAAACTTTTTATTTATTTTTACTAAATTTTATGATTCAATTCAAAATCTGAAAATTTTAATAAAATATTATTTAATTTTTTTGAATATAAAATAAATAAATTTTTCTATTTTTAGTATATATAACTTAAAAACACAATAAATTTCTATAACTTAAAAAATAAATTTTAGTTTTATTTTAACTATAAAATAAGGTAAAACTAAAGAAACTGTTTTTGATTATTTATCAAAATATATTTTATTTTATTTTAGGTATGCTTGAAACAATAGTACATTTTGTTTTTTAAATTAAAAAATAATAATAATAATACAGAGAAATGATCATTTTAATTGCATATATAATTACTATCGAAATTAAATAATTACTTCTCCAATCAATACAGTTTCTTGTAAAATTAAAGTATAGGATTACAACGCTATTGAATTATTTCAGGTAAAGAAATGTTATCTTTAAATATAGATTTTAAATGTTAATGAACACCGTTTTCTTTCTTTTTTTTATCCTTCCTTGCACAAAATAATTCCACCTGCCCTTTATTATTAACAAGCTAGAAGCGTTTACGTAATTTATACACATTCAAACAAAATCAGGAAGCTTAAACCAAGATTTAAGTAACACCTGCTAACTATTTTACACTTTGTTTACAGCTTGCTTATTTTTTAATTATTTAAATATTTGTCTGTTTTTCTTTATGTTTCTTATTTAGGGTTTTGTAAAACTAAACTTTATTTTTTAAGTTATAGAAATTTATTGTATTTTTAAGTTATAAATATTAAAAATAGAAAAAGTTATTTTATACTCAAGAAAATTAAATAATTTATTAAAATTTTCAAGTTTTGAATTGAATTGTAAAATAAAGTAAAAATAAATAAAAAGTTTAGATTACATAAAAAGTTAGAGAAAAAAAAAAAAAAAAAAAAAGTTTGTCTCGAGGTAGCCTCGAACTCAAGTCGTCTGGCTAGCAGACTCGCGCTGTAAGATCACACCACTGGGGCGCTTGCTCGTTTACGAAATAACTTCTATTTAAAGATTACTGAAACTTTAAATGCCTTTTTCTCGAAATTTTGTGGATAGTGGGTCCTATTGCTTTAATATGTTGTTACCCTCATAGTAAACTACAATCCTGCGCAATTTCGTCCCGATTTGAATTTTCCATGTCGTGACCTCTCCTTGTAAAACACTTTTTCTTAATTTGCGATTGCAGTTTCTTTATCAGGATTTTGTCATAAAATGATACATCGTCCTGTTCCTCGAGATATTTTATAAGTATATCTGCATGTGCTAGGGCTGCGTCGTGGCTCATCCTCTGCTGAGTTTTATCACCTTCTTTCTCTTCTTCACTATCTTCTGAAACTGGGTCTAATACTTGGCCCACAATTTGTTCATCTGTAAGGTGTTCAATACCTGGATCATTGGCGTCACAATTAATCTACTCTTCCATGTTTCCTTCATTGATTTTTTCTCCTCCAGTAACAGATTTAGCTAAATTTACCAAGTCATGAGCAGAAATTTCATCCTCCTCTATAAACTCTACCATAGTATTTTTCACATTTGGTAAAATTTTTCTCCAAGACCTTACCAATGTAGACTGCTTAACTGCCTCCCAAGCAGTGTATATGCCATATAAATGCTGTCAAGAATCGTGTAATATCTCCAAAAGCCTTGAAGGTCATTACTCTCTTCGATCTTTTTTTGTAATAAGTTTGTTCTGTATTTTTAAATTCACTTTTCAATTCAGGCCCTTGAGGACCACGGATAATCCACAAAGCGGATAATCTGACCGCCGATAATCGGGAGTCTACTGTAATTCTTTTAAAGATTTATCATCTTACACACATAACTATGTTTTTCTCCCCTTTAAATATGAAATGGAATGATAAAATAATTGTTTTACCACTGGAAAAAGTTTGATTCGAGTACAATACTAGCCCACTGTACTGCATAATTATTATTTTTTTTTTAATATTGTTGAATTTTAAGTAATTTAAACATATCAACTATAATTTTTTTTAAAAGACTTTTTCAATAAAAAGTTTTTCTATTAAATAATCCAGTATACATACTGAAATGCTTAAAAAAAATAAATTATAACTACTTATTTAATTTTTGCATTTTGTAAAAAATGCAACTGTAATGCAATCCCAGCAGCAGAGTTGCTACATGCATCAGAAGAAATATTTTCTTCAATTGCAACCAAATTATCGGTTAAAATCTCTTCAGACACATTGTCAAGAGAAACCAGTCCTGAAAAGGACCTTTTTTTTATCCAAATAGTCGGACATTTTTCTAATAAAAAAATTCAAAGCAGCAAGGAGCGTTAATAGCAGCAACCGAGCACAATTTGGGTGCCTAGAATAATCAAGACACTCAAAGCACAATGGCATACGGAGCGGAAGTAATCCTGCTACCTTGTAAGGGAAGTAGCGAATATGCGCACAATTAGATGCGCACTAGCTAGACTAGCATCTAGCCAGCGACGAGCAACTCGCACACTTTCCTGCAGATTTCGCGCATGCGTCGTATGTCGGCGCTGAATTTCCCATTTTCATCCAAGACCCTCTTTGGTAGTGCTTCCATCTGATGGTCAACAAATCAAACAAAACTGAAAATTTTCAACCTTTAAGATTTCAACAGAAATTCTGGGAATCATTCTCATTAACGTTATAAAAGAGAGTATATTTTCTACTTTTTATGTCTCATTGGATTTTCGTATAATTAATTTTTAAATAAATAATTTTTTTTTTTAAAGAGAGAGAATGACATTGTTTGGTTTGTGCAAACTTAAATTTCCCAATTTCTATCTGGCATAGAGGATTGTTTGAAACCTCATTTTAAGGAGAATTGCATGAGGTCTATTTTAATGTGCAACTTACCTATGCTTGCTAATTTTTTTTTTTTATTTTTAAACTTATATTAAGTTGGTGATTTTTAAAAAAACTTTCAAAAAAGACTTTTATTATATCATTAGCTACAAATCTTAAAATTTGTAGAGTGGAATAAAATGGATTATGGCAAAAATTCCATTATTTTTTTATAGTTACAATAAGCTTTTTACTATAACTCCTGATTTCACTGTTATCCTTTTTACTTCCTTATACAAAGTATAATGAAGTATTGTAATGGTTTTATAATAGTTATGATATTAAATAAATAAATATATATTTTTTAAACACCAGCTTTTTTTTTTTTTAAGTGGAATGATCTTTCGATCACTCCATGTCAAATAAACTAATCATTCATCCTGACCATTTTAGATTTCAACAAAAATTACAATATTTATTCTCCTTAACAATAAAAAATAATTATAAAAACATTGTTATTTATATCTGTTTGAGGTTTCAGGTAATAATTTTTTTAATTCTTGAAAAATCTTTTATATATATATATATATATATATATATATATATTTTATAAGGTCCACACCACTGAATAATTTTCAGTTTGAAAGTTGGTTGTCTAATTAACACTCCAATCATCATAATGCACAATCTATAGAAAACATGCAGCATTTAGTGCGCTCAAAGCTGGTACACGTGAGGTGCCGGGTTCGAACCCCGGTCGCGCTCGTCGGCCTAGCCGTTCGGAGTTTTCCGTGGTTTCCTCCGAAACTTGCGTAAATACGGGCTAGGACCCCTTAGAAAGACCTCCACGGAAGGCACTCCCCCTCAGGCCTAAGACCCCAGTGTTGTCAATCGGCCTTAATCCCTAACACCAACACCAACACACCATGCAGCATTTAGAATATTAGCCATAGGGAAAATATATTGTATTATTTATATATTAAATTACACGCCAATTAAATAATTTATATATTCCAGTTTAGGAAATATTTTGTAACAGAATAAATATCCTATTCAAAACTTTTAACATGATTTTAACTGGGGCATTTAAAATCAACAAGGACATTTTCTAAAATAGAATATTTTCTGTCAAGCACACATATGGAGGAGCAAAGGGGAGGGGGGCGGGGGTATTTCCTCATTTTTTATGTTATTAATGGCATTCATTAGTTTGGTTAGTACTCCTCCCTGAGAAAAATTCAAAACCGACAGCCAATATTTTCTGATAAAAACAAAATATTAGAAGTAGATTTTTTAAAACTTGCCATACTATTATTTAAGTGTGTGTGGGGGGAGGGGGGGGGATAAATTAGAATAGAAAAACTATATCTTATGCAATAAGTGAAAACGTTTGCAGTAATAATAATAAGAATAATGGGAAGACATTTTATTTCAGACAAATTAATGTAAGGTAAAAATTGTATAACTGAATAAGTTTCCCTCATTTTTTAGTGTTTTTTCAAAACTGAATTAAATGGTTTAACAGAATTAACTGAAAAAGTGGATATAAGCTAAAACATGGTAATTAAAATTCATAACAGCCTATCTTCTTATCTATATACTAAATCCAAAAGCTAGATATCCTGACTTTAAATTACCAAATAAAAAAAAAAGCAGCATTAGAATATATCCAGGCAGTTTTCTTTTTTTTTTTTTTTCTTCTTCTTCTTCTTATTTTTCTTTCTTTCTTTATTTTTTTGTACTATTTATTATTTTAAATTTCATGCAAAATGTTGTCTATTGAAGGATTGTGAATTAATTTATTAAAGTGTAAAAGTTCTAGAATGCTGATGAAATCAAGAAGTCATTAAGAATCTTAATATCAAAATACTGAAAAATATTGAAATAATTCTAATAGTGAGAGAGTGTTTTCTTCTTATAGGGTTATACGATTAAAACTGTGTAGCAAATTTAGTTTGGAAAAGCCATAAAGCTTGTAATGTTACTTAAAATATTAAATATAAATTCTGTAATTAATTATACTTAATTAAAAATTATACTCTGGTTTGTAATATTCTATTACATAATAGTATAATTTTTTCTCTAAGTTTCTTCATATAAATATTTTTCACTGTTAGTACGACAGATCACACTATTTCTTTCAGATAGCGATTTTGCTTTGTCACCATTTCTGAATGAATGTGCAAACATTTTTATTAAAAACATATAAAGCTGGAAGTTTGTTATTGTATCTGTCCAGATTACACTTATTACTAAGGACAAAATGTAACTAATGCTGTATTTTTTAGTTCAGTTGGATAATTAAAGGCCGTTTTGCTTCGTTCATAACAGAAATCGAAGGGAGGCAGCAAAACAACCGCGAATCTTGAAAATAAACAGAAACAGAATTCAGTTCAGCGCCGGCACATGACGGCGACGCACGCGCGAAATCTGCAGGAAAGTGTGCTAGTTTCTCGTCGCCGGCTAGATGCTAGTACTAGCTAGGAGCAAGACTCCCGGAAGAATATTTTTTTAAATAAAAGTTCCTGATTAAGACGCTTGTCACACCCAAGACTACTGCCGCCAGCACTACGCCACGCACTGTCAATTTATCAATCAAATCGCCTGCTGCCTCAAAAGACGCTAGCGATTTTGCAAGACGCACTAAGCACATAGATGTAAAGTTGCCAATGCATTACCATTAGAAGTATGTTGAAAGAAATCTAAAAATATAAAACGGTGCAAACAATATTTTTTACCTAGTTTTATTTCACATATAAAGTACGTGGCAGTTTGTTTCCCTTTTAAGGGCAGAGGCAATAAGGTCTATCCACAAACCAGGGATGGAACACGGGCGCAGAATTCATACCACTATCAATGTAAGAAACTTTTCTACTTCTTAAATCGACGATATTATAGGTAGAGAAATTTCTTAAACGGATTCCGGTATGAATTCTGCGCCCGTGTTCCATCCCTGCACAAACATTAAAATTATTTTTATGTGTGCTATGTCTATATACTGAATATACATTTTTGAGAACACTGATACTTAATATATATATATATATATATATATACACATATATGTAAAAATAAATAAATAAATAATATAAAGTTAGGTTTTTTAAGTATTAGTTTTTAATGTTGAATGTGGATCAAATATATTCCCTGAATTTCTAATGGTTTAAAGTTGGCAGTTAGCCATTCTAGTTAATATGCATGAAAGGATTCAAGAAATAAAATATTGACAGTTGGAAAGGAAATTTCTGGTTAACTAAAAAATAAGCCTTTAATTTACATGTTCCATTAAAACAATACATCATACTTGCCAACATCCTAATTAATATTCCGTAGTATGGGTGGCTCCACCTTTTTTTTTTTTTTTTCAAACCAATATATTTTTAGGTATTTTTCTTTTTATTTAATCACAACTGTATTTACAGAATATATCTCTACAAATTTACCGATGTGAAAAAAAGAGCGGGACTAACAAAATATTCATTAGGATGTTGACAATTAAGCAATACATTATTTTAAAAAGGTTTATGCTTATTCGTCTTTAACTCCTCAAACGTTGACAGCTTATCTATGTGCCAGTGGCATACATCGCATTAATTACTAATTACAAAATTTGAATAAGAATCTGTAAAAATTCTTTTTTTAAATAAAGATTTATAAAATTAAAAGGAAGGATTAATGTTCAAAATAAGAAAATCGGCAAAAAAGAATGATTTAAGTGCAAGTCAAAATAAAATTAAATGCATAAAGTTAAATTTAATATTCCTAAGAAACGAAATATATGTGTTGAGTTTCAATGCACTTATTACTTACATCTTGCTGAAAGAAATTTCTTTTACATTCAGATTTTTTAAATAAAGAATTACATAAACAATTTTTAATATAAAGCCAAATCAAACTGAAAAATAAAATAAAATTTGAAAAATTTTCAGCGTTATTTAAAGGGATTTAACAAAAAACATGCAGATAAAATTCTTATGTAAAAAAAATTCTTATGTAAAGAAAATACATTTCATACTGTTTTGTTAAATAAATCCTTGTCGAATCCTATTCTTAGTCAGCCTAAGAACAAAATTCGACAAGGATTTATCTAACAAAACAGTATTAACTCTACTTTTTGTATATAGGAACTTTTGCGACTGTTCGGATACTTTTGTTACTGACTGTATCAATTAAAGTAAATATGTTAAAGAGTGAACGAGAAGACCTTATTTTGAAATAAGAGGAAGGGATTAACACACTTGGCAACATCCTAATTAACACTTTCGCGACCGCAGACGTAGACTCACGTAATTTGAACGACTGTAACTCCTCCAGTGGGCGTTTCATTCGCAATTTTTATGTCATTTATTTCATAAGTATATACCAAATATTCATATTTTTACAATGAAATATACTATAAATACAAATACTTTGATTAGGAAGAATATAATTACAATATATATCCATATGTAATATAAATTTGAATACAAAAATTGGTTCTGAAATACTGTAACTCGGGAGATTGACGCCTATAAGCAGACCATATTTTCAAAAAGTCAAAAACATGCAGTCGCGAGAGTGTTAATATTCCGTAGTATCGTTTGCCGCGTCTTCTTTTTTTCAATAGTATTTCTTTAAGGTATTGTTTTATTTAATCGTAATTGCATTTGGAGAATAATACTCTACAAATTTACTGATGCGAGAAAAAGGGCGGGGCTAGCAACACTACTGAATATTAATAAGAATGTAGGCAAGTATGGATTCAATATCTGATCAAGGTTGGTACTCCGAGCTCTTTTTCTATGTCACTTTCAGGAATGAAGAATTTTCACCTTTTGGCCATAACCAATTTTATGCAGAAAACTTTATGATACAGGCAGCCAAATAAATAAATAAAGGCCGTCCCGCACCTAATTTCGCCATAAATTATCGTAGAAACATGCGGTTGGTACCAATCTATTTAAAATAACGTGTAGTTTATAATGGCATAGTTAGATTTTAATTAGGGTATCACCTAAATATTAAAACTGGCATCAACTACATTATTTTTAATAGTAACAACCATTTTTTACAATTTATTTGAATTATTTGGATAAAATCATCGCGGAAAATTATATAGTTTACATATTTCGCTCAATTTTTCATACAGTTATAAGCTGTCAAAGTATGGGCATGCTAATGTTAAATGAATGTGGCAAACATTAATGCATATCTTCAGAAATAATTATTTTATTCAAATTCTGTTTTTTTTTTTTTTTTTTTTTTTTTTTTTTTCTTTAATGCGTTAGAATGAAGCGACCCAGACATATTCCATGCATATTTTTGACAAAAAACATTTTCTTAATTATGAAAATTATTAATAAATTTATATTCGAAAAAATTATGATGGTTGGATGGTTTGGTTTTACGTCGCACTAGTGCTATTATGACCTATATTAATATTTGCACAAATACAACCGGCATCATCAAAAACATGGGTTTCCAAATTTACAGCTCGTTCCTAACATCATTTTTTGAGTTACAGTGACATTTAATTTTTTTTTACTGCTGTTAGGAGGCCATCACTTGTCATAATCGGTATTCTCTGTGAGTAAATATCTGTAAATAATCTGACGAAAAACTAGTATTTTAATTTACCTTTATGTTATTCTTATTGCTTTGTAAGCAACATTTCGATGTTTATTGTTC
Source organism: Salticus scenicus (assembly GCA_963930645.1). Lineage (NCBI taxonomy): Eukaryota > Metazoa > Arthropoda > Arachnida > Araneae > Salticidae > Salticus > Salticus scenicus. The sequence continues at coordinate 268,523,978 of OZ005658.1, forward strand.
AAATTGACTTATTTTTGCAAAATTATAACAATATAGGCTAGAGATTGCGAAAGAATTCCAAAAGAAAACAAGCCCCGCCTTCATGCCGCTTAAACATTAATAATAATAATAAAACTATTTTGCATATTCGTATTTGACTCGATGTGTGATGCTAGTATGCATAAATCTCAATGGCAGTTACTACATCGATTGCTTAAGATAAAACTTAAATAGTTTTATTGCAATTATGTAAAATCATTTTCTTTTATAATGTAAAGTTTTAGAAAAATGTGTAAAGGCGATACAAGATATGAACATATTCGATCATGATATGATAAGTTACCCTGATATTTTAGCAGTTTTTTTACTGTTAAAATTCTGTTTTTACCCTATTGTCCTTTTTTGTATTTGAATATTGTAGGATTCGTACACCTCAAATTAAATGTAGTGTTTAGAAAACACAGTAAAGCGAGGCTTACCGTTTGGAACAACAATACGCATTCGATAATAATTTTATTATTATTATTATTTAAGAATTTTTATAGGATTTTTTAAAACAAATTTTTTGTTTTAATCTTGTTGTGACATTTTTGCATTTGGTCACTGTACCGTTTTTAAGCTTTATGTTATTTAAACTTTATCGCATGATGTAACATAATAAAATATTAAATTTTTATTAAATGTATTTTAATACAGAATAAAACAGTGGAAAGCTGTTTTTTTTTTTTTTTTTTTTTTTTTTTTAAGTTTATAAAATCTGTTATTGAGACAAAGCGTAATATTATTTATTTTCGATTAATTCTAATCACGGCATAAATTCACATTTATTATGGAGAAAGAATTTAAAACAAAGTTAGTAATATGTCCTATTACTTTTAAAGAAATAGATTTTACACTTTTAATAATTAGGAATTCAAGTACAGTAGACTACTGTACAATGCGGGATATTCGTTCTGGAACATAGGAAATCATGTTATGAGGGGCATTCATTATCAGACCAATTTATGCAAGTTCAGTCCAATACTGAAATATTTTATTTTATTCTATTTTATTTTGTTGTTTTGTTTTGTATTGTATTCTTTTCTAATTAAGTTTTCGATGTTTACTATACAAATTAACCAATTTTCGTAAAATTAACGCATTGCATGGGGCAAATTTTGATGGCATTCAAAAAGAATAATAAACCCCACCCACTGGCTTTTTCTGAAACAATACTTTACTTAAAAAATGTTTCTTGTTTCCTTAATTATATTTTGTTTGACTCTTTATAGAACTCTAGCATATATAAACGAATGAAATTTACCGTTTCCATTGTTGATGACAAAATTTCATGAGTTTGTTGAATAATTTCATGGTTAGTAATGCTTTTGTCATTACTACAATATGTCATTAGTATATATCATTATTATATATCATTAGTATTAGTATATGTCATTAGTATTAGCATGTCATTACATGCTTTTGTCATTGCTCTTTTTTATTGAATATTAAATATCCTTTCTCAGATTTTTGTTTATATATTTGTATGTATATTTTCGTGTATTGTATATTGTAGATTTGTACAATTCAAATTAAATGTAACACTTTATAAATACACTTTCATGCGGGGCCTAATGTATAAAATAAAAATATACACAACAGAAGTAGATAAATTATTTTTCTTAAATATTAAACTTTTTTTTTTAACCGACATCATTATTATTATTTTATCTTGCAATCTATATTTCCGTAACTGAATATTGTAGGATTCATATGACTCAAGTTATTTAAAATTTTAACTTATGAAGTGACGGAAGAAACTATTTGATTTTTATTGAAAATAAACTATTGAAAAATATTTAAGTCATAAACTATACTTAACAATTTAAGAAGGAGAGGTATAAGTCATTTACGTCTCAGAGGAAACAAAAACTAGATTAACTGCGTGAAAATATTAAATTTGTCTTACGGACTCTATCGCGCTGCATGAGTAGTAGAGTTGCCAACGTTTATAATTTATTCCGGAGTATTTTTAACCCCGCCTTCTTTTTGCACCAGAAACTTCATAGAATACTTCTCTTTAGTATGTGACAAGGATTAAATTTGAAGAAAATCGTTCTTCAAAATTTCCGGTATGAAAAAAGGGCGGGGCTAACAATGCTCTAGATTAAATTATAGAAGTTGGCAACTATGGAGTAGTGCGCCACAGTACGCCACTTTTTTATTCAACAGTTGAATAATTTTGAGAAGTGATATTTAATACACATAATCGACGATTAATTGCCTAATATATATATCAAACATCACTTCTCAAAATTATTGGTAACTATTAAATAAAAAAGTCATGCAAACTGGCAACACTGTGCATGAGTGCCAGTCTCTATTTATTGGTCGCGTTTCGTGCTAGCGCGATATACAAGAGGTTATTCTCTCTAGAGGTCTCTAGTTATTCGCATAAGCTTAAAAGCAAACGCAACATATTGTGGAAATTAACTTTTTTTTTTTTTTTTTTTTTTTTTTTTTTGTTAATAATTAATATTTTTGCCCTTTTTCTCCAGCAGGAATCTTAAGGAATAATGTCCATTCTGCGGTAGATCATAATTTATTTTTTCAAAATAAAAAGACGGATCTGTAATACATTTTCACTTGTAACACTATCAAGAATTGATTTAAAGTATATAAATAGTACTCTTTCCGGAATGCCTTTCCTAACAGCATATCTTCACACTACATACTTAGGATATCCTACGACATCCTGGAGATATCCACAAGATATACTGTGGATAAGTGTACTGTTATGGTTGATCTCAGAAATTTGAATATGAGGTCAAAAATAGTGGTTGCGATTGTAAAGAAAAAGGATTTCATGCCTGTTTTAATAATTAGATGACCCCTTAACCCGTTTGCATTACACGGGAAAATGGAAAATTTGATCTTATCACCAACATTTTTTACACTTATCCTTTCCTACATAAACCCTAAAATTATAAATATATATATATATATATATATATATATATATATATATTGTTCTCGAATCGCATAGATTGTAGTATTTTATTACGAATAGGGCTGTCTTTGTTTTGTTATATTGAATGTAAAGAATTCCTCTTCTACATTTCACCAAACACTTATTCAAGGAAATATCTCGGCTTGGCATGAAAACTTTTTTGAATCTTTTCTTTATTATGCCCATTATTGGTCTAATATTACTAAGAGAGCATCACGCTGCAAACGTTCATTATTAGCAAATTATTATACAATAATTTCTCTCCTATTTACCGACGGCACATTGCTATAAAAATGTGGAAAAGGTATTTGTATGAAAATAGTGTTATTATAAAAGACAGAAATTTCTCATCCTTAAAAGTGTCCTAGAAAAAAATAAAATAAAATATATAAATAAATAGAAATGCAAAGACTTTGAACTCTGAATAATGTAACGTTTAAAATAAACTTTAAAGGGTGAGAATTATAATTAAGAACGGAATATACGCAGTCTTCAAAATGTATAAAACTGGCATCATTCTTTTAAAAATAACTTTATAATTAGTAGTTCAAGATCTTTTGGAATAATCAGAGAGTTTAATTCGTACACAATTTTATATGGATTTTACTTGATTATTAATTGAGAAACAGTAACATCTGCGGTAATTTTAATATTAAAATAATTCATTTATGAACATAATGCAATTGTAACGATTATTGTAGTAAAATCTTTTTTAGTCACTGCACACATTTCTTCTTTGAAAGTGAATTTATTTAATTATTTGCTAAGATAATTTTACGCCTTTTATAACGTCATTCTTATTTCTGCAATTAAACTCGTGGTGTGTGACCTCTGCAACACACATCTCTAACCCAGATTCAAAGGATCTCCCAAAATCCAAATAATATCCCTAACAACACACGTGTCCGTAATGCATCCTGAAGATGCCCACAGGATGTACATAGTTGTCCTTTCCTTTTTATCCATATATATTAAAAGGACATCTATGGATATCCCATGGACATCTTCAGGATGTATTATGGACATGTGTATTGTTAGGATAATGATTATGATGATGATAATATTAATAATGATAATAATAAAATAAAATAAATGTATGCTTATTTTTTTCGGTTGGCTGATGAATATTTTTCAGAAGACGTCAGATTAAAAATTATTTAAAATCTATAACAGTTTTTATATAATTTTTTTTATGACTTTATAGAAATATAAAATCATAGTAAAAATGATATAGTGTAGGGCTAATGGTTCATGATATACACAAAAGTAATCTTAAGCATTGTAGTCTGCAAATGGAATTTTTAAAAGTGAATATTAGCATCCTTATAATACAGAAAACATAATGAAATTTGTATGCGTTTTCCAGAAATATAAACGAATACATTTTGTAGAAAATAGTATGAACAGCATCAATATTTTATATGTAGGAATACGCAAAGGATTCTGATACATTACAGTCTATTAGTGCAAATGCTTCAAAATACATTTCTAGTTGTTTTATCGCATTACATTTTATAACTGACAGAGTTTTAGTGCGTCACATGGTACACATACGATGTATAGGGCTATTTAAAAGCAATCATACCTATAGTTTTCTTTTCTATATAATTGATAAGAATGCTCTTTAAAATTATATGTATTATTACACTTCTGTCATTCGGGCTTAAGCCTATTCATTAACTCATCCATTAACGTAGGTTGTGGTTGTTGTTCATACCTTCATTAATGATTTTATCGGACGCATCGCATTGACGCATTTTTATCGCTCGTGGTTTAGAAAACATAGATAGTTGTTCAATAAGATTGTAATAATAATAATATAAATAAATAAAATTTGTAGATGTAGTTACTGAATGTGGACCTCAATCTTAAAATCTTCATGACAAAATCACTCTTTCAATTCACGTGGGACATGACTATCAACCTACCTCATAGCTCACTACAACATATGACACAACATTTCATTCATGCATCTTCGTTCACTTTTTTGCACCTCTCACGTCTTAACATTAATTAATTTTCATGACAAAACAACTCTTTCAATTCACGTGGGACATGGCAAACAACCTACCTCACCCTCTTGCAACACCTCATGTTATTTTAAAGCAGGACTTTGTCCCACCTGAAAATATTTGAAGTGCCTCAATGTCATAACAAAATTTTCCCGCGTCCTATCCTCCCAACACTGCTGCCGCCAGTACTACGCTACACACTGTCAATTTATCAAACGACGCTAGCGATTTTACAAGACGATCTCATCATTGCCCCGTAAATTATTTAACGCATTACCATTAAAAATATGTTGAAAGAAACCTAAAAATATAAAACGGTGCAAACAATATTTTTTACCTAGTTTTATTTCACATATAAAGCACATGGCAGTTTCCCTTTTAAGGGCAGAGACAAGAAGGTCTAGCAACAAATATTAGAATTATTTTTATGTGTGCTATGTCTATATACTGAATATACATTTTTGAGAACACTGATACTTAATATATATATATACACATATATATGTAAAAATAAATAAATAAATAATATAAAATTAGGTTTTTTAAGTATTTGTGTTTAATGTTAAATGTGGATCCAAAATAATTCCCCTGATATTCTAATGGTTTAAAGTCGGCAGATAGCCATTCTAGTTAATATGCATGAAAGGATTCAAGAATTAAAATATTGACAGCTGGAAAGGAAAATTTTGGTTTACTAAAAAATAAGCCTCAAATTTTCATGTTCCATTAAAACAATAAATCATACTTGCCAACATCCTAATTAATATTCCGTAGTATCGGTAGCTCCACCTTTTTTTTTTCAAACCAATATATTTTTAGGTATTTTTCTTCGTATTTAATCACAACTGTATTTACGGAATATATCTCTACAAATTTACCGGCGTGAAAAAAAGAGCGGGAGTAACAAAATATTCATTAGAATGTTGAAAAGTATGCAATTCATTATTTTAAAAATGTTTATGCTTTTTCGTCTTTAACCAACACCTGCTCGAACTAATACAAAGCCTATGAACCAAAATTCCCGCCTCCACTTACGTCAGCAACCGAGGTCCCAAATGATCTTTCCAACACCTGCTCTACCAATTTAAATTCAAGTATATCTCGTGCTCGCTTGCATGGACGATGGATAATTTCCCCTGAACCATTTTAACTTTAATCCGATAATTATTAAAATTCCAATTTATTTGCAATTAGGTAAGAATTTTATTTTGATAATTCTTAAATACATGTGTGTATTTACTTATATAAGTTTGTTTCAACTATTTTAAATCTCATTTAATTCAATTAGGAAGTTTTTCATAATGCGTAAGATTAGTAATAATATAACACGTGTTGATAACTAACCCATGACTCTTTTTACTGCTTATTTTATTGAAGATTTAAGATTGATCTATTGTCTTTAATGGTTATTTCTACAGATACTGCTTTCATTTCACTTACATTTAAATTCGTTACCTTTCCCATATTGTTAAAAAAATATTAGTAAATAAGACAAAAGTAAAATTATCAGTACGATTTGTTTTAATGAAAGTGAAACAAGTAGAATTGCGGGATTAAAATTTAATAATAAGTAACAGTATTTCAAAGTATATTCTGGTTACTAACTTATTTGTTTGCTTTTAAATCTTCATATTAACTTTTTAATAAGTGATGAAATACCTGAAATTACTTTCGATTAATTTAATAGAAAATATTTTATTTGTAATTTAAGAATTTTTACTATTAGGCATAATTTTGACTTGGTGTTTAAATTTATATGACAAACGTAAATGTAAACCAAATTATTATATATTCATTTTTTGAATGGACATGAAATTATAGCCATAATAATATTCTTTTGAATAACCTACATAACTGAGTAGGTTATATGTTGACTTAGTTATAGTTCATAGGTAGTATAATTTCATTGTCTTTTTTTATTAGACATATATTAAGAGTGAGAGTTAAAAAATAATGTAACTAGAGCATTTATTTTTTGAATTCCCAAATCTCTCTCTCTCTCTCTCTCTCTCTCTCTCTGTATATATATATATATATGAAAATATAATCAAATGAATGAAATAAATGAAATTAAACCCCAAAAAACACTGAGATCTTCATCAGGGATGCCCCTCAGTGTAGGGGTGAAAGAGAAGTTTTTGAAAGGACAGTAGCAATTAGCTAATAACTATCCTTAGCCCCCAACTGCTCACCAAACAGAAAAACACCATTAACTAGAATAGTTATTAGCTAATTGCTACTGTCCTTTCAGAAACTTCTCTTTTAACCCTACACTGAGGGTCCTCCCTGATGAAGACCTCGGTGTTTTGGGGGGTTTAATTTCATTTATTTTATTCATTTGTTTATATATTCCTACATTTAAGTTTTGCATTTCCTTTTGCTGCAATTTTGTGAATTGGTTTGTAATTCTCCTTTTGGTTTTTTTAACCTTTTTCGTTTTTCAAATCTTTAAACGTATATATATATAAATTCATTTCAATAGTTTTCTATATATATATATATATATATATATGCATACATACATACATACTTTTCCCCCCAATCATTTATCTTTTCATTTATATGTTAAACTAATGTTAGCCCATGTGCAATATAATTTTATAAGTTCCATTTATGTCTTAATTTGATACAGTTTTACTAATCATTTGATAATTAATTTGATGAGACTCCTTTACATATTTTCTAACTCTGAACAAATTTATCTTGCATGTACATAATTTATAAGCCACGGTTATTTAAGGCTTTTCAATTGATTTATTTAAAATAAAAGTTTTTAACATTTTCCATCAAACTATATAACTTCTGTTTGACCATCTGTCTGTCTTACCGCGCTGTAACTCTCGTGAATATTCATGTAATTTGTTGTCATTGACATATGTTTGAAAAAAAAAAAAAAAAAAAATATATATATATATATATATCTTTATATATATATTTCTTTTGTGCGTGTGTATGTCACTGAACTCCTACTAAACGGCTGGACCGAGCTTAATGAAATTTTTTGTGTGTCTTCAGGTGGATTCGAGAATGGTTTAGATTTACAATTCATTTCAATCGAATAATTGGATCAAAAGATATTAAATAAAAACTCCATTTTAACTTTAAAATGATGTAAAAGAAAAATATATTTGATGCCAAAATAAACAAAATTCACGTTTATTTATTTTTTTTTCCGGAAATAAAATATTTTTAATTTTGCGTGATAAACAACAAATAAACAAATAAAAATTAGAAAAAAAAAATATATTATGAAAATATTCGCGTGTAAATAAATATTTTCATAGAGATACTTGGTATTAGCTTAAAATTTTTATTTAATTCAGGGATGGAACACGGGCGCAGCATTCATACCGGAATCTGTTTAAGAAATTTTACTACCTATAATATCGTTGATTTAAGAAGTAGAAAATTTTCTTACATTGATAGTGGTATGAATACTGCGCCCGTGTTCCATCCCTGTTAATTTAGTAGTACTTTTCTTCCTACAGTAAAACAAAATTTTCGTTTTAATTGATACTTTATATGTAACTTATAAAGGTTCTTTTATGTTTTAACCTTAATTGTAAATAGTAATAATTTCGAATTTATTAGAACATTTTTATTTTGTATGTAGCATAAAACAGATTTTTTTTTTTTTTTTTTGCATGGAACAGCTTTAGTTTGGAAAAATTTGAAATTTGGCACCGAAGTAGTACGGACGTTTCTCACCAAGATCGTCAGTTGCGCAATTGAGATAGCCATGTTAATTCATCGCAAAAATGGCAAAAAATATTTAAAGTCGACAAGGGTGGGGGGAGGTCTATACTAAAGCTGTGCCTTGGTATTTATCTTCTATACATATAATAAAATAAGATGTTTGTGTGTGTGTGTGTCATTGTGTATGTATTTCCAGAGCTTTTTAAGAAAACGGCTGATGGCTGAGCTACAAAAATTTGCATGGTGGTTCGTAATGACCTTTCCTGATGCACCTCGAAGCCCGATTTTCGAATTTTGCTTTAGTTTTCTTTTAATTAATGAAAATGTTAAAATAAAAACCTTCTAATTACTGATAAATTGGCCATTTAATTTTAATCCCATAGAATAACAATAAAGGAAGAAGGAGCATAAGGTTTCTACATAAGCTGTTGTGTTGCCACAAAAAACAGCGATTATTAACAAGCCTTTATTAACAAACTTCAATATTGAGAGGAGCAAAAGTAGCTTTCGCTGGCATTTCCCTAGAAGGGGTTTGTAAGCATTAAGACTATTGGCGTGCTCCTTCTTCCTCTATTATTATTCTATGTTTAATCCTTAATTTAATTGTTGCCAAAAAAAATTATCATTATTTTTTCGACAGAAAAAGAAAACGTGAACAATAAAAATTATATTTATTTAAAATATTTAATTTTAATCCTTAATTTAATAGTTGCCAAAAAAATTATCATTATTTTTTCGACAGAAAAAAAAAACGTGAACAATAAAAATTACATTTATTTAAAAAAATTAAAAAAAATTAGAAATATCAGTCGTATTGTTACAAATAAGATACCAAATGAAAGATGCAATTTTTGTGAATCCAACGGATTAAACAGCTTATCGATCGGACAATTAGGTATTTTAAAATTAACTAATGTATGTATTTTAGGTGGCAACAGCAGGAGATTGTATGGAAACCGTTTGGTAATTTTTTTTTAATGGCTACTAATTAAGTCACATGTTTTTTTTTTTTTTTTTTTTTTTTGGTAAAGTGGGATTAAAAATTGCAGTTTTGAAATTTTTTTTTTTTAATTTTCTTTCACAAACACAAACATATAGTATACAGCTTGTACAACACTAGACCAAATTGAAGTTCAAATTTCATCAATATTTAAATACATAAATGAAAATAAAAATATGTTTAATTGGAAATATATATAACCATTAAAAGTTTAGTTGTCTAAAATATGTCAGAAATAGCGCTCATAGCATATTGTTACAAGGTATTAAATCTTATTTTTACAAGAGATTAAATCTAAAATGGTGACAAAAATTCAAAAGTCGCCAAAGAGAACTATATTAAGGCGGTACTATGGTCATGCTTACAAACCATGAATTATATATAACCACAAAAAAATAATTGTCTCATGCAACAGACGTAGCCGGTCATAGCATATTATAATATTTAGCGTGAAATTGTTATCATTTTTATGGTTGATCGGGGATAAACAAAATAAACATAGGAAATAACGTAAAAGCAAATATTATGTGCACCACGTATAGTGTTGTTCATATGTAACTGGGATTCAAATATAAAACTTCATTTTTTTCGATACTATTTCGAAACTGTTATCTAATAAGGACTTAATGGAAGCCTATTGGTAAACCATTGTCTCAGGTAATAGGGACAAGCGCCCGAGTTTTAGCGGATGACCAAATCGTTACCGAAGGCAGCAGGGATCCGAAGCGAGCTTTTGAGCAATTTTAGTATTTTATTTTATTTTTGTAAAGCTATATAGAAAAGAGTTTCCTTTAAATTTAGTGACCAGCGAAGCGGGCAAAGCCTGCTAGTTATATATATATTTCTTTTGAGCGTGTGTATGTCACTGAACTTCTCCTAAACGGCTGGACCGAGTTTAATGAAATTTTTTGTGTGTCTTCAGGTGGATTCGAGAATGGTTTAGATTTACAATTCAGTCCAATTTAACAGGCCGATTCACAGTACGTACGAGTGGAGAAATGGCAATGACAACGCCCATCTCTGACGTCATTTTGACGTCAGCGTTTCCGGTGAGTGAGAAACAGCAATTCTGGGGCTCATTTTCTCTACTCCATCGTTGTGCTAAATGTCTCGTTGTTGGCATCGCGAACTCGGCCGGTTCTATGTCGGCGAGAACCGAGAAGCAGCGATGGAGAAGTGTTAGAAAAGATATTTTCGATAGATTTTGTGAAGTTATACTGCGTTTTTTAAGAAAATAATCTTTTCATATTATTATTTTTATTTATTTTAACTATATTTTAAATGCATTGTTTTGTAAAATTATAATCGAAAGTTATATAGTTTTCAACGTTATTGTTAATGAAAATTATGAAGATAGAGTGAAATTTCATTTTTTAAGACTGAATGGCTATTGTTTTGTGAATGTGGATATTTAAAATTTTGCCATATTCATATGCAGTAGGAATTCAGTCCTTTATATTTAAACTGGATACTACATGCCTCTTTTGGGATGAAAACTTAATAATATACCAAAGTATCACCAAGCTGTAAATAGGTAAGGAGAAGTAAATATTTTTGCATTAAGTTATAACCATGTGTATTTAGTAATTCTATTTTCTATCAGTTCTATTTATAAAATAGATTAGTTAAATAACTATTTACTTTTGAATTACCATAATGCATTTTTGTGAAGTTTTTTTTTTTTTTTTTTAAGCTTATTTCAATAATAATAAAATAATAATTTTTTATATTATAATCTAGTTGTGAATCTGTTTTATAATTTGATCTTCTCCCTTCACACATATTATATAAAATTTTATTGAATGATCATACATTAAATTTTTTGCAAAACTGATATTTACAAAATTTATTGCTTTAAAATTCAAATTTCAATAAATTAAAAGATGAAGAAAAAAAAAAAAAAAAAAAAAACAGATGGTTTGCATGATTTATAAAACATTTTGCATCTGTACCCATTTGTTACATTTTTAAACCTCCAACTTCTCATCCTTGTTTCAATACAACAACAACAACAAAAAATACACTTTAAAATTTTTCTACTTATTTTTTAAAATGTACTTGATTAATTTTATATAAACATGTAATTCAATCATTAATGCTGATTACACCTTATTGATTAGAAAACATGGTTTTGTGGCTCTGAATTATGTATAAATTTTATTATGTTTTGTGATATATAAAGATATATATACATTAAAGAAATATTCACATATGCAATATATCATAATTCTGTCATGAGATTGTATTCATGAACCAGTAGTGCTATTTATATTATTTGTTCAAATTCAAGAGCAAGAAATCTCAAGCTTTACTTTTATAAATAAAATTTAAAATTTAATGCATTTGTGTAGCCTATATCTTATCTAACAATTGAATTTCTCCCCGAAAAATCATATCACAATTGAAAAGACCTATCAAATAATTTTCATACTGGATTCACAGGTTTTTAATGGTTTATATTATGTGAAAAATCATCAAAAAACCATAAACTAGTAATTTAACTTAAATATTTAGCTGTTATTAACCCGTTAGTAGTCGCTAGTTGGTCGATTTGTCGCCCATACTTCAGTTTTTCCAAATTTTTTTGTTCAATAGCCACCAAAAATTTTTAGAAGTGGCATTTGATATACATAAAACGCGAATAAAATCTATTTAACGTCGATCACATTACTTCTTAAAATTATTGGTGACAGTTAAATAAAAGGTTCTCAATCTGTAATAGGTGGCGCTGTCGATAGCGACTACTAACGCGTTAAATATATTAGAGTTTGAAAGCATGGGTTAAATTACATTTTTTTAAAACATAGTTATGAAATCTCTTTAAGCAAAATCTCTTTATAAATTATCAAAAGTAACATAAAAGTCAATATTTTTACCTAGGTATATTATTGTTATTATATTATGTTTTTTATTTTTGAGAAACGAAAAAAAAAAAAAAAAAAAAAAAAAAACAATTGTTTTCATTGATAAAAATAAAACTTTCCTAGACTATAAATTCTACCTTCAAATATCAATTAATAATTCTATGAAGTTAGATTGTATTTCATAACATACATTGAATGTATAAATCTATTTAATTTATTATTTGCAAGACGATTTAATGTTATTTCATTAATTAAATTGTATGTTATTGATACCTATATATGTGTGTTAAAAAACTACCATGTCATTATCTAGAGAAAAACAGAATTATAGCTAACTTTCAAATGGCTTCAAAATGCTAAAATGTCAATTTGATGACTTTTGGTTACAATTTTGAAAAGTTGCTAAATGATGTATTATACTGCACCTGTCCATAAATTTATACATATTTCAGATTTAAGAAATAAAAAGATTTTATCAATTTTCAATTAATCAAAGAGAAAATTGTGTTTTAAAATAGATTTTGCTTCTCTTTGTTTCATAACAAAAGTCTTGAGGTTGTTGTTAAAGGTTACATTTGGGGATAAATCGCTTGTTTATAATAAGAGATCCCATGTTTTAATGCAACAGTTTCGAGAATATTGAAATTTTCAAAGAAATGCTTTAGTTTATGAATGATGTTTATTTGATGGATATTCTTGAAATAATCCAACAAACTATTATTTACATGACAAAAGTTATGAAAACAATTTATGTAGAGACATAAACTGTGAATAAACAATTTTCAACAACTGTCATAAAAAAAAATAAAAATAAATCAACCAAGTCATAAATACCTTTTAACTTTTTTGGAAAGTTTAAATAAATAAACAAACATCAGTATGCTTAAACAATTTTTAAGTTTACCATTACCATCATAACAAGAGAATAGTGTTTTATGATACAAGATATTAAATAAAAACAATGCATACTACTTTCATATAAGCAATGAATGTAAGAGATAAACAGACATACAAATTATTTTGTAAATCATGTAAACCAAATTTTCAAACTTATGTTGTCTCTCAATTTCATGTTAGATTATTTTGTTTTTATAGAAATTTCTCATTTTGAATGTTTAATTTGCATTATAATGTTTTAATAACTCTCTAAATATCATTTGTTATAGGTTTAAATAGATATTTTTTTTTATAATAGGTCATTTATTTTGCATCCCAAATAGTTGTTTTCAGTGCTTTTCAATGTTAGGTAGTTTCATCCATGTAGGTGCTAATATTTAGCAATTTATCACTTTTTGGGGAGAAAGAATGTCTAAGTATTGGCACCTGTCTTACGGTTGCTACAATAATCTTTTGACAAAGTTGTACACAGCAGTAATGTAATGTTAGTGCTAGAAAAATTTTTATTATGGTCCATGGAAGTGGGAACATTTATTTTTTAGTTGTCTTGATACTGCATTACACGACTATTGTTTTTAGACAGTGATTTTAACATTGTGCAAATTTACATTACTCTCCTTGAATCAAACAATTTTTAAGTTTTGATAACTTTCAATTCTCTATACAAAACTATTATTGGATTGTTTTGTTTTTTCTCTCTCTCTCTCTCTAGGGAATGAAGTATGAGTTTTTTAATGAAAAATAAAATTTATTATTAATTTTTAGATAAATAAAAAAATCAACAGTAAATTGTAATATAAATAATAAGTCAATAGATTCGCTATTGGCTTCCACTCTGAATTCATGAAATTATTAATTTTTATTTCAATGAAAATAAGTACTTTGTTTTTATTATTTAAAAAAGTAAAGCACCATAGTAGAATAATAAGATATACTTAGATAAATTAGGGACTTTTATTTCTATTTTGATAAATTATACAAGATTTTGCTTAAAGAAATTTTTATAACTATATTAAGAGAAATATGGTTTCACTCGGTGCTTTCAGCATTGCTAATTATAGTATATGATACTGATTACTTTTAGTAAATAATAAAGAATGATATTTGGGATATTTGAAATATGGAGCATCTATTTCTTTTCTTTAATTTAAATAGCGAAAAGACTTAATAATTTTTCTCTGATTAAAGAGAAAAAATATTTTAAAACAGAATTTTTATGTTTAGTATTTTCTACTGTAAAGATATTGCTATAAAGAGTCACATTTGACGAAAAATTGTTGGCTTGTCATGTATATAGTAATATGTAGAGTTGTGTGTAAAAATAATATAAATATGGGTATAGAATGATTCCATCTAGTGTCCACACTAGATATTATATGTATATATATATATATATACATATATTGTGTTTATTGGCAATAGGTTTTATATCTTTTTAATCATATTTACTATTCAAAATAGTTTTTTATGCTCTTTAACAAATATCTCTTGAAAATAAATAAGTGAAGAAGTGATTGCACATTTTTTCAATGCTAGAAGTATCACAAAAAGTTACTATGTTTGGCAATAATGAAGCTGAATATTTAGACATTCGATATCAAATTACTCTGTTTGGAAATATTGATCTCATCTCAATATAAAAAGTATCGGAAAATCTGAAGAAATACTAAATAATTTGTGCATGTCTAGGAAATATCTAACGTTTTTATTTTCCCCATGCTAATTATAAATTATGAAAATTTCTGAAGTTTGTGTGTTCAAATTTTTATTTATACATATATAATGTAATGGTGAAAACAAGAAAAAAGTATTATACTATCCTGCGAAATATTTATAAGTCAAATGTTATGTCCATTTTACAAAAATAATAAACACAAGTTCTTCAATGTAGTCAACATGTTTACAACCTACTATAAAAGCTATTTTTTTTTTTTTTTTAAACAATAGAATGTCCTATGTGTACATTTACCTACTAAAATTGATTATAAATAAATTTCTTTGTAATACAAAAATGTAACTATCGGAATGCCCAACAATCTTATTATTTAAACTTTGTGTATGTGATGTAACATTATTTAAAACAAAAATCTTTATATCAATACTAAGAATATATATATATCAAATTTTCAATTGAAATTTAATAACCAAGCAAGAATATATAAATCACTCTATTTACCTATTTACAGCTTATAATTATATTTTTATCTTCATAACACTTTTTTTTTCCATTATAAGAAGATGTTCAGAAGAAATCGTTTAATCCAATTTGCCGATGACCGAATAATTAATGCTTATGTATATGACAAAATATTCATTATTCACATACATAAAACAATAATATTTCAGTCCGAAATTACGAACTTATATAAATATTGTTGGAAAAACTTGTCGTAAATAACCTTTTCTACAACTACGCAGTATACATTCACAACGTGCTTTTGATTACAAACAATATTCCGATGAAACTTTCCTATTGGTTATATCGCTACGTTTTCTATCATAATCGGTAAAACTGACGTCATTTTAGGGACGCCTTCTCGCTTGCTTTATCGATCAGCTGGCACGACTCTTGTGCGAGTGAAAACGGGCCCCGGAATAGCAATTTCTCCTACTACCGAGAACAGCGATGGAGTAGAGATGAAGCTTTCGGCTACGTCACGTCTCACTCGCTTCTCTACTCGGCCGCGCTGTGAATTGGGCTGTATATTGTTTATTTAATTAATTTATCACTTATAAATTGTTGTTGATTTTGGAATGTTTCACATTGGATCCGGCAGACTGCGCTACGATCGTAGTATCGAATGTTCAATAATACGCAAGCGAAGTGATGACGTCACTGGCTGTCCGTGGATGCAAGAAAAATATTTCCTATGTTAATCGCCCATTGGATTTTTTGTAAAAAATTACAAAATATCGAGGAAAATTATTTCCCGATTTTAATCCCCATATTTGGGTATAGATATGTATTAGTTATCATGTGCATGCGTTAGATTGAGTTGTTTTTGCTGTAAAATTGATAAAATTTTAATTTTTAATCTCAAAACTCTGTCATCCTTGGCGGAAAAAAAAATATCGCCATATCATCTGGCGAACATATTTAATTTCTTTCAAAAATAATGGTTGTTTCGACAACTTATATTAAGAGAGTAATGAATAATATGAAACAATTTCGTACAATACATATTACGAAAATATAAATCTGGCATGCATATTTTCGTATCACGTTTTTGATCGCCAAATACAAAAAACGCCAAGGAAGACAGAGTTTTGAAATTTTAAATTAAAATTTTGTCAATTTGAGAGCAAAATAACTCAATCTAACACAAGCATACGATAACTAATACATATCTATACCCAAATACGGGGATTAAAATCGAGAAATAATTTTCCTCGATTTTTAATAATTTTTTATAAAAAATCCAATGGGAGATTAACATAGGAAATATTTTTCTTGCATCCACTGACGGTCAGTGACGTCACGCTTCGCTTGCGTATATTCTATTGTAATTCCAGTTTGTCCCGACAGTTGGTGCTGCGATCAAATTCAGGAAAATATTTTGTAACTTCGTGTTATTATTGTTATACAAAAAATTGTGTCCTAATTGAAATATTACATCAAGATGTAATTAGTGTTTGAAGAGTTTTGAAGCGTGCATGAAAACTATACATTTTGCAAATTTGGTGCGGAATTGGAGTGAGTATTTTATATAATTTTCTATAAAATTTACACGCGCGTTGATTAACAACCACCCTAACCTACAAATTTATTTGTGTAGCTAATTTATTATATTATATTTATTTATTTTTTGTATGGAACACTTTTAGTATCGGATCCCTTTGGCAGAATTTGAAATTTGGCACCGAAGTAGCTCGGACGCTTCTCGCCAAGATCTTTAGTTCCATAATTGAGATAGCCATTTCAATTCATCACAAAAATGGCTTAAAATATTTAAAGTCACCAAAGGGGGTCCTATACTTTTGTGCGTGTGTATGTCACTGATATTTTATTTATTTATTTTTTGTATGGAAAATTTGGCACCGAGGTAGCTCGGACGCTTCTCGCCAAGATCTTAGTTCCACAATTGAGATAGCCATTTCAATTCATCGCAAAAATGGCTTAAAATATTTAAAGTCACCAATGGGGTCCCATACTTTTGTGCGTGTGTATGTCACTGATATTTTATTTATTTAATTTTTGTATGGAACACCTTTAGTATCGGATCCCTTTGGCAAAATTTGAAATTTGGCACCGAAGTAGCTCGGACGCTTCTCTCCAAGATATTTAGATCCACAATTGAGATAGCCATTTCAATTCATCGCAAAAATGGCTTAAAATATTTACAGTCACCAAAGGGGTCGTAATTTGTGGCTTAGATTTAGAAAATCCGTGCTTTTCTCACGGCCAATTATATGTTGCGTGTTCCGGGTTTGGAAAACCTTCGAATTTGTTTGTGTATACTCCTCAAGGATTAACCAAAAATATTGTACATCCAATGGCATTACGGTAAATTCAGTTTTTGTAGATAAAAAAATATACCTGTTATAAAATAGAGTTTCAACTTTTTCACCTTTAATTAAAACGAGTTAAAGTTTTTATTTAATACGAACTCTACATTTTACTTCGCTCATACTATACACATACACACATGCATCGATTGATTGAATTGTGATAAATGTACATGTAATGGATGTTAGATATTGTAATAACTTTTTGATAAAAATTTTCATCAAATCGGTTCAGACTATTACAGCTTATTCAAAAAAAGACGGAATTTTTATGTGAAATTCGTTGCTATCAGAGATTCTCTCATAAATTGAAATATTTGCCGTATGAAATAAAATTTTGTGCTGTTCGACATTCAGCGGAGGTTTTAAATAACAAGTAGCAAGTAGAAAGTACCAAGTAGCAAGTAGCAAGAAGCAAGTAGCGAAAATTTCGGTAATTATGTCATTTACGTTATAATCAGAATTCACAGTCACCGTTCACAGCGCTCCATACCTGTTTCACTTATACACCACATCCTTACGCACTTACAATAAGTTAGTTATTTTTTTCTAGCAAAATATTCTCTAGAAATAATTTATATGACAAAACAACGTTTGTCGGGTCAGCTAGTATATATATATATTGCACAGATATAATAAAATTGACATTTTTTATTCCTATGTATATAAAAAAAAGAAGGTTTCTATAGAATACAATATGATTAACATCCGAATTTGACAAAAAATTACTCACATGTATTAAGGACTATCACCAGAAATTGCTGATATTGCATTTTCGACTTTTAAAGAGTTCTTAACACTTTTTTTTAATCCTTCTGACGATTTTAATGCAAGAATTTTTAAGTTAATAATTCCATGATACAATTATCATTTTTCAACAGAAAATTTAAATTTTATCTTTGAATATTTTTTTTAAAAAGTTCTAATTTAACTTTTTGATGCATCTATTAAAACGATCAAAATTTTTTAACCATTATGACAATTCAGAAATTCTAAAAAACTATTCTATTTTACATTAATTATTCTTCTTTACTATTTAAATAGCTTCTTTTCTAAAAAAATCCTTTTGTTCATTTTTTAAGACAACACTTTAATTCATAATTCTAATTTACACATTTATCTTGATTTGTAAAATAAATTAGAAACATTATGACGAAACTTGTTTATAATTATAAAAGAAATTTATTCCGATATTACGGTAAATGTGAAGTTTTTAGATTGTTACTATACAACTGTTAAATGTGCAAATTAAAGTTTCATTTATATATTTCCAAAACCTAAAAAGTAATATATGATGATTATGGTTATCAAGAAACTGATGTCATGCTGTATTAAAAATATTTTAATGGATTACATATTAATGTTATCTTATTGTCATCACTGCAGACAGTCGTCAGTTGCCCATCAGCGCAGCACTAGAGCGACGTAAAACCCATTCAACCAACTAACCAACCAACCATCACTGATATTTTAAAACAAAGGAGTGAAATATAGGACTAAAAGTTTGTAATTTTAAAATTTAAATATCACTGAAAATATTGTGTAGAGCAGGGCCCGAAATGTCAGCTCAGATTACACTCGCCGAAAAAAAGTTTTACTCGCCACAAAATAGGGCTGTCATTTTTTTTTTTTTTTTTTTTTTACGCATTTTGGATTTTTTATTTTGCCTAACTATTTCAAATGCTTTTACAAATATGCCTAAAATTATGTATGTTAAAAGTGTGTCATATATCACCATGTCTCATAATCAAAAATCATTATAATGCATTGTATATGAGATTTCAAAAAGATTAATATATCTGTAAATGCGAAGAGTCATTAAAGAAAAAAAGAAGAAGAAGAAAACTTTGCCAAACAATATCCTGTGAAAATATTTTTATTATCAATGATTAAGCTTCCTTATTTACCTATTTATTTATTTAACTTTTTACATCAGAAGTGACTTTTTCGTCCATTTTATTTTTATAATCAGACGGAATGTCGATGTGTATAACGTTCATTATGGTCATTTGAAAAAACCATTTTGTAATTACTTTTTCGATAAAATCGTTGCTTACAAATCATAACAAGCGCAAATTCTTAGCGTTTCAGCAAAAACTGGAAAATGTGAACTGTTTTTTGATCATTATTCAACAAAATAAACATAGGAAGTATCTTTGAAAGGGCTCGGTCTCATTTTCATGCGCCAATATCGCATAGGCCAACTTTCGCATTTTCTTCTCTCAGATAGTGGGCGACGGGCAAAGAAGCTCTCCGCTCGTGTATTCTCACTCTGCTTGAAGAAATCACAATGGGAAAAACGAAACTGCCGAAGAGATAAAACTTTTATGCATGTTCTAATAACTTTTCCTTTCTCAGGCTGGGGCGATCGTTGGGCAGCGCACACACAGACTCGCCAACTTTCGCATTTCCTTCTCTCAGATAGTGGGCGACGGGCAAAGAAGCTCTCCGCTCGTGCATTCTCACTCTGCTTGAAGAAACCACAATATGAAAAACAAAACTGCCGAAGAGATAAAACTTTTATGCATGTTCTAATAATTTTTTCTTTCTCAGGCTGGGGCGATCGTTGGGTAGCGCACACACAGACTCGGCGCTCGAAGAGAAAAAGGAGAGGTGAAACATGAGATTCTAAGATGGCAAGATTAGAATCCATATTTAAATCTATATAAATCAGTCATATTTAAATCTATATAAAAAACTGCTTTCTGTCACCGTATCATGTAAGAATTCTATCTATAACTAGACCAAATTTTTACTAGACACAGTAAAAATTCCACTCGCCAATGGCGAGCTGGCGACCGGAAATTTCGCGCCCTGGTGCAGAGGAAGTCTTAATAAAATATTCTAAGGAATATATTAATGGAAATTCATTAAAGAGGAAATAATGAATTGAAATAAGAACATTCAAGCTTATAAATAATATGTCACAGTGCATATTATGCAATTTCATTTTTTATATATATATTGAATAAATATTTGAAGTAAGAAATAAGATCACAAACCAACAAAGAACATTTAATCATGAACGTATGAGTGCTGTTATCTCAAAACATGATTAGTTTTTTTCTTTAATTTCACAAAGAGATATTTCTGAAACTACAGCAAAGACTAAACTGTAATAAATAATGTAATATTTTTAGGACTACTTCAACAAAGAAAATATAGGTGATTCATAAATTAAGCAGGAATTATTTCTGCTTTTTTCTATGCATGAATAATAATCAAGTTTATAAAAAAAGAGTTTATTGAAAAATTATAAAAATATTAGAAAATCAGTAAATTTAAATATTTTTTCAGATAAATATTTTATTTAAAATTCGAATGCACAAACGTGAATAAAGAATATTTAAACGTCAATATAGTAGTAGTTCTTTTTGTAAAGGAAAAATGCATGACTTCTTTTTTTTTAATAAATTAATTAATTTTATTAATAAAAACAAATTATCAATGGAACTTTAGAAAAGAGTGAATTGTGATAAAATGTACTAAGGATAGCTTCAATTAAAGAATCATGAATATAAGAAATTTGAATTGAAACAAAAACAACCAAATTAATATGTAAAACAGTAGTGAGTTTATTGTATATTCTACTATAAACTTAAAAGTATTTCATGTAAATTATAAATGTTTACAAATAAACTATGATATTTGCTATATTTTCACATAAATAATAAAAATAATAATAATAACCACCATTCATAAAAATAAATAATAAAATATTCTAACAATTCTTCTGAACATTTAAAAATACAAATTATTTTCAGACAAATAATAATAATAATAATAAAATAGATTGTTAAATGAACCAGATATTTCTTTTTAGATATTAATAAATTGCTAAAATTTGGACTTTTAAAAATCATGTAATGTTTTAATTGTTTATTTATCATTTACTTCTTCCTCTTCAATACTGAATAATATAAAGATTTTCTTAGTGTAAGTAAAGATATCTAGGATGACATTTAATTTTTAAAATGGTTTTATTTTTTATTTGAGCCATATATTTTAAAAATCTTACATGCTTTTTAAAAATTTATTTTAAAATATTTAATAGTAATATTTAAAATCCTTTTATAAAAAAAATTCCTAAAAATAGCTAGAAAATAATTCAAGCATATACATTTACTTTGAAAAGGCACAATAAAAACGAAAAATTATTTAAAGATAGTAAAATGATTAAAAACAAATAGATTTATAAAGTAGGAAATTAATGATCGCAATTCTTTAATTAAATAAATATTGGCCGTTTGCATTTTTTAAATATTTTTTTCAATGGACATTACATAATTTCAGCTTCAAAGTCCCGTCGAGGAGAAAAATAGCGATGCACTTGGGACCTCGAATTATGACGTGTCAAATTTGTCCGTAGGCTTTGTATTATTCGAGCAGGTGTTGCTTTGACTCCTGAAACGTTGACAGCTTACATATGTGCCAGCGGCATACATCGCATTAATTACCAATTAAAAAATTTGAATAAGAATATGTAAAAATTCTTTTGTTAAATAAAGATTTATAAAATTAAAAGGCAGGATTAATGTTCAAAATAAAAAAATATGCAGAAAAGAATGATTTAAGTGCAAGTCAAAATGAAATTAAATGCATAAAATTAAATTTAATATTCCTAAGAAACGAAATATATGTGTTGAGTTTCATTGCACTTATAGCTTACATCTTGCTGAAAGAAATTTCTTTTACAATCAGATTTTTTAAATAAAGAAGTACAGAAACAATTTTTAATATAAAGCCAAATCAAACTGAAAAATAAAATAAAATTTGAAATTTTTTCAGCGTAATTTAAAGGGATTTAACAAAAAACATGCTGATAAAATTCGTTTCCCACATGTACAGGCGGTAACAAAAGTGTCCGAACACTAGCAAAAATTCCTATGTAAAAAAGTACACTTCATACAGTTTTGTTAAATAAATCCTTGTCGAATCCTATTCTTAGTCAGCCTAAGAACAAGATTCGACAAGGATTTATTTAACAAAACAGTATTAACTCTACTTTTTGTAGGTGACGTGCCCTTAGCGACCGTGCCCTTAGCGGAACGTGCCCGTAGCGGAATGGGGTAAAAGGGAAGAAAGAGGAATAGAAGAAGCCGTGCCCTTAGCGGAAATAAGGTGTGCATGTGGCAGATTGAAATAATAACAATGTTAATTTGTTGCTAGTATTTATATTCACCGGAAAACCAGAAGCAATACATCACAATCAGAGGTAGCGCCATCTATCGGAGGCTTGATTTTTATACATTTTTCGCTCATCGAACGACACACTATCTTATTCTAGCCACTGTAGTAAAACTTAAAGCGATGACAATTTTACGAATTGCATTTTGGAAGGCATTTCACGCTGTCAGAATTAAATGCGATAGAAAAATGGAAACCCAATTTAAGATAGTGTTCATTTAAAGAGGTGTCGAAACTGATCACCCCCCCCCCCTACACAATGTAATACTTAAATCGAAACTAAATAATTTATTTAGCTCTTGTTTTCTATTAAATAATTTTCCATTCGCAAATGGTTAAAGTTTGTGATATCCAATGTTCAAATCTGTATTCAAATTAAACCCATTAAGAATTTTAGCCACAATGTGCTCTTTACCATCCAGATTAAGTCATTCTGAATTCGAAGAAGAACTTTTACAAAACTTTTTTTTAGAAAAATCACTTATTTTCTCATTATCTAAATTCTCATCGAGATGTATACAATACGATACGGGAGCCGCCATTTTCTTTGTTTGCAATTAGATCGAATCGAATAATTGAATTTGGGTTTAAAAAAAGTTAGAAAACTATTAAATTGGAACCTGTTTAATAAATAATTTTAGCTTATATAAAAAAGGAAATAATAGTTATTCAGTTTGATGATTAAACCTATATTTTAGTATTTAAAAAAAAGAATGTTTTACCTAACAGAGCAATCTTTTGACATTTTCATTTAAAATAATCTGTCTCGGAATGACACAAGTATGCACGTATGTTTTTACGAATAAAAAATTGATGTACAAGTTTTTTTTGGGGAACATTGCAAATTTTTCAAAGAAATATAATGTAAAACCCATGTGCAAAAATTCGCTTAGTTTCGTGATATGGCAAACGAACCTGAACGACAGCAGCTCTCGCCCCACGGACTAATATGTATATATGTAGCGACTCGCTATATAAACAGGTACATTTCTGACGAGGGCCACTGCCCTATCCCCTTCAACTTTCAATTCAACTTTTCGTTGTATACCTCTGTCTATATTTATATCTCTACATATTTATATTTAAGTATTTTTCTAGTAGCAGCCTTCTATTAATTCCTTATAAATAGAAGGCTATTAGATTATTTGATACATAATCTTGTACCAAACTGTGATTTGGTACAAGTATTTAAATTATAAATACATGTACCAAATTTCATGCAAACATAACATATCGGAATTGTTTTGTGTAACCCTGTAAACTAATTATCAATTCTATGCCCGCAATTTTTCATAAAAAACATGTTTTAAATATTCTAATAACATTTCGTTATATTTAGTGCAACCATGTTAAAATACACTTTTAATACCCCCTATAGACCACAATGGTACGATAGTCTTTTGTGTGTCCCTGAAAAGGAGTCACCGTTAGCATAGTGTACACCAATAAAAATGATACACCTAATTATAACTCATTTATATTTCAACCTAATTTGACACGATTTTAATGATTACGAAATGTCATCGGAATTCATTTGCGTTGTCCTGTAAATAAATATAGCTTATATATACCCTTTTTTTTTAATACAGAGAGAAAAAACATTCTTTTAAGTATGTTTATGATGTATGTTAACTTCATCATGTTATTTCCATTGAATGCAACATAAACGCATTTGATGCGCTTAGATAAAAATTTGCCCATAGGTTCTAATGTTGTGAAATTCTTTTGCGTTTCTCTGTAAAAGAACACCAGTAAAAACATCTAAACGTGTTCTATGTTTTTCGAGAATAATTGTTCAAAACTTGGATGATTACATGATATTGTCAGAATATTTTGTAAAGTCCTGTACATTAATTAAGAAGCCTAAGCACACATATTTTCTATAAAAACATAAATTTGAGCATCTCAATAATGTACGCTAATTTCGTTTCGTTGAACGCAGAGTAACAAAGTTAAATTTCGCTTAAGGTATCTGTCTGGGTTAAAATGACCATTTTTGACAAAAAATTCAATTTTCTGTTTTTTATTTGGTTTTAAAGAATAGACTTTTAGCTTTCTAAAACACCTTTACTTTTATTTGTACGCTAATTAGAATTGAAGTTATAGCCAATTAAGTAAACCGGAAGTGAGATTCTTTAAGACAGGAAGTGCTCGATCTCGCCAGTTTAAAGAGCTGGCAATAGGTAAACATTGGTAATTAGGCTTGATTTCAAATTTATCTTTAATTTAAATCATTCAGGGTTGTTTTTTCTATTATACCCCATGTATTTATTTATTTTTTCCGACAAATAATTACACATTAAGTAAAATCTTTAAATGCGATTTCAGAAAAACTATATTTTTCGATTTTTGTGTATGCGATAAACCTGATTTCTCCAAAAGTTTTCAAGTTATTTCTATGAAATTTCTTTACAGTATATAACAGATTTCCATTCACGCAATGAACTAAAAGATATGTTCTATGTACTATTTTAAAGATTTTACATGTGTTTATTTTCAAAAAAACAGATTTTTTTTTCGGAAAATTCTGGTTTTTTCTCTGTTAGTTACCATATTTCAGTCAATTTTAAGAATATCTCTTAACTTTTAGTTCAATGCACAGATAAGGGTCACATCATTATGTATTTCAATGGATATTGAATTATATTAATTTTTATCGAGTATATGAGGTTTGGCGTAAACGTGAAATTTTGCTCATTTTTTTACACAAAATCACCTATTTTTCTGCAAAATAAAGAAATATTTGCTTAAAATGTACTATGTTTCATAATTCTATGTCCGTTTATAACTGAAAATATAATTACTTAATGCATAGTGTGCTTTTTTAGAAAAAAGTGCTCCGTACGCAGACAGATACCTTAAGCGAAATTCACCCCGTAGACCGTAATGAAAATGAAAATTTTGGTGTGTCCCTGTACACGATCTATCAATAATATAGACATAAAAAATTGCACAGCTATTTCTATACAGAGCCTAAACACACATACCAATTTGCAAGTCAATCGGGGAATTTTGCGGCCGCTATCGTGTTACATACAAATTCTGCCAATTGGCTGTAATGATATGAAAACTTTGGTGTGTCCCTGCACACAAACTACAACGGGAATACATACCTAAAACCATACAGTTAATTCCGTGTGGTTCATGAACATGCGTACCAAACTGCCAGTCAATAGCGTGATTCTTGCGGTCGCTATCACGAGACAAACAGACACACAAACAGAACCCAAAATCTTTTTTTAGTCTCCACTGAGGTTTCAGCAATTATTTAGCATTTCGAAGTAAAATTTACTATAACACTTTCTATGGTAACCTACACTGTTGTCTGAATGTAGTTTGGACAGTTCGTTAATTGAAAGAAGAAGCAAATCGGAAGAAATTTTCTTTCACGAACATTAAAAACTTTCCATTGGTCAGAACACAATCTCATTTTAGCCAAGCTTATTTGAGAAAAATACGTCACCTTTGAATTTATCTCCTCGCCAATGTACAAACAAAACGTAATTTCTTCTGATGTTATATTACATGTAATAATTCTACTTAAAAATATAGGAAAAAATATTGATAACAGAATTCGATCAAAATGTTAATGATATGCAGGATAATGATGTCCAGAGAAACTTCAGATCTTATTTTAGAAAATACTACATTTTTAAATGTATTTCATTCCCGATATGCAGGCAATAAGTCATTTTCTTCTCACATTATATTAAATATAAAGATTACTTAAAAATACACGAAAAGAAAACAATAGTAGAATAGGATTAAAATGTCAACAATACTCAAAATAACATAAACAAAACATATCAAATGTAAGTTGTACGTCAGCGCGCGTACTAACAACAGCCGTCATTAGATCGAAATGCTAATGGAAAAAAATTGCCGGTTTCGACTGGAAGATAAGCAAAGAAATGAAAAGAAAATCTGACTGTCTCTAAGAGTAGGTAGAATAGCAGGACCACAAAAGCGTCAAATTTGTAGGATTATATTAATCAATTTTAAAATAATGTGCACATCTTGAGACCAGAACATTGCGAATTTGTAGATAATTGAATATTCTTTTAATTTTAACACTAATTTGAAATTGCCCCTCGATGACTGAAACGGACTTGAACGACATCTAACGGCCCACGATCTATAACAGCTTTTATACAAATTTTATTATGACTTTATAGAAATATAAGGTCATAATAAACATGATATAATATAGAGATAGCGGTTCATGTATAGGGATACGCAAAAGTAATCAAATGCACTGTAGTCTGTAGACGGAATTTTTTAAATTGAATATTATCATCCTTATACTACACAAAACATAATGAAATTAATATGTGTTTTTCAGAAGTACAAATGAATGCCTATTGTAGAAAATGGTAAGAACAACATTAATATTTTATATATAGGATTACACAAAGAACTCTGATACATTACGGGCTATAAGTGCAAATGCTTAGAAATGCATTTCTAGTTGTATTATCGCATTACTTTTTACAACTGACAGAATTTCAATGGGTCATATGGTGCACATAAAATGTATAGGGCTATTTAAAAGCAATCAAACCCATAGTTTTCTTTTCTAAATAATTGATAGGAATGCTCTTTAAAATTATATCCATTATTACACTTCTGTCATTCGGTCTTAAGCCCATTCATTCATTAACACATCCATTAACGTAGGCTGTGGCTGTTATTCTTACCTTCATTCGTAATTTTACATCGTATTGATGCTTTTTTAGCTCTCAAGCTTAAAAAAAATTGCAGTTCAATAAAATTGTAAAAAAAAAAAAAAATCTAATTACCCCCAAAATCTCCCTACGTTTAGAGATATTTAGAAATTTGCCCTACATGACAAAGAGAACGGTCAAAAGTCCCTGTGCATAGGGGATTGTCCCTGCTGCTGACAGCATTGCGACGCTTTTCCCCAGGGACTCTTATTTTAATCCCTCCCCCCCCCCCAAAAAAAAGGCAAAAGATCACCTTTACCTGGGTTTAGTAATACAGTCGGCTAACAATAATTCGTGTTTAAAAGATGTACAGTCACCCCAAAAAAAAAACGCCACCCCCCCCACCTAATTTCGCCGTAAATTATCGTAGAAACATGCAACTGGTACCGATCAGTTTGTAATAACGTCTAGTTTATAATGTTATAGTTAGATTTTACTTACGGGGTCGTCTACATATTAAAACTGACATCAACTTCATTTTTTTCAATGGTAACCCCCCTTTTTTATAATTTTTTTGAATTCTTTGGATCAAATCATCACGGAAAATGGTATAGTTTATATATTTCGCTCAATTTTTCATAGAGTTATAAGCTGTCAAAATTTGGGGATGCTAATGTTAAATGAATGTGACAAACATTAAATCATATCTTCCGAAACAATTATGATATTTAAATTCTGTTTTTTTTATTCGTTAGAATGAAGTGACCCAAACATATTAAATGCAAATTTTTGCTAAAAAAACATTTTTTGAATTATGAAAATTTTTAATAAATTCATATTTCAAAAAATTATGAATTATGACCTATGTTAATTTTTGCACGAATAGAACGGGCATAATCAAAAACATGGGTTTCCAATTTTACAGCTTGTTCCTAACATTATTTTTTGAGTTACAGTGATATTTCATTTTTTACTGCTGTTAGGGGGGGCGTCACTTGTTATAATTTGTATCATCTGTGAGTCAATATTTCTATACATTTTGACGAAAAACTATTTTAATTTATCTTTATGTTATTATAATTGTTTTCTAAGGAACATTTCGATGTTTATTATGCAAATTGGCTTATTTTTTATAAAATTATCGCAATGCAGGCAAGAGATTGGGAAAGAATTCCAAAAGAAATGTAGCCCCGCCTCTATATTGCGGAAACAGTATTAAAAAACCTAGTTTGCATACTCGTATATGACACTATATGTGACGCTGGTATGCATAAATGTCAATGGCATTTACTACATTGAATGCTGAAGACAAAATTTAAATGGTTTAATTGGAAGTATGTAAAATAATTTTGTTTTATAATGTAAAGTTTTAGAAACATTCTGTAAAGGCGTGGCTTTCGTTGCAGAAGGGAGTTTACTCGATTCTGAAATGTTAAGTTTTTGTTATTAAATATTACATAACTTTTTCTAGCTTCTCACTGCTAAAATTCTATTTTATCCCTTTTGTCTTTTGTTTTTAACTTGAATATTCTAGGATTCGTGCATCTCAATTAAGTATCATGACAGTAAAAAAACGCGGTAAGACGAGGAATATTATTTGAAAGAGCAATACGCAGTGAACAATACTTTTGTTTTCTCCTTTTTTAAAATTAATATAATTGATTTTTATTAATTTTTATCAGAATTTTTTAAACAAATTTTCTGTTTTAATCTTGTGAAATTTTCGCATTTGCTTACTCTACCGTTTATGCTATTTAAATTTCATCGCATGACGTAACATAATAAAATATAAAACTTCTATTAAATGTTTTTTTAATACTGAATAATAAAGTGGTATTTTTTTTTCTTGAAGTTTTAAAATCTATTATTGAAACAAAGTGCAATATTATTTATTTTCTATTATTCTAATCACGGCGTAAAACTGTCGTCACATTTATTGCGGAAAAAGAATTTAAAACAAAGTAATATGTCTTATTACTTTTAAAGATATAGATTTTACACATTTATAATTAAGAATTCAAGTACAGTAGACGATTGCAGAACGGGGAATATTCGTTCTAGGCAATAGGAAACCGTTTTTTCCATATCCATGTTTATTTTCATATGAATATACACAATAATATGAATATACACTCTTACTAGTGAAAAAATTTGTTTCATACTATTTTGTTTATATAAATATGAATATAAGGAATATTCTTAAGAAATATCGTAACACACAAATTGTGAAAGAAACGCCCACTGGAGGAGTTACAGATTTCCAAATGACGTGAAACTACATCAGCAGTCGCGAAAATATTAAATATCCTTTCTCAGATTTTAGTTTAAATCTTGTTATGTATATTTTTGTATATTATCTATTGTTGGTTTGTACGCCTAAAATTAAATGTAAAACTTTATAGTAACACTTTCATGTGAGGCTTACTGGATAAAATAAAAATATACCCAACAAGAAGTAGATAATAATTGTTAGTTAGTAGATTTTAATTGTTTTATATATTTTTTTTGTTTTTTAAATGTATTTTAATTTAAATTTTTGTCTCTTAAATAAAACAGTTTTTGCTTTTAAGAAGTAGATAATTCTTTTTCTTAAATATTAAACACCTTTCTTTTAACTGCTATTAATATTATTATCATTATTACTACTGTTCTTTTACCTTGGTATTTAGATTTTTGTAATTCAATATTGTAGGGTTCATATCATTCAAGCTATTATTTTTCTTCGTACGAAGTGATGTATTTAACTTTCATTAATAATGTTTAATAAACTGAAACCAATAAAAATCTTTTAATTTATAAGCTAATAAAAAAAGTTCTGCAAATTTGAATCGTATTTTATTTTATAATAAACATTCCTAAACTTTATTTCCGGTGTGAAATTTTTTAAATAATGAAAATTGGGTAGTTGATCACGATTTATTTTTTCTAAATGTATAGACGGTCCCCTAACATATTTTCACGTGTAACTCTGTTTAAAATTGATTTAAAGTCTATAAATAGGTAAGTTTTCCGAACTGCCTTGATCTCAGAAATCTGAATATGAGGTCAAAAATAGGGGTCGTCATTGAAAAAAAATGAAGTTTATACGTGTTTTAATATGTAGATGACCCCTTAAGCAAAATATAACTACACCATTAAAAACTAGACGTTATTACAGATCGATAGGTACCAGCCGCATGTTTCTACGATAATTTACGGCGAAATTAGGTGGGGGGGGGGGGTGGCGTTTTTTTTTTGGGTGACTGTACACATAATCTTTTTTTGTTAAGTAAATATTTGTCGAGTCATGATCTTAGTCTTTTGCTGTTTATAAAAAAGTAATTTTCTGTTAATCATAAAAATTAACAATGAAACTAAAAAAAAGCACGAAAATGTGAAAGTGAACTTTATTCAATACTTTTACTGACAAGCGTCTACGTCTTACGGCTGTATTCACCAATAACTTCAACTGCCGGTTGAAAACGAAAACTTGAAAAACGTATAAAGGCAGGGTTCAACTTTTTAGCTAAGTCTGACGCATTGCATCTGCCATCTAGCGGCATTGTTATTTTAAGATTTTTTAGCTGAAAATAACCAATCAGAAATTAAATTAAAACATTGACACTAGATGGCAGAAGCAGCGTGTCAAATTTTCTTTGAAAGCTATACTCTGCCTTTAGACGATTTTCAAGTTTTTGCGTTGAACCGGGAGTAGAAGTTAATGGTGAATAAGGCTATTAATCAGCAACTTTTACTCCCAAATTCATACTCCCGGGAGTCTTGCTCCGTACTAGTGTGCATCTAGTTCTGCGCAGACAGATGGCAAGTGATACTCCTCGTGAAAGACGCCAACTATTACTCTCGCTCGTTGCTTGTTTTGTTTTCGTAGAAAGTCTATTTAAAAGGACGTGTTGCCTGCTTCCTGTCTGTTTAAAGGGCTTTTTTAACAGGGAAAAGAAAGAATACACACACACATATATATATATATATATATATATATGTATTCTTATATATATACATATATATATATTCATATGTAAATTTCTTCTTTGGCAAAAGTTTTTTGTTTCATCATAATATGTGTGCATTTATTTATAATGTAAAAAAAAAAAATAAAAAAAAATCAATGACGGTGGATTTAAAACATGTTTATCATAAACATTGCTTATCATTTACTTTTGTAGTTGCAACATAGGTTATTTATTTTAGTGTAAAATTTTTTGGTGTAGCTTTTAAGATGCAAATTGCATAGAAAAAGAATCAGAAATACATAGGTGACAATCTTAAATAATTTAATATATTTTTCTAAGTTTTAAAGATTATTTAAAAAAATATCCTTGTATGCTATACACTTTATTGTACACTTTTTTGTACGTCATACTATGTATTTTTATTTAAAATCAAATCAAAAGTTATTTTGTTTAAATAAATGTATAGCGAGGCTATATAAGCATTTAAAAGCAGTTTAAAGAAAAGCATTTTTCTTTTTACTTAGTGTCAAAGAATTTCAGCAATACTGCTTAGAGTTATTAAAATTTTGCTTATCTAAATTATAATATTTAAAGAAATTTTTTTCCACTGTTTATTTATTTGTTTGTTGAAACTATCAAACCTCTCTCTTCATTTATTTATATTTATTTTTATTTACATTATTATTATTATTTATTTATTTATTTATTTTGTAAGAAAGATTTTCCAGGAAATCAAATATTATTTTTGATATAAAACTAAGATAATATATTACTCGGTGCAAATACCCAATTTAGTCTTTCTTTTACCAAGGATGAGATTTTTCAGACTTTTTTCAGTTTTTTTTTAAAGTACTTTTAGATTTTTTGTCTTTTAATATTCTTATTTTATTTTCTTTCTTTTGGCTGCTCTTAAATAGCTTAATTTTATATATTCACCATGTTTGCATATAAAAAGTATGATTTCACATACAGTAGAACTTGGATAATTCGAAGTTGAAGGACAAGAAAAAATTTTCGAAATATACAAAAATTCGAATTACATATACTATTTTGTCAAAAAAAGTGATAAATTAAAAAATTAAAACTCTACGATCAAAGATTTAACACACAAACTTTATATCTAAGATTACCGCTACATTACAACTTTCACCCCCCCCCCCCCATTAAATCAATATTTTTTATGAGCTTAATTATTCAACACTTTTTAAAAAATAGTCAAACATTTTTTATTTCTTTTTTAAGTACAATCTTTGTGTCATAGCATATGACCTGATACAAAAATAAAATCTTCTACATTACACATGACTTTCAATTCACAAAAAACTCGAAATTTATACATATGCACCATATCTTCTGGTGCACTAGCTAGGGGCTTCTATTGCGTTTCCTTACCCTTCTTTTGAAAGACTATAAAAATTGATAATGCACTTCAGATGAGCAAAATCTCAGGAACAAATTTTACTGTAATATTTTAAAGGTAATCGTATGAAAAATTCGAATTATCCAAAATAAAATTAGAATTATCCATGATTTTTTAACATTATTTTAATACAAAATTCAAGGGACCGAGTAAAAAATTCGAATTATCCAAAATTTCGAATTATTCAACTTTCACTGTATATGTTTCTTCTTTTATTGCAAAAACAAAATCATCTTTTAGTTTTGCACATATTTTCAGACTTTTGTCATTTGCCACTCTCATCTCTGCTTTGCAGAGTTACATAAAAACATTCAAATTAATTGCTATTGCAGATTTATTATAATACATTAATTTTTAAAAAAAAGGGGGGGGGGGCTCATATTTTTATTTATTCTATGAAAATATATGCATTTTTCACAACTATTTATATGGCATATAATAAATATTTCTATCAACTATTCATTTCAAATATAATACATTTTGCAGATTTTAAAAATTACAAAATATTATGTTATAAATTTTCACTTAATCTGGAAGCAGTTTTTAGTTATAGTTATCTGAGCATTTCATTTATTTATTTTTGCTTCTTTTTTACATTGTTTGGTGCAATATATCCTTTCTTGGATATTAAGTAGGACCACTTGAAAATTTGTCATTACAATAACTTTTGTAATACTGAACCAATTCGAATAAAATTTGAGCAGTGGACTTATTATTCAAATATCTTAGCTAAGTTTGCTGGGCATCTCACTTCGCCTTTCATTTCCAAGTAGCAGCCATTTGAAAATTTATTATCATGATAACTTTTGAAATACTCAATTCAAACAAAAGTTTGACAGTGAACTTAAAATTCAAATATCATAAATAATTTTGCCGGGCAAGTTGCTCCGCTTTGTGTCCAAGTAGCAAACACTAAATGTTGATTTTTTTTTTCCACAATAACTTTTGAAATACTGAATAAATTTGAAATAAATTTGTGGAGTAGGCTTATGTCACAAATGTATTTGATATATTTGTTTGCCTGATTGATATGCATTTAAAATTGACATAAAAAAAAGGTGTTTATGTACCGATTTGCTTAAAACTCCATACGTATATAGCCCTCATCAATATATTCCCACCATGCCAATTACAAATTTTAGCTGTCACTTTGTTTCAAAATGGTATTGTGGCTATATAATAAGAAAAAAGAAATCAACCTACCCTTTCAAAAGAGCCAGAATGATTTTATTTTATTTTATTTATTTATTTATTTATTTTTAATTTTTGAGAATTTTAAGATTTGTAAATCTTTGGAATGAAAACATAATTTTAAAATCTTACTTTGGCATTCTGTAATAAATATTAAGAAAAGAAATCTGGTGAAAATTGTGAATGTATTAAAAATTCTATAAAGTTTCTTATTTACTCTTAGCTCAGCTAAGAGTAAATAATATATTTTAATACTGCTTAATAATTAATTAGTATTCTTATTTTCTTGTTGGTTATTGCAAAGTATTTTGTTGAACTGACTCAGAGGCAGATTTAAGTTAGATTGTGGCCTGGGCTCACTCTCATTTGATTATGGACCTCTCCCCCCCCCCCCTTACACACACACACATATTTTAAAAGAATAATGTGTATACGTATTGTAATTATAATAATGAATATAATATAACTAACAAAAAATATTACTCTTTGATACATAATTCGGTGCAACATTACACATAATAATTAGCTCATAATAATAATAAAAATAAATAAATAAATAAATAAAAATAGTCGAGTGCTATTTATCTTGTTTCACCTATGAATGTGTGATCTAAAAGGCAGAATTAAAATTTTTATATAATTACTAACAAATGGATAAATGTTACTTTTATATTTTCAATTAATAGTATAAATTATTTTGTTTCATAAATAGGTAAGCTGCTATGCTTCATAATATCTTTTACAGCTTCCTGTTCGATAATTTCTATTTAATCATTACATAATTATTTGCAATAATAATAATAATAATAATTCTCATAAAATGAAAACATGTTCGAGTAGTAACATGGATCTTCCAAATTTGTACTGTCGGTTTTAAATTCTAGTTGCTTTTATATTTAAATTTGTGTTTAAAGTTAAACCGTATTCAGATTTTAATAGGCCTATAAATTTTACCTAGCATTTCTTATAGACGAAGGAAACCTCATCTTATTTTCAGTTTTAATTATCTTTTTAATTCCTTGAGTTCTTTTTTTAAATTTTAATTGTCTCCGCAATTGAAATTTTAATCACTTGTAAAAAATTAGCGCTCTTAATATAGCAGAATCTGTAGGCTCGGGTCTAAGCCTAAATCTTTCCCTGCATATTCTAGAGCAAAAGAAAGTTTTGTTCTCTAAAAATAAGCTCTGGAGGTGAAAAATTTATAGCTGATCAAAATATAAATTCTCAAGTAAAAAGTTTGTGTTTCGAAGTCAATGGTAGGGATAAAGTAAATTTCAGATAATATAC
This sequence comes from Salticus scenicus, assembly GCA_963930645.1. Lineage (NCBI taxonomy): Eukaryota > Metazoa > Arthropoda > Arachnida > Araneae > Salticidae > Salticus > Salticus scenicus. The sequence goes on from OZ005658.1 coordinate 268,559,620, forward strand.
CATATGTTTGATGCTATAGTGTTCTAGAAATATATCGAAAAAGTTAACATGTATAGAATTTGACAGCTTTAAAATTATTATTGCAAAACTAACTATGAAGCAGCAGTAGTTTAAACAAAAAATTGATAAATTGAGGGGGGGGGGGGTATGTTGTTGTATATTTTTACTTACTGTCTAATCTGGGCTTAAAACAAATCCAAAATTTCATTAAGAAAAAGTTAAAGTATAAGTAGGCTTATGAATAATCAATTTGCATACCATTAAAATGCCTCTATATATTTTATTGTTAACTACATAATTCTTTTAAAGATTTATCATCTTATATACATAACTATGTTTTTCTCCCCTTTAAATATGAAATGGAATGATAAAATAATTGTTTTACCATTGAAAAAAGTTTGATTCGAGTACAGTACTAGCCCACTCTACTGCATATATATATATTTTTTATATTGTTGAATTTTAAGTTATTTAAACATACCAACTATGATTTTTTTTAAAGACATTTTTAATAAAAAGTTTTTCTATTAAATAATCCAGTATACATACTGAAATGCTTAAAATATATATATATATATAACTACTTACTTAATTTTTGCATTTTGTAAAAAATGCAACTGTAATGCAATCTCAGCAACACAGTTGCTACATGCATCAGAAGAAATATTTTCTTCAATTGCAACCGAATTATCGGTTAAAATCTCTTCAGACACATTGTCAAGAGAAACTAGTCCTGAAAAGGACCGTTTTTCATCCAAATTGTCGGACATTTTTCTAATAAAATAGATCAAAGCAGTAAGGAGCGTTAATAGCAGCAACCGATCACAATTAGGGTGCCTAGAATAATCCAGACACTCTAAGCACAATGACATACGGAGCGGAAGTAATCCTGCTATCTTGTAAGGGAATTAGCGAATATGCGCAGAATTAAATGCGCATTAGCTTGGAGCAAGACTCACGGGAGTATCATTTTTAGAATAAAAGTTACTGATTAACATGTAGACGCTTGTCCCACACAACGCTACGCCCTGTCAATTTGTCAAATCGCTTGCTGCCACAAAGACGCTAGCGATTTTGCAAGATGATCAAAACACATTGATCTAAGGTACCATACTTGATGCATTACCATTAAAAGTATGTTGAAAGAAACCTTAAAATATAAAACGGTACAAACATAATTTTTGATCTAGTTTTATTTCACATATAAAGAACATGGCAGTTTGTTTCCCTTTTAAGGGCAGAGAGACAAGAAGGTCTATCCATAAACATTAAAATTATTTTTATGTGTGCTATGTCTATATACTGAATACACATTTTTGAGAACACTAATACTTAATATATATATATATATACACATATATATGTAAAAATAAATAAATAAATAATATAAAATTAGGTTTTTTAAGTATTAGTGTTTAATGTTGAATGTGGATCCAAAATAAATCCCCTGAATTTCTAATGGTTTAAAGTTGGCAGATAGCCATTCTAGTTAATATGCATGAAAGGATTCAAGAATTAAAATATTGACAGCTGGAAAGGAAAATTCTGGTTTACTAAAAAATAAGCCTTAAATTTACATGTTCCATTAAAACAATACATCATACTTGCCAACATCCTAATTAATATTCCATAGTATCGGTAGCTCCACCTTTTTTTTTTTCAAACCAATATATTTTTAGGTATTTTTCTTCTTATTTAATCACAACTATATTTACAGAATATATCTCTACAAATTTACCGGTGTGAAAAAAAGAGCGGGACTGAAAATTATTCATTAGAATGTTGACAAGTATGCAATACATTATTTTAAAAAGGTTTATGCTTATTCGTCTTTAACTCCTCAAATGTTGACAGCTTATATATGTGCCAGTGGCATACATCGCATTAATTACTAATTATGAAATTTGAATAAGAATATGTAAAAATTCTTTTGTTAAATAAAGATTTATAAATTTAAAAGGAAGGATTAATGTTCAAAATAAGAAAATACGCAGAAAAGAATGATTTAAGTGCAAGTCAAAATAAAATTAAATGCATAAAATTAAATTTAATATTCATAAGAAACGAAATATATGTGATGAGTTTCAATGCACTTTTTGATTACATCTTGCTGAAAGAAATTTCTTTTACATTCAGATTTTTTAAATAAAGAATTACATAAACAATTTTTAATATAAAGCCAAATTAAACTGAAAAATAAAATAAAATTTGAAAAATTTTCAGCGTAATTGAAAGGGATTTAACAAAAAACATGCTGATAAAATTCGTTTGCCACATGTACAGTCGGTAACAAAAGTGTCCGAACACTAGCAAAAATTCCTATGTAACAAAAGTACACTTCATACGGTTTTGTTAAATAAATCCTTGTCGAATCCTATTTTTAGTCAGCCTAAGAACAAAATTCGACAAGGATTTATTTAACAAAACAGTATTAACTCTACTTTTTGTATATAAGAACTTTTGCTAGTGTTCGGATAATTTTGTTACTGACTGTATCAATAAAAGTAAATATTTTAAAGAGTGAACGAGACGACCTTTTATTTTGAAATAAGAGGAAGGGATTAACACACTTGGCAACATCCTAATTAGCACTTTCGCGACTGCAGACGTAGACTCACGTAATTTGAAAGACTGTAACTCCTCCGGTGGGCGTTTCATTCGCAATTTTTATGTCATTTATTTCATAAGTATATACCCAATATTCATACTTTTATAATGAAATATACTATAAATACAAATACTTTGATTAGAAAGAATATAATTACAATATATATTCATTTGTAACATTTGAATACAAAAAAATTGGTTCTGAAATACTGTAACTCGGGAGATTGACGCCTATAAGCAGACCATATTTTCAAAAAGTCAAAAACATGCAGTCGCGAGAGTGTTAATATTCCGTAGTATCGTTTACCGCGTCTTCTTATTTTCACCAGTATTTCTTTAGAGTATTGTCTTATTTAACCGTAATTGCATTTGGAGAATAATACTCTACAAATTTACCGATGTGAGAAAAAGGGCGGGGCTAGCAACACTATTGAATATTAATAAGGATGTAGGCAAGTATGGATTGAATCTCTAATCAAGGTTGGTACTCCGAGCTATTTTTCCATGTCACTTTCAGGAATGAAGAATTTTTACCTTTTTGCCATCACCAATTTTATGCAGAAAACGTTATGATACAGGCAGCCAAAAAATAAATAAATAAATAAATAAAAATAAACAAATAAAAATAAATAAATAAATAAATAAATAAAAGACCGTCCAGCACCTAATTTCGCCATAAATTATCGTAGAAACATGCGGTTGGTACCAAACTATTTGAAATAACATCTAGTTTATAATGGCATAGTTAGATTTTGCTTAAGGAGTCGACTAAATATTAAAACTGGCATGAACTACATCGTTTTTAGTAATAACAACCATTTTTGACAATTTATTTGAATTATTTGGATTAAATCATCGCGGAAAATTATATAGTTTACATATTTCGCTCAATTTTTCATAGAGTTATAAGCTGTCAAAGTATGGGCATGCTAATGTTAAATGAATGTGGCAAACATTAATGCATATCTTCATGAACAATTATTATATTCAATTTCTGTTTTTTTTTTTTTTTTTTTTTTTTTTTTCTTTTATGCGTTAGAATGAAGTGACCCAGACATATTCATGCATATTTTTGACAAAAAAACATTTTTTTAACTATGAAAATTATTAATAAATTTATATTCGAAAAAATTATGATGGTTGGATGGTTTGGTTTTACGTCGCACTAGTGCTTTTATGATCTATATTAATATTTGCACAAATAGAACAGGCATCATCAAAAACATGAGTTTCCAAATTTACAGCTCGTTCCTAACATCATTTTTTGAGTTACAGTGACGTTTAATTTTTTGTATTGCTGTTAGGAGGCCGTCACTTGTCATAATCTGTATTCTCTGTGAGTAAATATCTGTAAATAATCTGACGAAAAACTAGTATTTTAATTTACCTTTATGTTATTCTTATTGCTTTCTAAGCAACATTTCGATGTTTATTGTACAAATTGGCTTATTTTTGTAAAATTATAACAATATAGGCTAGAGATTGCTAAAGAATTCCAAAAGAAAACAAGCCCCGCCTTCATACCACTGAAACATTAATAATAATAATAATAAAACTATGTTGCATATTCGTATTTGACTCGATATGTGATGCTAGTATGCATAAATCTCAATGGCAGTTACTACATCGATTGCTTAAGATAAAACTTAAATAGTTTAATTGCAATTATGTAAAATCATTTTCTTTTATAATGTAAAGTTTTAGAAAAATGTATAAAGGCGTTACAAGATAGGAACATATTCGATCCTGATATAATAAGTTACCCTGATATTTTAGCAGTTTTTTCATTGTTAAAATTCTGTTTTTACTCTATTGTCCTTTTTTGTATTTGGATATTGTAGCATTCGTACACCTCAAATTAAATGTCATGTTTAGAAAACACAGTAAAGCGAGGCTTATTGTTTGGAACAACAATGCGCATTCGAAAATAATTTTATTATTATTATTATTATTTAAGAATTTTTATAGTATTTTTAAAACAAATTTTTTGTTTTAATCTTGTTGTGACATTTTTGCATTTGTTCACTGTATCGTTTTAAGCTTTATGTTTTTTAAACTTTATCGCATGATGTAACATAATAAAATATTAAATTTTTATTAAATGTATTTTAATACAGAATAAAACAGTGGAAAACTTTTTTTTTAGTTTATAAATTCTGTTATTGAGACAAAGCGTAATATTATTTATTTTCGATTAGTTCTAATCTCGGCATAAATTCACATTTATTATGGAGAAAGAATTTAAAACAAAGTTAGTAATATGTCCTATTACTTTTAAAGAAATAGATCTTACACTTTTAATAATTAGGAATTCAAGTACAGTAGACTACTGTAAAATGTAGGATATTCGTTCTGGGAAATAGGAAATCATGCTATGTGGGATATTCATTATCAGACCAATTATACAAGTCCAGCCCAATACTGAAATATTTTATTTTATTCTATTTTATTGTTTTGTTTTGTATTCTTTTCTAAGAAAGTTTTCGACGTTTACGATACAAATTACCCAATTTTCGTAAAATTAACACATTGCATGTGGCACTTTTTGATGGCATTCAAAAAGAATAATAAACCCCACCCTCTGGCTTTTTCTGAAACAATACTTTACTTAAAAAAATGTTTCTTGTTTCCTTAATTATATTTTGTTTGACTCTTTATAGAACTGTAGCATATATAAACGAATGAAATTTACCGCTTCCATTGTTGATGACAAAATTTCAGTTATTTAATCATGAATTTGTTGAATAATTTGATGGTTAGTAATGCTATTGTCATTACTAATATGTCATTAGTATATATCATTGTAGTATATATCATTAGTATATATCATTAGTATTAGTATATGTCATTAGTATTAGCATGTCATTACATGCTTTTGTCATTGCCCTTTTTTATTGAATATTAAATATCCTTTCTCAGATTTTTTTTTATGTCTTGTTATCTACATTTTCGTGCGTTGTATATTGTAGACTTGCACAATTCAAATTAAATGTAACACTTTATAGATACACTTTCATGCGAGGCTTAATGTATAAAATAAAAATATACACAACAGAAGTAGAGAAATTATTTTTTCTTAAATATTAAACTTTTTTTTTTTTTTTAACCGATATCATTATTATTATCTTATCTTGCAATCTATATTTTCGTAACTGAATATTGTAGGATTCATATGACTCAAGTTATTTAAAATTTTAGCGTATGAAGTGACGTAATAAACTATTTCATTTTTATTGAAAATAAACTATTTAAAAATATTTAAGTCATAAACTATATTTAACAATTTAAGAAGGAGAGGTATAAGTCATTTACGTCTCAGAGGAAACAAAAATTAGATTAACTGCGTGAAAATATTAAATTTGTCTTACGGACTCTATCGCGCTGCATGAGTAGCAGAGTTGCCCACGTTTATAATTTATTCCGGAGCATTTTTAACCCCGCCTTCTTTTCGCACCAGAAATTTCATAGAATACTTCTTTTTAGTATGTGACAGGGATTAAATATGAAGAAATTCGTTCTTCAAAATTTCCGGTATGAAAAAAGGGCGGGGCTAACAATGCTCCAGAATAAATTATACAAGTTGGCAACTATGGAGTAGTGCTGCCACAGTGCGCCACTTTTTTATTCAACAGTTCAATAATTTTGAGAAGTGATATTTAATATACATAATCGACGATTAATCGCCTAATACATATATCAATCATCACTTCTCAAAATTATTGGTGACTATTAAATAAAAAAGTCATGCAAACTGGCAACACTGTGCATAAGTGCCAGTCTCTATTTATTGGTCGCGTTTCGTGCTAGCGCGATATACAAGAGGTTATTCTCTCTAGAGGTCTCTAGTTATTCGCATAAGCTTAAAAGCAAACACAACATATTGTGGAAGTTAACTTTTTTTTTTTTTAATAATTAATATTTTTGCGCTTTTTCTGCAGCAGGAATCTTAATGAATAATGTCCATTCTGCGGTAGATCATAAATCATAATTTATTTTTTTCCAAAATAAATAGACGGATCTCTAATGCATTTCCGCTTGTAACACTATCAAGAATTGATTTAAAGTATATAAATAGTACTCTTTCCGGAATGCCTTCCCTAACAGCATATCTTCACACTACATCCTTAGTATATCCTACGACATCCTGGAGATATCCACAAGATATACTATGGATAAGTGTACTGTTATGGTTGATCTCAGAAATTTGAATATGAGGCCAAAAATAGTGGTTGCTATTGTAAAGAAAAAGGATTTGATGCCTGCTTTAATAATTAAATGGCCCCTTAACCCGTTTGCATCACACGGAAAATGGAAAATTTGTTCTTATCACCAACATTTTTTACACTTATCCTTTCCTACATAAACCCTAAAATTGTATATATTTATATTGTTCTCGATTCGCATAGATTGTAGTATTTTATTACGAATCGGGCTGTCTTTGTTTTCTTATATTGAATGTAAAGAATTCTGCTTCTACATTTCACCAAAGACTCATTCAAGGAAATATCTCGGCTTGGCATGAAAACTTCTTTGAATCTTTTCTTTATTATGCCCATTATTGGTCTAATATTACGTAAGAGAGCATCACGCTGCAAACGTTCATTATTAGCAAAGTATTATACAATAAATTCTTTCCTATTCATCGACGGCACATTGCTATAAAAATACGGTATAGGTATTTGTATGAAAATAGTGTTATTATAAATGGCAGAAATTTCTCATCCTTAAAAGTGTACTAGAAAAAAATAAAATATAATAAATAAATAAATAGAAATGTGAAGACTTTGAACTCTGAATAATGTAACGTTTAAAATAAACTTTAAGGGATGAGAATTATAATTAAGAACGGAATATACGCAGTCTTCAAATTGTATAAAACTGGCATCATTCTTTTAAAAATACCTTTATAATTAGTAGTTGAATAACTTTTGGAATAATCAGAGAGTTTTTTTCGTATACAATTTTATAAGGATTTTACTTGATTATTAATTGAGAAACAGTAACAACTGCGGTAATTTTAATATTAAAATAATTCATTTATGAGCATAATGCAATTGTAACGATTATTGTAGTAAAACCTTTTTTAGACACTGCACACATTTCTTCTTTGAAAGTGAATTTATTTAATTCTTCGTTAGCATAATTTTACGCCTTTTATAACGTCATTCTTATTTCTGCAATTAAACTCGTGGTGTGGGACCTCTGCAACACACGTCTCTAAGCCAGGTTCAAAGGAGCTCCCAAAATCCAAATAATATCCCTAACAACACACGTGTCCGTAATGCATCCTGAAGATGCCCACAGGATATACATAGTTGTCCTTTTCATCCATATATATTAAAAGGACATCTATGGTTATTCCATGGACATCTTCAGAATGTATTGTGGACAAGTGTGTTGTTAGGATAATGATTATGATGATGATAATAATAATGATAATAATATATATATATATATATATATTCGGTGGGGTAATGAATATTTTTCAGAAGACGTCACATTAAAAATTATTTAAAATCTGTAACAGTTTTTATATAATTTGTTTCATGACTTTATAGAAATATAAAGTCACAGTGAAAATGATATAGTGTAGGGCTAATGGTTCATGATATACACAAAAGTAATCTTAAGCATTGTAGTCTGTAGACGGAATTTGTAAAAGTGAATATTAGCATCCTTATTTTACAGAAAACATAATGAAATTAATGTGCGTTTTTCAGAAGTATAAACAAATACATTTTGTAGAAAATGGTATGAACAGCATCAATATTTTATATGTAGGAATACGCAAAGGATTCTGATGCATTACAGGCTATTAGTGCAAATGCTTCAAAATGCATTTCTAGTTGTGTTATCGCATTACTTTTTATAACTGACAGAATTTTAGTGCGTGATATGGTACACATACGGTGTATAGGACTATTTAAAAACAATCATACCTATAGTTTTCTTTTCTATATAATTGATAGGAATGCTCTTTAAAGTTATATGTATTATTACACTTCTGTCATTCGGTTTTAAGCCTATTCATTACTTCATGCATTAACGTATGCTGTGGCTGTTGTTCATACCTTCATTAATGATTTTATCGGACGCATCGCATTGACGCATTTTTATCGCTCGAGGTCAAGAAAACATAGATCGTTGTTCAATAAGATTGTAATAATAATAATATAAATGAATAAAATTTGTAGATGTAGTTACTGAATGTGGACCTCAATCTTAACACTAATCTTCATGACAAAATCACTCTTTCAATTCACGTGGGACATGACTAACAACCTACCTCACTACAACATATGACACAATAGTTCATTGCATTCATGCATCTTCGTTCACTTTTTTGCACCTCTCACGTCTTAACACTAATTTTTATGACAAAACAACTCTTTCAATTCATGTGGGACATGGCAAACAACCTACCTCACCCTCTTGCAACCCCTCATTTTATTTTAAAGCATGATTTTGTCCCACCTCAAAATATTTTGAAGTGCCTCAATGTCATGACAAAATTTTCCCGCGTCCTACTCACCCAACACTACTGCCGCCAACTAGGCGTTAGCGACAGCGGAGCTCCTCAGAAGTTGCGCATGCGCCGTGCTCTGAAAAAAAATCTTTGAAATAATCCCGTAGAAAATATTATTTCAGTGGTGCCATCTATTGCATACATTTGTGACTATATTATTACAGAAATTATTTAAAGAAATATTGTGCCTTTCACTACAGGTTGTAAAAATAGTTATAATTCATCATTTTTTTAAATATATTTTTTTCAATAGTGTAATTCTTTTTATAACTGCAATTTAAAACAATTAGCGTAGTATTAAATGATGATTTCACATGTAATTTTAAATAAATATATTCGTTTAATCATTTAACTTTTAATTAAACATGAGTTTATTTAAAAGAAAAATTAGATTCATTCATGTATATTTTCATTTTATATTAATATATTCCTAAATAAAGAACCCCCACGGAGGGCACTGCCCTCTCAGGCCTAGAACCAATAGCAGTCAATCGGCCTTATTCCCAGAATCCAATCGAAACCTTAAATAAAATTATTTTATGTAGAAATAGTATTTAATTTTGTAAAATAATTTTATTCGGATTACATAAATTCTTAAAAATAATTATACAATTATTTAATTCGTGAATATAGTTCAAAAATGAATTATATTTGTTTTTAGCTCTTTGTTGCTTTTACATTCTAAGACATTTTCTATAATAATATTATTATTATTTTGTAAATTTATCTGAACTGAAAAAAAAAAAAAAAAAGAATGATAATAATCGTTTATGTACATGTATTTCATAAATGAAATTTAAATTAATTTTTAGATTTTGCATGTAATTTATGTAAATATCTTCATTTATTTATTTTTATTTTAAAACATTAAATTTCAATTCATTTTGAAAGAAAAATTAGAAGTATTTTCAGCTTTTATTTTATAATATATATTTCTAAATAAAATTATTTTATTCAGGAATATAGCTAAGAAATAAAGTTATATTTATTATTGCATCTTAAAATAAATAAATTCTGTATTTTATTATTTTATTCATATATTTGACTGAAAAATTAAAGTAAAATAAATATTTTGTTTAATTAATCATATTTTTTTCATAAATAAAATTTCAATCAATTTTCAAAGTAATATTTGGTGATTTTCATATAATTTTACAAAAATACTTTCATTTATTAATGATTATTCATTTTGATAAATTAAATTTCAATTCCTTTTGAAAGAATAATTAGACGCAGACAAATTTTAGTTTATATTAATATATTCTCCCCCCCCCCCTTTTTTTTTCTAGCAATGCAATTAAGAAATAATACACTTTCTTAATTACTTTTAAATTTTTAAAAAGAAAAAAAAAAAAAAAAAAAATATATATATATATATAACAGCTTATAGTTGGTTTTAAAATTAAAATCATGTAAAAGGAAATTTCATTAGCCCAAACTATCAATGTCTGAAGTGCATGTGTATGTAGGGGGGGGGGGGGTATTCTTGTTTTACTGGTAAAAATACATAATGAACATTTATTATTTTTCTAAATCATGAATTGCCTAATGGCAAAATAATAAAATTGAAGTATATTTTAATTATTTTATTGTTATTTATACAGCAATTGATTATAGACTGTCATTTATTAAGAACAACAAGATTTAAAAAAAAAAAAATGCCATTTTACCAATAATATGTTTATCTTCCATTTTTTTTAAATAAATAGATTCACTACAGTTTTACAGATACTCATATTTGAGTGAGAAATCCTTATGTACAAATATTTCTCCTCTGATTATACTTCAAATATTAAATTTTAATATACATGAGGAAATTTTTCCTATTTAAAATACATAAATTTCTTGTAATGCAATATAGAGTAATCCTTTTATTTTCCTTAGAAGAATGTAATTTATTTAACTTACTGATTTGAAATAAATATGTGCAAATTTCTAAATAGAAGTCTCAGATTTATTAATAATATTTGTTATTAGGAAGTTTGCTGCGTTCACAATACAGAATATTAAAGTTTCTTGTTATTATTATTATTACACAAAAGAATGGAAAGAGATAAACATGATATATTTATTTGAAACTTAAATTTAGTAATACACAGCCAAAGAATTATTTTATAATTTATCTGAAAGAATCAAACAAACACATATAAATTTCTGATAGAACTTCAAATATCAAAAATTAAAGTATCAAGTAAATCCGTTTTCCATACACTGATAAATGATCATTATTATTTAAATATAAATATGCATTTGTCAGTATTTCATAAACATAAAATAATACACACAAGATTGAAATAATATTTTGATTTATTAAAAATCAATATGATAAATTTAGGTATGTTAAATTTTTCTTAAAATTAAAACAATTATAATGTTTAAATTACATCAACATAAAAGTACATGAGCATATAAAAAGTAAGAAATGTTTATACATTTTTCTTGTTATCTCCAATTTAAAGATCTTTTTTTTTTTTTTTTTTTTTTTTTTTTTTGATGAATGTATATTAAAATGTCAGCAGCATAATCTTAATACAAAATGCGTGATAGGAAAATATGACAAAGTGTTTTATTTTTCACTTGTATAGGGGCTGATTTAATTAATAACTTATGTGTGAATTTGATCTGATCTTCAGCTGAAGGTTTTGTCAGTGTTAATTTACGCTTTTGGGCTGCTTTTTTTTCGTGCTTTCAAAGCGCAGCTGAGGTTCGATATTTTTATTAGCTGGTTCTTTGGATATATGTTTCATTTTATCCCCTATAAGTAATTGACTCTTTAATGCCTGTAATTTTATCGTTGCTTCTTGAACAATTTTTATGGCTTGCTGTTGTTTGTCAGATGACATTTGCGAGCAGGCATCCAAAACTACCAAAAATTCCTGCTTTTTTTTGCTCTAAATATTTAGGATCATCTTTCTTTTTACTTTTCAAATCATTTAAATGCCACATTATTTCCTCATTAGGACATTTCTCCTCAATAACTAAACCATGCGAGTCATTAAAGTTTAATGACTCATTATTATCCTCAACATTTCCATTTTCACTATTAATATGCAAGCCAACAGAGTGGATATGTTTACACATATTACTTCTAATGGAGTTATCAATGCACGTGCATTGATAATTATGGAAGCATTTGTTGCACAACTTGCATATCAGAGGGCAATCTGGCTTGCACATAGATCCTTCAGACATAGTATAAAATTCACCAAATACTGATGATGACTTTACTAAATAGATTTCGTTTTATTTAAAAATCTCCAATTTTGTCGTTGCACAAACACTATGTCTATTTCTTAAAATTGCTTGTTTTGAAGATACTTTTCCTTTTAATAAATAGATGACTCTTTCAAATTGTTTATCATTTATGAATTTTTGGAGTGCATGAATTGTCTTGTCTAATTAAAACAGGGATAAACTACTACGTCAGAAACGCCAAAGAAAAATTATTGAGGTGCATACAGCTGTTTCGGTAGCCTAAAGCGTACCGTCCTCAGTGCAAAAAGAATTCTGAATCTGGAGAAGTGCTCGTATATATAGGAGAGGGACCGGATTTAGTTCAACCAATAGGAATACGGAAGAGGTGGGGAGTGTGACCAATAGGAATTAAGGAATGTGTAGCTGTGTAAACAGTAGAAAAATTAAGGAAATGTGGACTGAATGTAAAATTTCCAACAATCAGACAAATAGGGAACAGCGAAATCACAATTTACAAGGTTTTTAAAATTTTTATAAATATGAAAAGCTTCAAAGAAATCGAGTTCATGAATGGATTTAGGTCTGCAAATTATTTTAGCTGAATTAAATTTAAAATTATGATTTTCCTCCCAGCAATGTTTAGAAATAGCCGATTTATTGTTTTTTTGTTTGCGGACGTAATTCATATGTTCTTTTAGACGAAATTTAAGACTGCGTTTAGTTTGGCCAATATATGATAAACCACACTGACAGGAAATACTATAAATGCCCCAAGAATTATGCATATCAATAGGATCTTTTAACTGAGAAAAGGTGAGTTTATTGGAAGGCGAAAATATTATTTTAAAATCATATTGTTTGAGAATTTTAACTATGGTTTGACTGGTTTTAGAAAAATAGGGTAAAACAATACTGATATTAGATGTGACTGATTTAGTAGACGAAATACGAGGGAGTTGTAATTTTTGGATAGCTTTGTCTATAATGGAAGGGTCATAACCTCTGTCAATTGCGATGGCTTTCAGGTATTTAATTTCGGATTTCAATAAAATAGGATTTGAACAAATATTAAGGGCACGGTTTACAAAAGTATAGAAAGCAGCCATTTTTTGGTTAGGTGTGTGACATGAACGCGCATGGGGAGGAAGGGAAACAGCAAAATTTTTACGATAGACAGTGGTTGAAAATCCATTTACAGTGCGAGACACGAGGGTATCAAGAAATGGAAGGGAGCCATTATTTTCTATTTCATAAGTAAACTGGATATTACTGTCAATTGAATTTAAGGTTTCTAAGACATGGTCAATATTGTGATGAGATATGTCGATAAGCGTGAAGGTGTCGTCAACGTAACGGGTCCAAAAAGGAAAAGATATTTTCTTAAAAAGCTTGCTTTCGAAATAGTGCATGTAAATGTCTGCGAGAATTGGGGAGAGAGGGGAACCCATGGCTAAACCTTCAGACTGACGATAGAATTTATTTTGGAAAGAAAAAGTGGTTTGTGATAAACGAATGCGGGTGAGAGCAATTAATTCTTGTATTTGAAAAGAGGTGAAATGAAATTTGTTTAATCTATTTTCGAGACAGCAGAGGGCGTCACTTATTGCAACATTAGTGAAAAGAGATTTTACATCAAAAGAAACCATAGTGAGATTAGTGTGAGGGCAGTTTTGAATATTTTTGGCAAAATTTATGGAATTCTTAACAGTATAACTATTAGCAGCAAGAAGTGGAGCAAAAATTGTGGTGAGAAATTTAGCTAAATTATAGGAAGCAGTACCGATATTAGAGACTATTGGACGAAATGGAATATTGGGTTTGTGAACTTTTGGTAAAGCATAAAATCTGGCACAATTAGCAATAGAAGGGATAAGATGGGATTTAGTCGAGTTCAATAACAAGGGGCAAGATTTTATAGCAGATTTAATTTTATTTAATTCTTGAGGAGAGGGGTCACGGGCCAGAGGAATGTATGGGCCATCATTAATTAGTTCGGTAACACTTTCGATGTATTGTTTTTTATCCAAAATAACAATCTGACCACCTTTATCAGCTTTAGTAATGATGATATTTTCATTAGATTTTAATTCCTTCAAGGCGTTTTTTTCTGCAGGGCTGAGATTTGATTTAAAATTTTTAGAGTTGAACTTGGCATTATTAAGGATTAAATGACGAAGATTTTCTTTCTGTTGGTCAGTCAGTCGAGAATTTTTGAAAGCTTTTTCAACCGCTGCAATTAACTGAGGAAAAGAAGGAGGTTTAGAAATGGCAAAATTTGAATTGAGTTTGAGAACAGAATATTGACTGTTGGAAATATCAGTACTGAAAAGATTAACGATTGCATTTTTATTGACAACAGGTAAGTCGTTCGAATAAATAGGACCTTGTGAATTACGAAGCCGGATGAATTTATCATGTAATTTAATTTAGTGTTTACGAGAACGGTTTTCACAATGAATCCAGGAATTGTGATCAATCAACATAAAATTACGACGTTCAAAAGCTAACTTTAAGTGGAGAAACAGTAAATCTTTTTCAATTTTGGCGATGTTGGTACGAGTTTCCTTAATAACTGCACGGAGAATATTAAAATGAGACCTGAGTACTGCTTTGTTTACAAAACTGGAACCAGAAATATTGCATTTCAGTTGAATGAATTTAGGGATAATGCGGTGTCTCTTGCATTGTAAAAGGAATTTCAGACGGTTGAGGGCAGGAAACTTTTTAGTACGTAGACGGTAGAAACGATTAACTAATTTGTACATTTTGAGAACAAGAAAAACAGTTGTATACAACTCAATAATTTTTCTTTGGCGTTTCTGACGTAGTAGTTTATCCCTGTTTTAATATTCCAAAGCCAAGTCTCCTGCTATTATTTGTCTTGTCTAATCTTTTTACTTTCTTTCCATCTAAATAATTATATTTGATTGTTCTATGCAGTCTTTCCATCGACATATTCTTATTTATTCCCCGACCTTTTCGAAAACAGTAAGCCCATTTCTCACATTGATTGGAATAATATTTTTTTAAATGCTCTGCGAATTCCAACTCATTTGAGTGTTCTAATTACGAACTAAAATTCTTCAAGCATCCTTTTGAATGCTGAAATATCAGTTTCTTGCATAATGAACCACAATTCTTTGTACACTGCTACTTGTTTTTCTCGCTCTTTAATATATTTTAAAATCTTTTGCCATGCCTGATCTACATACCAGATATACCATAATCGAAACTGCTGTTTTAAAAGTCTTACCCCAGGCATTATAAATACCATAATCGAAACTGGTGTTTTAAAAGTCTTTATCCAGGCATTATAAATACCATAATCGAAACTGGTGTTTTAAAAGTCTTACTCCAGGCATTATAAAATGCATTATCCATATCTGATATGAATACTTTAATTTCAAGATTTAGCCCTTGTTCTTTAAGTTTCATCAAAACATATTCCAATGTATTTTGATCCTGTTTATTGGAGAAGATAAAGCACACAGGAAAGCCTTCACATTAATCGTCTATAACTAAAATAGTGGTCAAAAGAAAATCATAAGCATTGGTCCCATGAGTTGAGTCCATGCATACAATGTTATTTCCAAACTTTTCGAATATTTCACTCTAGGCTGAATTCATTAATACTTATAAAAAATCATCTTTCTCCAGTGGAATGTTTTGAAAAGTATCACCCTGTGGCTTATAACATATAACAGGAGAATCAGGGCCACTTACATTTTTTACCCACATGTCGACACTAATTGCATCATTAGTATCATGCATGTAATCTTTTTTTAAATTATATGATGTTGCAATATTTGCAATGTCTTGCCTAGTTAGCAAATGTATTCTTTCAAGTTCATTTGAAAAGGAATTTCTCACTTCATCTAAAATAGTTTGTATAGGTATATTTTGCGATAATTTTAAAGCTAATGATTTTCTTTCATTTTCAGTCAATCGAAGTCGTCCCAATTCCATTTCATGGCCAACATGTGTTTTAATATATTTTACTTCAACATGGCCATCTATGAATTGTTTAGTAGTAGCTTTGACAGGACATTCAGCATTAATTTTATTTGAGCCCATAAGCTTTAAATGATGATGTCCCATACCACTGGGTTTAAAGTTACCACTTCTATGGCATTAATAAGTTGTTGTTGTCTAATCAACAGAACTTCTATTCTCAGTTTCTCTTTGCTGAACAAATTTACAAATTTCGAAACTTTTTTCTTTTGATTTCCAAATGGAAAATTCTTCATTGTTTTTAAATGACAACTCTCCTTTCTCAATTTGTAAATTATGTTCCATTTCAATATGGCAATTTAATTGATCTGTATGTTTCAATAAAGTGGCACATAAAGGAGATTTTATTGTTTGTTTCTCACAAACCTCTTCTTTGTGAAAGTTTCTCAAATGTCGATTTAAATTAAATTTGTTTGAGAAACGTTTATCACAAAAAGTACATATGAATGCACTTTCTTCCATTTTGTCTCAATAGGAAAAAGAAAAAAAAAAAAAAAAAAAAATAGCATACCAGAATTACATCATTCAATTAAAAATAAATAAAAAAAAAAGAATGGTAATTAATAATAAAAATTTAGAAAGACACTACGAATAACAAAAGAAAAAGTATAGAATCGATAATAAGAAAGCGATCACATCTGTTTTTATAGTAACTCTATATTAAGTTATAAGATGGCGCCAAAATTTTTCTCTCTCAATAATACAAGAAATTCTTCTCTACATTGGAGCATGCGCAAATTGAGAGGAACTCCGCTGTCGCAAACGCCTTGTCTGCCGCCAGTACTACGCACTAGCGTCTGTGGATGCAATGTGGTAGTATGGAGCCGAATGGAGCCGAACCAATCAGAATGCAACTTACACTGAAAGTTTATAACACCATTGTTGATTGGTTATCAGTTCTTATCGCAACCTGTCAGCGAATTGGCGATAAAATGAGTAGCTTGCTTTTGCAAAATCTTTTTGACATTCATTCTGTGCATCTCGCCAGCGATTTGTTTACCTTACAGTTTACATCGTGGAATATTTACGTTACACATTCCTCCTGACATCTCTTTTGCGCACTTTGCAAAAAATAAATAAATTAATAAGAAAAACAAAAAAGTTGAATTCATTTATCTTTATTAGAAGTATAATTATTTACTTTTCTTGCAATATTTTGGTATCATTTTAGAACAACTTAGAAAATATAATTAGTTTTGCATATTTTAAATAATAATCAGATTTTTATCATTAAAATGTGTTGAATACTAATCAGTTACATTCGCCTTTAAAATAAAATACTAATGTGATTTTAGATTGTTGTTCTTTCATGATTGAATTGAGTGCTTTTAAACATTTGTGTTTAAATATGTAACTTTATTTAGTCCTTTAACAAGTCTGTCTCTAAAGATGTTAAAGTTATTATTATTATCTTAACGCTATTTTTTTTTTAAACTTCTTTTTGATGATGAAAATGAAAGTACTTAATATTTAAAATTATTGAGCGAAGAAAAAAAATATAATCTGCACATTACAGTAGGCTGCTCAATAAATTGTAAAATGTTACTTTGACTCATTGTTTTTAACATTTTTAGTTAGAATTCTCAGTTCGATTTTAAAAGATAAAAGCACATTTGTGGCGATAAATATTTCCCTTTGTAAAAATCCTTAAAGCCTGCGAAAAAATGTTTACAAAGTTTTTTATGTAGCCATTGTGAAAATAACTTAGATTTTATCTAGTCTAAAAGTAGAATGTATGCACTTAGAATTATTTTGTAAATGACCATATAAAAACATTTAACATTGCATATAAATTGTAAAATTCAGAAAAATATTTTAAAAGTAAGCTTTAAATATTTACTTATTCTTTCTAAGATTTTATATTTTCTTTTTTGCTTTCTGTTAATGAACACAAGATCATGGTAAATACCTACATATATCATTTTGTCATGTGTTTTAAACTTAAACAGTACATGGTAAGAAATTAAGTACTTAAAGTATTATTATACTATGGCATGTCTGTTATTTTTAGGGATGAAACGGATAGAAATTTTGCCGGTTATCAGATATCCGGAGCTCTTTTGCCTGTCGGATACGGATATCCGGCATTAGTTTTGTTTTTTGTATGTTTCTTTTCTTTTTCGTTATTTAAAAACAATAAAATATAACCTACCTTTTAAAAACATTTTAAATATAATTTATTTAAATATATTTATTTAATATTTTATTTATTTGTGCAATATTGCCATGGAGAATAAAACTTTAAGAGTAACATACTTATTCCTACACTTGCAATTTTTGGTGAAAAGCATTGTCACAAAGAAATAGGTTTTGTTCAGAATTATAAAATTAAAATTTATTATTTACATATTTTTTGCAATATTATTAAAAAAAATGAAACAAAATACAGTAACCGCCGCTTAATAAAAATCACTGGTTAATAAAATCAGCCGCTTAATCTGATCAAATTGCCAGGATCGGAATAAAATCAATGCAAACCATCTTTGAAACTGCCTCTTAATAAAATCAGTATTGCCGGTTAATAAACTGAAAAATTCTTATCAGAAGCAAAATACCATTTATGCATGCTGAGTAAATTCTTATTTACACTCCGAATTTTATTTTTTAAATAAAAAATAAATTAAATACAGAAATCCCTCTATTATCTCTCTTTGTCGAAAATTTACAACATTAAATTTTAAATTTACAGCAATTAAACACGCCCCATCACATTGATTTAGGAACAATTTCAAGGAATATATTCTTCAAGGTGTAATAAGTTAATTTGTAATAAGTTACAAATTTGATTTAATTCGCCAGTGATTATTTTATTTTTAATTATTTAAAGACAATTTCTAATTCTTATTCTGAAATAACTAAGAAGTAAGATGTTTAAACGAAAATATTTTAAAGAAAGGCGTGAACTTTTAGCAAAGTAATGATGATTTTCCTCAAAGGAAAGCGCATCGGAGCTTGGGATGTGTTTAATTCTTTTATTTTGAAGAAACACTTCAATAATTATCTGTTAAAAATTAATTAGCATTGTTTATTAATTTCATTATTTGGTATCTTTTAAAATTTCTTTTCAAATTCAGGGAAGTAACATCTTTTTATTGTGTACAGGAACGTTAGCCGGATATAAAAATCAGCCGCTTAATAAAATCACTTTTGCTCAGAACGAATGTGATTTTAATAAGTGGCGGGTACTGTATTCTACTAATGAAATCATAGTTAAAGGGTTATTTTCATAGGAAAACTAATATATTGTGGCCATCATAAATCTTTTTTTTCTATATTATTCTGTACTAGCAGGCTTTGCCCGCTTCGCTGGTCATTATATTGAAATGAAGTCTCAAAATAATAGCAGGAGACTTGGTGTTGGAATATTAAAACAGGGATAAACTACTACGTCAGAAACGCCAAAGAAAAATTATTGAGGTGCATACAGCTGTTTCGGTAGCCTAAAGCGTACCGTCTTCAGTGCAAAAAGAATGTATGCACCTCAATAATTTTTCTTTGGCGTTTCTGACGTAGTAGTTTATTCCTGTTTTAAGAAGTCTCAAAATACCATATCATTGATGATGATAATAATAATAATAATAATGAAATCAGCCAAAATCTAAGTTAAAATTCTCGATACCTTCGATAGCGGTTTTCCCACTCGCCACACTTAACAAAATCCCTTTATAATGCATGTTGCATACACATACCTAACCCACATATTAAAAAATCGGGATTCTAAGATTATTTGAAGCAAAGTTATGTTTTAAAACGTGTTTTTTAGCCCCCCCCCCAGCCCGCTCTTAAAGGAAAGGAGGGGGAGATTTTGCAAAATATCCTTATATTATGAGTTAGATACATATAACATACCCACACATGGAAAATCTCTCCTTCATAAGAGAATTTACTGCAGAGTTACACATGAATACATGTCCCCCCACCCCCGCCGCTTAAGGGGAGGTGGGGTGGAGTTTCACAAAATCACTTTGTAGTGTGTGTTGAATACGCATAAGCAGTCCACGCATCAAAAATTGCCATTCTTAGATAGTTTGGAACAGAGTTACGCATGGAAACATGTTTTTAATCCCCCTCTAACCCTCAAGGGGATGACAGAACGGAATTCCAAATAATCCCTTTGTAGTTTGTTTGTGTTGAGTACACATAACCAATCAACCTATAAAAAATCGCTTTTCTGAGATAATTTGGAGCAGAGTTACTCTTTAAAATGTGTTTTTGCCCCCCCCCCCGCCTTTAAAGGGGGAAAAGGAAAATTTCACAAAATCGACTTATAGTGCGTGTTGAGAGTGCATAACCAGCCTGCAAGTAAAAAATCGTCTAAGATAGTTTGGAGCACAGTTACGCATGAAAACATGATTTTGCCCCACCCCCAAGGGGGATAAGGTGGAATTTTACAAAATCCCTTAGTAGTGTGTGTCTTGAGTACGCATAACCAATCGACATATCAAGAAATCGCTATTCTGAGATAATTTGAAGCAGAGTTACTCTTAAAAGCGTTTTTTGACCCCCCTCCCCGCCTTTGAAGGAGGGGAGGGGAAATTTTTGTAAGATCCCTTTATAATGTGTGTTGGGAATGCATAAACAACTCATATGTAAAATATAAGCTTACTGAGATAATTTGAAGAAAAGTTATGCTTGGAAACATGCTTTTTGCAACACCACCCCTAAGAGGGGGATAGGACGGAATTTTACAAAATCTCTTTTTAGTATGTGTCTTGAGTACGCATAACCAATTGACGTATCAAAAAATCGCTATCCTGAGATAATTTGGACCACAGTTACTCCTATAAGCGTGTTTTTGCCTTCCTCCGCCCTTAAAGGACGGGGGGTGAAATTTTGTGAAATCCCTTTACTGTGCGTGTCGGGAAAGCATAAATAACCCACATATACAAATTAATCTTGCTGAGATAATTTGAAGCAAAGTTATATTTGGAAACGGGTTTATATTGCCACCCACCCCACCCCCAAGGGGAAAAGGAGGAACTTTCGCAAAACCCCATTGCAATGGGTGTAACCCCCCCCCCCCCCCAAAAAAAAAAAAAAAAAAAAAAAAAAAATCGCAAAATACTAAACATGAGGTTTTGGAAATATTCTGAAGAAGACTCTTGGCGATTTTCTATATCTTTGTGCTGTTATTGGTACAGTTTTCTTCAAAAACCCGTATTTTGCTATTTCTTTTTTTTTGCATTCTAGCCTAGTCTCTCTCTCTGCAATTTCTTCACGGTGAAGCAATTTGGAGCCAAATTATACTTATAAGGGGTTTTTTGCCTTCTGCCCCAACAGGGGGGAGCGGGGATATTTCGCAAAATCCCGCCATAATGGGTATCAGTGTCCTAAAACCAACGTGCTCACCAAAATTTGCAAGTCTATCTCCCATAGAATCGCCACGGCTGTGTTGAGTCAGTGAATCAGTGATTTTACTCTTTTATTCCCCACCCAACCCCAAAAGGGGGGGAGGTCTTTCACAAAATCCCGTTACAATGGGTGTTGGACATACATAAATAAGCCACACACTAAAATTTGTGACCTCAGCTCTTAGATTTCCATGGATAAATTTAGCGCTAAAAGGAGGGATCGAATTTGCCCCCTCGTAACTCCCCCCCAAAATCGAAAAAAATCAAAAATGAATTTTAGCAAATGCCTTCAAGAAGACGCTTGGCTTTTTTTTTTTTTTTTTTTTTTTTTTAATCTGAGCTATTATTGCTAGAATTTTACTCGAAAATCCATGCATTGCTAATTTTGCCTCCGAAAATCCTTTTTACCCCCTCTCCCCCCTTAAAATCCAAAATCGCAGAAAATGATTCTTTTGTACTTAAGTCTAGTCTCCCCATCTGCAATTTTTTCACAATGAAGTAATTTGGAGCCGAATTATGCTTATAAAGGTGTTTTTTACCTTCTGCCCCCCCCCCCCGAAAATCTCACTTTTACCCCTTACCCCCCTTAAAAATCCAAAATCGCAGAAAATGATTTTTTTGTATTCAAGTCTAGTCTCCCCAACTGCAATTTCTTCACCGTGAAGTAGTTTGGAGCCGAGTTATGCTTATAAAGGTGGTTTTTGCCTTCTGCCCCCGGGGGGTATTTCGCAAAATCCCATCTTAGTGAGCGCCACGGTCCTAAAATCAACCTGCTCACCAAAAATTGTGACTATCTCCCATAGGATCGCCACAGCCGTGTTGAGTCAGTGAGTGAATCAGTGAATTTACTCTTTTATGTATATAGATAACAGCATCACTTACAGTTTAAATTGTACAAAAATTTGCCCATAACTTCTCACAATAAATATTTTACGTATGGAGTTTGGTGCAATTTTAATCAACAGATGCTGAGATATAGGCTTATGAAAAATCATCGGGTAAACTGCAGTGCAGTAATGCTAGCTGTTAGCTGATATGCACTCAAAATAAAATCACGATAGTGCTTCATAATGGCCGACTCTCTCACATACCAAGTTTTGTGCAATTATACATGATACAATATGAGATACAGCTTTCACGTATTGGGGGAAATTTAAGTATAGCAGCGCTACCTATCGGTCAACATGCACCAAAATTGAATCAGCATAACTTCTCATAATACCCTTTCAACATAAATTTTCGTGTAATTATGCGCATTAGAGCACAAGTTATAGCCTTCCCTAAAATTGCAGAAAGTACTGTATAACAACACCAGCTGTTGAGTGATTGTAGCCAAAACTTGATAGACACTAATATATGCCAAGGTGCATGTACATATAAATTTACATGAAATTCTGTGCAGTAGTTCCTGAGATATAGCCTTCTTATAGGTTGCAGAAATCGCAGTGCGCCAGAACCTGTTGGTGAAATTACATATAAATTTATATGTAATTTAATTTTTTATTTTAATTCCAGAACTACTGCGTAGTTGTGGAGATATAGTTGAACAGAATTTTTCTCTCACACACACAAACAGACATTTTAAAAAAGTGATCAAGACAAATTCTGAACCTCTTAAAATGTGTAAATGCATCGAAAACCAGAAGTTGAAAATTTTAATGAATCCAATACTTTCTTTTGAGACATTCATAAGAAAACATAAAAGAAAGAAGAAAAAGAAAACAAAGCTTCAAACTAGTGTGTTATGGCCATCACAAAACTTTCTTCTATATCACTATATATAACAATGCTACATGCTGTTTAACATGCACGGAAGAAATTTAATCATAGCTTCTCTCAATACAGAGTTTAAATATGGAGTTTAGTGCAATTTTAATCAAAAGGTTGAGATGTAGCCATGCGGAGAATCACAAAAGGTGAGGAAAAGCGCCACCTGTAGTTCAATATACACCCAAATTAAGCCAGCTTTCATTCTCATATTATTTATCTTGCATATCAAGTTAAGTGCAGTTAAATGTTATAGATATTGAGATTTAGTCTTCCTATAGACAGAGTAAATTGCAGCATAATATTGTCATCTATCGCCCAATATGCACCAAAATTGAATCAACATGTTTTATAAAAATGGCCCTCTCACATACAAAATTTTGTGTAATTATACACAAATAAAACTCAATGAACTTCCCTATCCACAGGAAAAATTGAAGTAAAGCAGCATCACCTATTGGTCGATTTGCACGGAAATTAAACATGTTTCATGATAGCCCTATGGCATACTTAGATTTTTTTTATTTTTTTTTTTATTATTACACACAATAGAAGCTGAGATAGTCTTCAATTAAATGAGAGAAATCACAGTATAGCAGTGCCACCTGTTGAGTGACTTGCATCAAAAACTGTTGTGCACTTTTTTTCCCTGTGTATAAATTTATATGAAATTCTGTGCATTAGTTCTTGAACTAGAGCGGCTACACAAAATATTTACCAGACAGACATTTTCTAAAAATGGTCAAATTGTGTTCTAATCCCCTCAAAATGTGTAAATACACTGAAAATTGGAAGTAAGAACTTTTTACACATCCATTATGTCCTACTTAATATAGAAGAAAGTAATAATTCAAAACAAATTTATATATTTTTTTCTTTGTATACATTTTATATTCTGTACAGATAAGAAAGAAAATCTTAGATTATTTATTAAAATTTTGTAAATTTCAAATTATAACTTTTCAACATAAGGCATCGAGGGGGGGGGGGAACCACCCCTTCCAAAAATGCAGTCTTTGTCATACTAACACCCAACCAATGCCAAATTTAAAATTTCGTAAATATAGGACTGTAACTTTTCGTGATAGACACCATGGGTGGGGGAGGAGGGTAAGGAGCCTCTCCCTTCCAACAGTGCTTTCTTTTTGATACTAATATCTAACCACAGTGGCAGATCCAGAACTTAACTTATTTATTTATTTATATATATATATATATATTTTTTTTTTTCGGGGGGGGGGGGGGGGCTAAGATTTTTCAAAGTGTTATTCCAAATCAAAGAAAAGTTTACAATTGTAATAGTCAGTTGTGAATGTTAGTACTTTTGCCCCCCCCCCTTTAAATCCGCCACTGTAAACATCCCCAAATTAAAATTTCGTTAAGTTTGGACCATAAGTTTTCGAGATAAGACACCGTGTGCGTACGTGTTTGTGTGTGGGGGGGGGGAGACTCTCCCTCCTTTTAACAGTGCAGTGTTTATCATCCCCAATCAATCCCAAATTAAAATTTTTTTTAAATTCTGACCATATTTTTTTCGAGATCAGGCACCATGGGGAGATACGACCCTTCCTCCTTTTAACAGTATGTATTCTTTGTCATACTAACACCCAACCCACCTGAAATTTAAAATTTCGAGCCATAACTTTTCGACATAAGGCATCAAGGGGGGTGGGGTCAGACCACCCCTTCCAACAGTGCAGTCTTTGTCATACTAACACCGAACCAATGCCAAATTTAAGATTTCGTAAAGATTGGGTTACATTAGGTATTACAGTCAGAGCATAATTAAAACATAAGCTTAACAGTTATTGTTTGTTTTACACTCAACAGATAATTTTCTTTAAAGTTTAAGAACAATATCAACAAAAGATTATAAAGAACATAATTAGGCCTTTGACGGTTGATTTTCAACCTGTCACCTGGAGTCTCATTCATAGCTTTATTGTGCAGGGGTTTAGTTGTTTTCCCAGGTGCGGCCCCTTCCCTACACTAGGCTATGAATTCTTCGACCATAATAAAATGGATAGGTTATTCATCTTTTATAGATTATTGACTTTAAAAATGAGGTCTTTTATCATGTAAACAGAATATATGATAATGATATTCTTACATGTACAGGAACTTGTCATAAATCCTTATTAAAAAGTTTAAGTTATAATAGCTGATAGTATTACAAAAAAAAACTTAAAAAAAAAAAAAAAAAGTTTACAAAAAACTATCTTTATAAATAAATAAAAATATGTTTTTACCTAATAAAATCAAATTAAATCTCATGAAATTCTCTTTAAAATAAGGGTCAGAAACTTTTTTATCTCATAAAACATAAGAATGTGTTTATTTAAGCTTTAAAAAATGCTGATTTTTCAAAAAATCAAATGAAATAAAACATTTTTAAGAGTATTTTATCATTTATTTTAAAAGAAAGAATGATTATCAAATGTTTAATTGAAATCTGAAGCTGATAGGTTAAAAAAAAAAAAAAAAAAAAAATTGGTTGATTTTACAAATATATAACTTTTTAAAGCATGTGTGGCACAAAACAGTCTACCATTAGCCTTTAACTAATTCAATACATATTATAAATTATATTATTAACAGGACTTTGCACAGTACTTTAACTTTTTAATGCATAATTTGCTGCAAATTAACATTTATAGATATTGCATTAAAAATTAAATAAATAAAATACAAGTGGTAGATGATAAATTTGTCATTAAGCTTACTTTTATTTGTTCATATACTGTATTTTAATAAAACAATGAGAATTCATAATCTAAACCTAGTTTTTTTTTTATTATTATTATTATTATTTATTAATTTAACAGCATCCAGCTTCAACTATACTACGCAGATATGTAAAATTAATATTTACAAGAAGATTGTTAAAGACATATGACAAAATTGTAACACTATTATTGTTTTTGCCTTTTTCAAAATAAAAAAAGACTTAATAAAATCAATTATAAAACTAATCTTTCTTTTTTTTTTAATTAACATAGGATATATACAAAATTAAACAGTTAAATATTTAGAATTAAACATGTACAAGTAACAAGCAACATATTATTATTATTATTAAACGTTTTGCAATATCTAGTATGTTTTAAATTTAACTTTTTCTTAGTCAAAGGTAAAAATTAAACATAAAATTTAATTTATCAGGAGATAGCATATTTACTAATGTTATAACGTTCAAATAAAAATTATTCCCTTTTTTTACTGTTTACCAAACATTAATATATAAACATACAATAGATACGCTTAATATTGGATCGAACTATCTTACGAAAAAAAAAAAAAAAAGGCACAGATTACAATAGAGAAAATGATAATGATACTAAGAAAAAACAAAAGGCATAAGGACAAAATCGCTTAATGTGGTCATAAACATAAACATAGAAGAAATATATCGCCAACGCCAAGAAGCCCATTTTCGCTAACATGATGGTAATCATTTGTCTTAAACAATCAAAGATGCTGTCATAAAAGAATATACAGGAGAAATGCAAGAAAGATTTTGATTGATTCGGCTCCATACTACCACATTGCATCCACAGACGCTAGTGTACCACGCTACACACTGTCAATTTATCAAACCGCTTGCTGCCACCAAAGACGCTAGCGATTTTGCAAGACGATCTCATCATTGCCCCGAATTACTTAATGCGTTACCATTAAAAGTATTTGAAAGAAACCTAAAAATATAAAACGGTGCAAACAAAATTTTTTACCTAGTTTTATTCCACATATAAAGCACATGGCAGTTTCCCTTTTAAGGGCAGAGACAAGAAGGTCTATCAACAAACATTAGAATTATTTTTATGTGTGCTATGTCCAGGGCCAGATTATGGCATGGGCACACGGGGCACTGGCCCAGGGCCTCCAAATTTAGGGGGGGGCTCATTTCCAAAAATTGAGAAGTAATAGTACAAATTTCTTCATTATATAAGTATTAAAAACAAAAATAGATTATATTTTTCTTTCTATATTTTATTAGAGAGCTTAAACAATTATAAAATTTTGTGACTAATTTCCTACACATTGGCTGATTAATGTGCTACATTTTTTCATTTGTCTTGAACATAAAACTAATGATTTTGTTATAGGTTGCTAAAAAAAAAAAAAAAAAAAAAAAAGAGGAAATAGAAGGTATAATTGAAGGAAAAAATTAAAAAACGCACTATTTTTATTTATTTATTTCTGATTTTGAGAATGGGTCCTTTTGGTGAGCTCTTTAGAGCAGGGTATGGGGGCCTCCGAATAGCATCAGTGCCCCGCGTCTTCAAAAAGCATAGTCGGGCCCCGGCTATGTCTATATACTGAATATACATTTTTGAGAACACTGATACTTAATATATATATATACACATATACATGTAAAAATAAAAATAAATAAATAAATAATATAAAATTAGGTTTTTTAAGTATTAGTGTTTAATGTTGAATGTGGATCCAAAATAATTCCCCTGAATTTCTAATGGTTTAAAGTCGGCAGATAGCCATTCTAGTTAATATGCATGAAAGGATTCAAGAATTAAAACTTTGACAGCTGGAAAGGAAAATTTTGGTTTACTAAAAAATAAGCCTCAAATTTTCATGTTCCATTAAAACAATACATCATACTTGCCAACATCCTAATTAATATTCCGTAGTATCGGTAGCTCCACCTTTTTTTTCAAACCAATATATTTTTAGGTATTTTTCTTCGTATTTAATCAGAACTGTATTAGTACAGTCAAATTAGGAAAAATAAGGGAAAAAATTTATAAAGTTTTGAAACTTTGGGATTATGCTTATGAAGGGTCAAATAATTCAAAACGAAAAAGTTCCCCACTCTGAGGGGGGAGCTTCCCCCCCTACCCCCCCCCCCCCCCAACAAAAAAAACCGTATAATTCATTGAAACGAAGAAAAAAATAGGGAATTAATTTATCGAGTATTAGAATTATGGCATAACGTACATTCCTGAGGAGTCTAATAATGCAAATCAAAAAAATTCCCCACCGCGGGGTGGGATTTTACCTCCTCCTCCCCCCCCCCCCAAAAAAAAAAAAAAACTGTATAATTCGTTTAAATAAAGAAAAAAAAAAAAATAGAAAATTAATTTATTGAGTATTGAAATTTTGGTACAACATTCCTGAGTAGTTTAATATTTGAAAATAAAAAAAATTCCCACCCTTGGGTAAGAGCTTGCTCCTTCCCCTCCCCCCCCCTAAAAATATATATATATATATATATAACGTATTGAAAATAAGAAAAATAGTTAAATAGAGTTTTGAAATTTTGGTATAACATATTCTTGAGGTGCTTAATAATGGGATACAAAATTTAAAAAAATTCCACCATGCAGTGGGAACTCTCCTTCACCTCCCCCCTCTCCCCTCCCCACCACCACCGATAAAAAAATAGTTCAATTTCGCGGAAATTAAGAAAAATACGAAAATAAGTTATATAAGAGTTTTTAGTTTTTTGGAAAGTTCTCTTGAAGTATCTAATAATAGTAAATACAAAAGTTCTCTTCTCCCCCCAACCCCCCCCCCAAAAAAAAAAACGTATAATTTGTTGAAATTAAAACAAATAGGGAAATAATTTGTAGAATTTTATAGTATGTGGACAAAATTGTTGAGTGGTCTAATAATAATAATAATTCGCCCTCTTCTGAAGCAAGAGCTTCTCCCTCTGTCCCTTCACCCCATAATTGTATAATCCATTGAAAGTAAGACAACAGAAATTATTTATACAATTTGGAAATTTTTTAGATAGTATGCTTGAAAAGGTTTCAGTGAAAAACAAAAAGCCTTCCCTAGGAAGGATGCCCCCCCCTCAAAAATACTGCAGTTCCTTCAATAATAATGATAATAATAATAGTTAGAAAGAAGCATACAGATTTAAAACTTTGGGACATTAATCATATGGGGTATCTCAGTGGGAAACAGAAAAGTCCCCTCTTGTAGAGGGGCTTCCAACTCCCCTTTCTCCCCATAAAAACTACTTAAATTTTTCGTAAGTTTTCCTTTTTTCCTTTTTTTTTATTTATTATCATTTTTTTATTATTAACACAAAATTATTGGGTTTTCAAAGACAGCTACTATTATAATAATAAATAAATAAATAAATAAAAAATATGCCTTGAAACATTCTGCACAAAATGTCCTCTTCATTATGCATAAACGAAAAATTATTTTTCCTTTAAGTTTTTAAAAGCTACTAAATAGTAAAAAATACAATAAATTGAAATGATAATAATGAAATTCAGGTAATAACTAGGTAAAATAAATATAGCAATAATTAAGTAAAATGTAGATAATATAATTTTAACGTAAGTCAATAGTTTATTACTTACAAAATCATCTGAACGTCGAATAAAAAGTAATCAAGTTCATCATGAAAATCATCTTCAAACTCGTCTGTCATGTCAATGGGTTCTTTATTGGTGCAGGTTTGCCCGTGACAATTTTTATACATTCCTGTACACAATAAATTTGCTTTTACACGTTTGCACTTTCTTCCACAACCTTGCATACAGCCACATGAAATCAAATTTAGTATTTTTTCTGAAGCAGGCGCTTGTCTTAGATATACAGGAGACAAGTATGAGTTAGATACTTTCCAGTCCCAGGTCTTTGGATCCAAGCGATTCCCCAACCACATCTGTACTTGCAGGTAAACCCGATGAAAATGCAGCATCAGTGGTAGGTGGCAAGCACGATAGGATGACAGCATTGCTTGCCTGTCCTACTAATTCATTAAAACATTGAATTCTGAGATCGTTCAATTTTTTCATTTCAAAAGTTATAGATGCGTTTTTTATTTTTTATTTTTTATTTTTTTTAACTTTACTGTACATCTCTCTAATAAAATTTTCACCAGCTTTTTCAATTGAGTCACAAGTCGATCTTGGATCGTTGAACACTTTGGGTACATCATGGAGGTGGGAAGATCTGTTAAACGATTGGACTACTTGCACTTTCAATTTTCCTAACAAGGCCGGAGTGGTGTCGCAACCACTCATTGCAGGAAGAATTAGAATAAAATCCTCGACATTTTTAATAACAGATGAATTTTGCAAATCCTTCGAACTATAAAATCTTGCTTTGACATTTCCCTTTCTTTCTTTCATGAATAGAATGCCCTTATCTTCTGGGGCAAGTTCTATCAGTAAAACTATAAGGTCCACATCTTGTCCAACAATAACGACTTGCTTGTTTAAATTAGATGCATCAATTGCTTTCCTAACTATCAAAGCACCTGCGTCATCTTTTGCTACGCTTGCTTCAATGCAAGAAATTTCTAAGCGTTGAGCAAATTCAAAATATTTAAAACCCGTTCTTTGTATCTGACCAAGTGGAAAGAAGAGCTTACATTATTCTCATCTGTTAAAAATATATAAAACACACCAAAATCGTGTACTCATTTTTTTTTTTTTTTCCTCCGTTACCAATTACTCCGAAAAGGTTGATCGTATTTATATACATGATATATATGACATATATCATATATATGGATATATATATATATATATATGAGGTCTTAAAAAAGAATTATTTTTTGTAATAGTAAACTTAACGATTTTGTGTAAAAAATGAAAAACTGAAAAGTCACGGTTGGATTTCCTTAGATCGAAAAGAGGAAAGAGGGATTTTGAGGAAAAGGGGGGAGCTTCATCCCCCTCCCTTCCCCCCAAGACGGGAGACCTATTCTATTTTCCATTGCTAGCCAATTCATAAGTGCTATCCTAAAATTTTAAAACATTGTAAATTATTTTCTCGGTTTTTCTTAATCTGAAAAAGTTCTACAAATTTGGAAGGAAAAGAGGTATCCTCCGCCCACAGATGAAGAGGGGTGTGGATTTTTCGTTTTTCCATTGCTAGAGCTCTCGAGAGCACTATTTCAAAATTTCAGAACATTATAAATGTATATCTCTGTAATGAATTCCTTTAATCCTTTAGAGTCTCCTATTTTTCATAATCTGACAGAACTGTATGTTTTGGGGAGAAAAGGGGGGAGGTGCGTATTCAGGGAAGGGGATGTCTTCTTTTTTAATAACAGTCTATTCATGAGTTTTATCTCAATGTTTCAAATGCTTATAAATTATTTCCCCTGTTTTTTTTTTTTTTTTTTTTTTTTTTTTTCAAATCTGAAAGAATTTACGCTGTTTTTTTTTTGTTTTTTTTTTGAGGGGGGGGGGGGAAGGAGGGGGAGGGGTAACCCTCAAGAGTATTAATTAAAAATTTTATAACTTTATAAATATTTATTCCTATAATATAATCCTTTTATAGTCCCTCATTAAAAAAAAAAAAAAATAAAATAAAAATAAAAAAAAAAAAGAAGAAGAAGAAGGAGCTAAACAATTTTTTTGGGGGGGAGGGGGGTAGCATACCCACAGGGGGCTGATTTTTTTTTTCTTGTCCATTACTAGACTTTTCATGAATGTTATCCTAAAATTTCAAGTGTTGATAAATTATTATATCTGTTTTTCCTAATATGAAAGAACTATATGGTCTAGCGGGGAATTGGGGGGGGGAATTGGGGGGAAGCTCCCCCCCAGGAAGGGGGAACTTTTTTGTTTTGCATTACTAGAGCCCCGAGGAATGTTATTCCAAAGTTTTAAAACTTTATAAATTTTTTCCCTTATTTGGTGTTTTTTGGTCTAATTTGACTGTACTATATTTACGGAATATATCTCTACAAATGTACCGGCGTGAAAAAAAGAGCGGGAGTAACAAAATATTCATTAGAATGTTGACAAGTATGCAATTCATTATTTTAAAAAGGTTTATGCTTTTTCGTTTTTAACCAACACCTGCTCGAACTAATACAAAGCCTCTGAACCCAAATTCCCGCCTCCACTTACGTCGGCAACCGAGGTCCCAAATGATCTTTCCAACACCTGCTCTACCAATTTTAATTCCAGTATATCTCGTGTTCACTTGCATGGACGATGGTTAATTTTCTCTGAACCATTTTAACTTTAATCCGATAATTATTAAAATTCCAGTTTATTGATTTTAAGTGTTTTATTTTGATAACTCTTAAATACATGTGTGTATTTTCTTATATAAGTTTGTTTCAACTATTTTAAAATCTCATTGAATTCAGTTAGGAAGTTTTTCATAATGCGTAAGATTAGTAATAATATAACACGTGTTGATAACTAACCCATGACTCTTTTTACTGCTTATTTTATTCAAGATTTCAGATTGATCTATTGTCTTTAATGGTTATTTCTACAGATGAGATACTTTTTTCATTTCATTTACATTTTAGTTCGTTACCTTTCCCATATTTTTAAAAAAATATTAGTAAATAAGACAAAAATAAAATTAACAGTACGATTTCTTTTAATGAAAGTGAAACAAGTAAATTTACGGGATTAAAATTTAATAATAAGTAATAGTATTTCAAAGTATATTCTGGTTACTAACTTATTTGTTTGCTTTTAAAACTTCATATTAACTATTTTAATAAGTGATGAAATACCTGAAATTACTTTCTATTAATTTAATAGACAATATTTTATTTGTAATTTAAGAATTTTTACTATTAGGCATAATTTTGACTTCTTGTTTAAATTTATATGACAAACGTAAATGTAAACCAAATTGTTAAATATTCATTTTTTGAATGGACATGAAATTATAGCCATATATATTCTTTTGAATAACCAACGTAACTGAGTAGGTTATATGTTGACTTAGTTATAGTTCATAGGTAGTATAATTTCATTGTCTTTTTTTATTAGACATATATTAATAGTGAGAGTAAAAAATAATGTAACTTGAGCAAAATATAAACCAAATCATTCAGCATTTATTTTTTGGATTGCCAAGAATATCTCTCTCTCTCTCTCTCTCTCTCTCTCTCTCACTCTATATATATGAATATATAAACAAATGAATGAAATAAATAAATTAAACCCCAAAAAACACTGAGATCTTCATCAGGGATGCCCCTCAGTGTAGGGGTGAAAGAGAAGTTTCCGAAAGGACAGTAGCAATTAGCTAATAACTATCCTTAGCCCCCAACTGCTCAACAAACAGAAAAACACCATTAACTAGGATAGTTATTAGCTAATTACTACTGTCCTTTCAGAAACTTCTCTTTTAACCCTACACTGAGGGGCCTCCCTGATGAAGACCTCAGTGTTTTGGGGGTTTAATTTCATTTATTTCATTCATTTGTTTATATATTCCTACATTTTAAGTTTTGCATTACCTTTTGCTCCAATTTTGTGCATTGGTTTGTAATTCTCTTTTTGGTTTTTTTAACCTTTTTGGTTTTTCAAATCTTTAAACTTATATATATATAAATTCATTTCAATAGTTTTCAATTTATATATATATATATATATATACACATACATGCATACATACTCCCCCCCCCTCATTTATCTTTTCATTTATATGTTAAACTAATGTTAGCCCATGTGAAATATAATTTTATAAGTTGCATTTATGTCTTAATTTGATAGAGTTTTACTAATCATTTGATAATTAATTTGATGGGACTCCTTTACATATTTTATAACTCTAAATAAAATTATCTTGCATGTATATAATTTATAAGCCACGATTTTTTAAGGCTTTTCAATTGATTTATTTAAAATAAAAGTTTTTAACATTTTCCATCAAACTATCTGACTTTTGTTTGACTATCTGTCTGTCTTACCGCGCTGTAACTCTCGTAAATATTCATGCAATTTCTTGTCATTGACATATGTTTGGAAATATATATATATATATATATATATATATATATATATATATATATATTGCACAGATATAATAAAATTGACATTTTCTATTCCTATGTATAAAAAAAAGAAGGTTTCTATAGAATAAAAGAAGGTTTCTATAGATATGATTAACATCCAGATTTGACAAAAAAGTATTCACATATATTAAGGACTATCACCAGAAATTGATGATATTGCATTTTCGATTTTTAAAGCGTTCTTAACACTTTTTTTTTTTTTTTAAATAATAACCTTTTGACGATTTTATTGCAAGAATTTTTAAGTTAATAATTCCATGATACAATTATCATTTTTTAACAGAAAATTTAAATTTTATCTTTGAATATTTGTTTTAAAAGTTCTAATTCAACTTTTTGATGCATCTATTAAAACGATCACAATTTTTTTTAGACATTATGACGATTCAGAAGTTCTAAAAAACTATTCTATTTTACATTAATTATTCTTCTTTAGTATTTAAATAGCTTCTTTTCTAATAAAATCCTTTAGTTCATTTTTTAAGACAACACTTTAGTTCATAATTCTCATTTACAAATTTATCTTGATTTCTAAAATAAATTAGAAACATTATGACAAAACTTGTTAATATATATAAAAGAAATTTATTCCGATATTACGGTAAATGTGAAGTTTTTAGATTGTTACTGCACAACTGTTAAATGTGCAAATTAAAGTTTCATTTATATATTTCCAAAACCTAAAAAGTAATATATGATTATGGTTATCAAGAAACTGATGTCATGCTGTATTAAAAATATTTTAATGGATTACATATTAATATTATCTTATTGTCATCACTGGAGACAGTCGCCAATTGCCCATCAGCGCAGCACTAGAGCGACGTAAAACCCATTCAACCAGCTAACCAACCAACCATCACTGATATTTTAAAACAAAGGAATGAAACATATGACTAAAAGTTTGTAATTTTAAAATTTAAATATCGCTGAAAATATTGTGTAGAGTAAGTCTTAATAAAATATTCTAAGGAATATATTAATGGAAATTCATTAAAGAGGAAATAATGAATTGAAATAAGAAGATTCAAGCTTATAAATAATATGTAACAGTGCATATTTTGCAATTTCATTTTTTTTTTTTTTTTTTTTTTTTTTTTTTAAATAAAAAAAATAAAAATAAAAAAAAATTATAAAAAAAATTTTTTTATTAAAAAAAAAAAAAAAAAAAAAAAAAAATGCTTTAAATAAATATTTGAAGTACGAAATAAGATCACAATTCAACAGAGAACATTTAATCATGAACGCATCAGTGCTGTTATCTCAAAACATGATTAGTTTTTTTTCTTTAATTTCACAAAGAGATATCTCTGAAACTACAGCAAAGACTAAACTGTAATAAATAATGTAATATTTTTAGGACTACTTCAACAAAGAAAATATAGGTGATTCATAAATTAAGCAGGAATTATTTCTGCTTTTTTCTATGCATGAATAATAATCAAGTTTATAAAAAAAGAGTTTATTTAAAAATAATAAAAATATTAGAAAATCAGTAAATTTAAATAATTTTTCAGATAAATATTTTATTTAAAATTCGAATGCACAAAAGTGAATAAAGAATATTTAAACGTCAATATAGTAGTAGTTCTTTTTGTAAAGGAAAAATGCATGATTTTTTTTTTTTTTTTTTTTAATTAATTTATTTATTTTATTAATTTAAAAACAAATTATCAATGAAACTTTAGCGAAGAGTGAATTGTGATAAAATGTACTAAGGATAGGTTCAATTAAAGAATCATGATTATAAGAAATTTGAATTGAAACAAAAACAACCAAATTAATATGTAAAACAGTAGTGAGTTTATTGTATATTCTACTACAAACTTAAAAGTATTTCATGTAAATTATAAATGTTTACAAATAAACTATGATATTTGCTATATTTTCACATAAATAAAAAATAATAATAATAATAATAACCACCATTCATAAAAATAAATAATAAAATATTCTAACGATTCTTCTGAACATTTAAAAATACAAATTATTTTCAGACAAATAATAAATAAAAAAAAAAAAAAATAGATTGTTAAATGAACCAGATATGTCTTTTAAGATATTCATAAATTGCTTAAATTTGGACTTTTAAAAATCATGTAATGTTTTAATTGTTTATTTATCATTTACTTCTTCCTCCTTAATATTGAATAATATAAAGATTTTCTTAGTGTAAGTAAAGATATCTAGGATGACATTTAATTTTTAAAATGGTTTTATTTTTTATTTTAGCCATATTTTTTTTTAAATCTTACATGCTTTTTAAAAAAATTTTTTTAAATATTTAATAGCAATATTTGAAATCCTAAATAAATTTCTAAAAATAGCTAGAAAATAATTCAAGCATATACATTGATTTTAATAAGGCACAATAAAAACGAAAAATTATTTAAAGATAGTAAAATGATTAAAAACAAACAGATTTATAAAGTAGGAAATTAATGATCGCAATTCTTTAATTAAATAAATATTGGCCTTTTGCATTTTTAAAATATTTTTTTTTCAATGGACATAACATAATTTCAGCTTCGAAGTCCCGTCAAGGAGAAAAGTAGCGATGAACTTGGGACCTCGAATGATGACGTGTCAAATTTGTCCGTAGGCTTTGTATCATTCGAGCAGGTGTTGCTTTAACTCCTCAAATGTTGACAGCATATATATGTGCCAGTGGCATACATCGCATTAATTACTAATTATAAAATTTGAATAAGAATATGTAAAAATTCTTTTGTTAAATAAAGATTTATAAAATTAAAAGGCAGGATTAATGTTAAAAATAAGACCATATGCAGAAAAGAATGATTTAAGTGCAAGTCAAAATTAAATTAAATGTATAAAATTAAATTTAATATTCCAAAGAAATGAAATATATGTGTTGAGTTTCAATGCACTTATTGCTTACATCTTGCTGAAAGAAATTTCTTTTACATTCAGATTTTTTAAATAAAGAATTACACAAACAATATTTATTAAAAAGCCAAGTCAAACGGAAAAATAAAATAAAATTTGAAAATTTATCAGCGTAATTTAAAGGGATTTAACAAAAAACATGCTGATAAAATTCGTTTGCTACATGTACAATCGGTAACAAAAGTGTCCGAACACTAGCAAAAATTCCTATGTAAAAAAAATACACTTCATACGGTTTTGTTAAATAAATCCTTGTCGAATCCTACTCTTAGTCAGCCTAAGAACAACATTCGACAAGGATTTATTTAATAAAACAGTATTAACTCTACTTTTTGTAGGTGGCGTGCCCTTAGTGACCGTGCCCTTAGCGGAACGTGCCCGTAGCGGAATGGGGCGAAAGGGAAGAAAGAGAATAGAAGAAGCCGTGCCCTTAGCGGAAATAAGGTGTGCATGTGAGGGATTGAAATAATAACAATGTTAATTTGTTGCTAGTATTTATATTCAGCCGAAAACCAGAAGCAATTTATCAGGATCACAGGTAGCGCCATCTATCGGAGGCTTGATTTTTATACGTTTTTCGCTCATAGAACGACACACTATCTTATTCTGGCCACTGCAGTAAAACTTAAAGCGATGACAATTTTACGAATCGCGTTTTGGAAGGCATTTCACGCTGTCAGAATTAAATGCGATAGATAAATGTAAACCCAATTTAAGATAGTGTTCATTTAAAGAGGTGTCGAAACATATCACCCCCCTCCCCTTAAACAATGTAATACTTAAATCGAAACTATAATTTATTTAGTTCTTGTTTTCTATTAAATTATTTTCCATTCGCAAATGGTTAAAGTCGGTGATATCCAATGTTCAAAACTGTATTCAAATAAAACCCATTAAGAATTTTAGCCACAATGTGCTCTTTACCATCCAGATTGAGTCATTCTGAATTCGAATGAAGAACTTTTATATATATATATATATTTTTTTTTTTTTTCGAAAAATCGCTTATTTTCTCATTATTTAAATTCTCAACGAGATGTATGCAATACGATACTGGAGCCGCCATTTTCTTTATTTGCAATTAGATCGAATCGAATAATTTAATTTGCGTCTAAAAAAGTTAGAAAACAATTAAATTGTAACCTGTTTAATCAATTAATTTTAGCTTATTTAAAAAAGGAAATAATAGTTACTCAGTTTGATGATTAAACCTTTATTTTAGTATTTTAAAAAGAATGTTTTGCCTAACAGAGCCATCTTTTGACATTTTCATTTTAAATAAACTATCTCGGAATGACACAAGAATGCACGTATGTTTTTACGAATAAAAAATTAATGTACAAGTTCTTTTTGGTGAACATTGCAAATTTGTCAATGAAATATAATGTAAAACCCATGTGCAAAAATTCACTTAGTTGCGTGATATGGCAAACGAACCTGAACGATAGCAGCTGTCGCCCCACCGACTAATATGTATATATGTAGCGACTCGCTATATAAACAAGTCCATTTCTGACGAGGGCTACTCCCCCTATCCCCTTCAACTTTCAATTCAACTTTTCCCTGCATATCTCTGTCTATATTTATATCTCTACATATGTAAATTTAAGTATTTTTCTAGTAACAGCCTTCTAT
Organism: Salticus scenicus; assembly: GCA_963930645.1. Classification (NCBI taxonomy): domain Eukaryota; kingdom Metazoa; phylum Arthropoda; class Arachnida; order Araneae; family Salticidae; genus Salticus; species Salticus scenicus. Next base: position 268,598,393 of record OZ005658.1, read on the forward strand.
TAATTCCTTATAAATAGAAGGCTGTTATATTATTTGATACATAATCTTGTACCAAACTATGATTTGGTAGAAGTATTTAAATCGTAAATACATGTACCAAATTTCATGCAAACATAGCATATCGGAATTGCTTTGTGTAACCCTGTAAACTAATTATCAATTCTATGACCACAATTTTCCATAGAAAAAAAAAAAAAAAAAAAAACATGTTTTAAACATTCTAATAACATTTCGTTACATATAGTGTAACCATGTTAAAATACACTTTTAATACCCTCTATAGACCACAATGCTACGATAGTCTTTTGTGTGTCCCTGAAAAAGAGTCACCGTTATTATAGTATACACCAATAAAAATGATACACCTAATTATAACTCATTTATATTTGAACACAAGCGTCTGCGTCTTAATCAGCAACTTTTACTCCCAAACCATACTCCCGGGAGTCTTGCTCTCAAATTGCGCGCATCTAGTTCTGCGCATACAGACGGCAAATGATACTCCTCGCTCAGTGAAAGACGGCAACTATTACTCCCGTCCGTTGCTCGTTTTGTTTTCGTAAAAGTCCATTTAAAAGGGCATATTGCGTGTTTCCTGCCTGTGTAAAGGGCTTTTTGAACAGGATATATATATATATATATATATATATATTCATATGTAAATTTCTTCTTTGACAAAAGTTTTTTGTTTCATCATAATATGGGTGCATTTATTTATAGTGTAAAATAAATTTAAAAAAAAAAAATCAATGATAGTGGATTTAAAACAGGTTTATTATTTAAGAAGATAAACATTGCTTATTATTTACTTTTGTAATTGCAGCATAGGTTATTTATTTTATTGTAAAATTTTTATGTAGGTTTTAAGATGCAAATTGCAGAGAAAAAGAATTTTTAATCGATAACAAATTTAAACGATTTAATATATTTTCCAAAGTTTTAAAGATTATTTTTAAAAATATCCTTGTTTATTATACACTTTTTTGTATGTCATACTATGTATTTTTATTTAAAATTAAATCAAAAGTTACTTTGCTTAAATAAATGTATAGCAAGGATATATATGCATCTACAAGCATTTTGAAGAAAAGCATTTTTCTTTTTGCTAAGTGTCAAAGAATTTCAGCAATACTGCTTAGAGTTTCTGTCTCTTCATTCATTCATTTTATTTTTATTTATTTTATTATTATTATTATTATTTGTAAGAAAGATTTTCCAGGAAATAAATATATTTTATATAAAACTAAGATACTTCATTACTCAGTGCAAATACCTAATTTAGTCTTTATAATTCCTTTTTACAGAGTCACATAAAATCATTCAAATTTATTGCTATTGCAGAATTATTATAATACATTAATTTTTTTAAAAAAAGCTCATATTTTAATTCATTCTATGAAAATATATGCAATTTTCACAACTATTTATACGACTTATAATTAATATCCCTATCAACTATTCATTTAATTTTGGTTTTTAAAAATTAGAAACTATTATGTTATGAATTTTCACTTAATCTGGAAGCAGTTTTTAGTTATAATTATTTGAACATTTTATTTATTCACTTTTGCTTCTTTTTTACTTTAGTGCAATATACCCTTTCTTGGATATTAAGTGGGACCATGTGAAATAAGGCTACCATTTGAAAATTTATCAACACGATGAATTTTGAAATTTTTAATTAATTCGAACTAAATTTAGACAGAGAATTTATCATATAAATATTTTTTATGAGTTCACTTCGCAACTTGTTCATCTATTTTGATTACAAGTTGTGACAACTTGAAAATGTGCCATCACGATAACTTTTGAAATACTAAACTGATTTAAACCAAAGTTGGATTATGAACTTATGGCTCAAATATTTAGGATACATTCACTGGTCAACTTGCTCTACTGTTTTGTTACCAAGTGGCGACCACTTGAAAATTTGTGCAGTGGACTTATCATTCAATTATCTTAGCTAAGTTTTCTAGGCATCTCACTTTGCTCTTTTATTTCCAAGTAGCAGCCACTTGAAAATTTATTATCATTATAACTTTTGAAATACTCAATTCGAACCAAAGTTTGACTGTGGACTTATCAAATATCATAAATGATTTTGCTGGGCAAGTTGCTCTGCAAATTTGTGTCCAAGTTGCAAACACTGAATGTTGACACTTGATTAAAAAAATTTTTTTTTTTTTCACAATAACTTTGAAATACTGAATTTATGCAAACCAAAGTTGGACAGTGGATTTATCCTACAGATATCTTGCATTAGTTAACTGAGCAGTGTGCTCCATTATTTTGTTTCCGAGTGGTGGCCACATGAAATTTATTCAGCATGATAACTTTTGAAATACTGAATTAAAATGAAATAAATTTGTTGAGTAGGCTCATCTCACAAATGTATTTGATATGTTTGTTTGTCTGATTGATATGCATTTAAAATTGACCAAAAAAAAAAAAAAAGGTATTTATGAACCAATTTGCTTAAAACTCCATATGTATATAGCCCTCATCAATATATTCCCACCATGCCCATTACAAATTTTAGCTGTCATTTTGTTTCAAAATGGTGGCTACATGATAAGAAAAAAGGAATCAACCTACCCTTTCAAAAGAGCTGGAAGGATTTTTAATTTTTGAGAATTTTAAGATTTGTAAATCTTTGGAATGAAAACGTAATTTAAAAATCTTACTTTGGCACTTTGTAATAAATATTGATTAAGAAAAGAAATCTGGTAATTAGAAGTATTATATGAAATTGTGAATGCATTAAAAAATTTATAAAGTTTCTTATTTACTTTTAGCTCAGCTAAGAGTAAATAATATATTTTAATACTGCTTAATAATTAATTATTCTTATTTTCTTGTTGGTTATTGCAAAGTATTTTGTTGAACTGACTTACATATTCTCAAAGGCAGATTTAAGTTAGATTGTGCCCTGGGCTCATTTGGCTATGTACTCCCCCCCCCCCATATTTTTAAAAAATATTATGCATACGTATTGTAATTATAATAATCAATATAATATAACTAACGAAAAGTATAATTCTCTGATATATAATTCGGGGCAACATTACATATAATAATTTGCTCGTAATAATAAATTAAGAAAATATAGTTGAGTGCTACTTATTTTGTTTCTCCTATGAATATGTGATTTAAAAGGTGGAATTAAATTTTTTATGTAATTAACAAATAGACAAATATCACTTTTATATTTTCAATGAATAATATAAATTACTTTGTTTCATAAATAGATAAGCTGCTGTGCTTCATGATATCTTTTACAGCTTCCTGTTCGATAATTTCTATTTAAGTGAGAAGTTTGTTTTCGAAGTCAGTGGTAGGGATAAAGTAAATTTCGGATAATATATCAAAATGTGTTTAATGATATAGTGTTCTAGAAATATATCGAAAAATTTATTATGTATAGAATATGACAGCTTTAAAATTATTATTGCAAAACTAACTATGAAGCAGCAGTAGTATAAACAAAAAATTGATAAATGGAGGGGGGGGGGGGTGCTGAATATATTTACTTACTGTCTAATCTGGGTTTAAACCAAATTTAAAATTTCATTAACAAAATGTTAAAATATAAGTAGGCTTATAAATAATCAATTTGCACACCATTAAAGATGCCTCTGTATATTTCATTGTTAGCAACATAGTTCTTTTAAAGATTTATCATCTCGCATACATAACTATGTTTTTCTCTCCTTTAAATATGAAATGGAATGGTAAAATAATTGTTTTTCCATTGAAAAAAGTCTTATTCAAGTACAATACTAGCCCACTGTACTGCATATATATATATATATATATATATATATATATATTTTAATATTGTTGAATTTTAAGTAATTTGAACATTTCAACTATGATTTAGTGTTTTTTTTAAAAGACTTTTTTAATAAAAGGTTTTTCCATTAAACAATCCAGTACACATACTGAAATGCTTTAAAAAAATGATAACTTATTATTTTTAATTTTTGTATTGTGTGAAAAATGCAACTGTAATGATACACTGCTTGTGTGTGTATTATCTGTCTATCATTCTAGATAGATTGTATATTTGATATGTACTCAAGGTGCGAAGCAAAAAATGTCAGAAATTTATCAATGTTCTAGTATGAATTAATATTTTGTTTTGGTCTTTACTTTAACAGTGTTATATATAAAATAACCTAGTAAAAGAAATAATTTGGAGAGAGAGGAAAAGAAAATGCTGTTGAATAATGAAATACACTGTAATGAAATCTAAATAAATTTCATATCCTTAATAATACCTTAATAATCATCATAATACTTAATATGTCATGATATGTTTGTAATTGTTTGCATAATATTTCAACGCTGCTATCTTCTGCAGCAGATTCCGCTTAGTGTCTAATATTATATCAAATGTTAAATATCTAAATGTGCTTAAAGACATATCGTACAAATATAAGGTAATTGCATAGTGATAAACGTAACATTTTCAATAAGTTAAGACTATTAATCTACTTATAATTGCATTGAATGCTGTATATTGAATGTTCTTTTCTTTCGTTTGAGAGTATGATATATTCAATAATAAACTAGTAAGTTGTAGCCACCACAAGACATTCCTCTATGTTTTCCTGCACAGATTCGATCAATACAAATTATTTATTAAAATTATTTAACAAAATTGTTTTTCATGATCAATATACATGATTTTTATATCAGAGAAGCATAATTCTAAAAAAAGTCAATTTTGTGCCATCATCTAGGGATACGTTTTTCTTTTATTTCTTACTTTTTTTTTCCTCTGTGTGTGCGTAAATGACTTATTAAATATATTTGCGTGCAACAATTTATCACTTAAATAGTCAATATTTTAATCAAATTGCACCCTAGCAATTTCCAACAGTTGAAGTTGTGTAGAACTGACAGAATAATTTTATATCAAAAACAATATTTGATTTCCTGGAAAATCTTTTTTTAAAAAACAAAGCAAACAAAATAAATAAATATAAATAGAGAGATTTGTCAGTTTCAACAAACAAATAAATAAATAAAGAATAGAAGAAAATTTCTTTAAATATTTTAATTTGGATACGCAGAATTTTAATAACTCTAAGCAGTATTGCTGAAATTTTTTGGCCCTAAGTAAAAAAAAAAAATGCATTTCTTTAAACTGCTTGTTGATACTTATATATCCCTCGCTATACATTTATTTAAGCAAAATTACTTTTGGTCAAATAAAAATACATAGTTTGACGTACAAAAAAGTGAATAATAAAGTGTGTAGCGTACAAAGATATTTTAAAAAGAATCCTTAAAACTTTGGAAAATATATTAAATTTTTTATGTCTGTCATCTGTGAATTTCAAATTCTTTTTCTATGCAATTTGCATCCTAAAAGCTACACAAAAATTTTTCAATAAAATAAATAACTTATACAGTAATTAAAAAGTAACTAATAAGCAAGGTTTATCTTTTTAAATAATAAATATGTTTTAAATTCACTATACTATCATCGATTTTTTAAACTTATTTCTCATTATAAATAAATGTATCTGTATTATGAGGAAACAGAAAACTTTTGTGAAAGAAGAAATTTGCGTATTGATATGTGTATATAGTTTTATTTTATTATTATTATTATTTTAATTTCAACGTCTTTATTTAAACAGTCTTTCTACGAAAACGAAACAAGCAACGGACAGGACAGGAGCAAAACTTGCCGTCTTTCTTTGAGAGCGGGGACGGGGAGTATCACTTGCCGTCTGTCTGCGCAGGATTAGATGCGCAATAGTGGGGAGTAAAAGTTGCTGATTAAGACGTAGACGCTTGTATGAAGTAAAGTTTGATGATAAATATTAACCATCAAACTAAAAAGAAAGGTTATGAAAAATTTACTGTATCCTTTTTGATAATTTTGATAACGACACGACAGCCAGTACACGGATAAAACAGTAAAATCCCAGCAGCAGATTCTGGCGTAAGCCGATTCTGCAACACTGGAATAAATGATATGAAATACGTATTGAAAAAATCGTATATTTTGATATTATTCTTAAAAAAGGATAGAAAATATCTTCTGGTGTTTGTATAATAAGAAGTTAATTAATAATCTTCCTTATGTAATACAGGGATGGAACACGGGCGCAGAATTCATACCGGAATCCGTTTAAGAAATTTCTCTACTTATAATATCGTTGATTTAAGAAGTAGAAAATTTTCTTACATCGATAGTGGTATGAATTCTGCGCCCGTGTTCCATCCCTGGTAATAATATATTTGCCATTTCTCATGCATATTGAATACAGTATTTTAAAGTAGTTTTCTTTATCTTTTTTTAATTAAATAAATTTAGAATTTAAATTAAAAAAAGAAAAAAAAAATCCAGAAAATTAGCAGCTTTTAAAATTTACAAATTAGTAGAATTAAAGAAAATGTTATGTAAAATCAATTAAAGATACGATAAATTTGACATGTTTTCTTTTATTTAGAAATTTTATTCATCAACCTTGATATTTTCTTTACTCTTCCATCGCTCATCTCAATGCGATTATATAATAATAATGGAAATCTTATGAAAACAGAAGGTGAAATCTTTGATATAGTACGCAACATTCCATAAACGCTATGTATATCTTTTCAGGACGCAGTAAATAAAATTGAATTATACTAGAGCCATTTACAAAAGCTAGTAAATAAAATCGTACGGTAAAGTAGCCTGGGGGACTCTATTCAAAGTATTATTTTTGGAAATGGGGCTTCTAACGGTCCTGTGATATAACTGGTGTAGATACTTGCAAGAAGAAATCTCTCTTTTTACTTTTAATTTTTCTTTTAATAAGATACCACACATGAAGATGAAAATATGTACAGTGAGATTATATGTATACATGTAATAAAAATAAACGACAGAATAAATCTAGCTCGGGTGCGACGATTTTACCTTACATTACCGGCTGAAGGTCAAACTCCCTCTCTTTTTCAAAAAAATCTTCTCCCGCTCACGACGGCAAAAAAGGTTGGTTGGTTGCATAAAATAACCTGAGGAGTGGTTGGTTGTATGACACCCCCCTACTAAGATTGAAATACGCCAAGCGTACGAAAATCTGATAATTATTAGCCACCAACTGACAGATAAATATTTAAACACATGAAAATAAAACAATGCCAAACAAACACTTCACAACAGATGTACAGATGTCTTGGTACAATACCGGAACAAGCATAGATATAGATATATATCACAAGAAGTAAATGCAAAAATAAAATAACAATTCACAACAGATATAAAGATTTCTTGATACAAAACCGGAACAAATATTTATAATACTAAACATACAAAAAAAGTTTAATTACCAAACAGAATCAAAATTATTTGTAAATAGTAAAACTTATTATTGACATAACCTGGACATTCCAGCAGCGTTTTTCAGTTTTGCACCAGGGCAGTGCGATATGTAAATATCATATCTTTGTAAACTTAACGCCCATCTTTGGAGTCTAGCAGATTTAGGTGCAGTTTTTCGTAAATAGACAAGAGGATTATGGTCTGTTATAATCTCAATACGAGTTCCGAAAACATTTCTAATTTCTTGATAGACCATACCACAGCACAGGCTTCACGTTCAATAATAGACTAGTTACGTTGTACATTAGTAAGTTTCTGACTAATGAAACTTATCGGACGTAGATTACCTTCACCGTCTCTTTGCGAAAGACACGCACCGACACAATAGGAACTGGCATCGCACTGAGTGGTAAAAGGTGTATTGGGATCTGGAATATAAAGTTTACGAGCGTCACACAACATTTCTTTAAGTTGTCGAAATGCTATCTCTTCAGTAAGTGACCACGGTAAATTTTCTGGAACCTTCTTTTTAGTTAAATCTGTCAACGGTTTGGCAATTTCAGCATAGTCTTATATGTAATTTCGATAAAAGTTAAAAAGACCAAGAGCGCTTTTTAAAGCTATTTTAGTTTTGGATGATTCAATATTTTCAATGGCGAGTAACTTTTCGGGATCGGGTTGATGTCGTCCATATCCTATTACATGGCCTAGGTATTTGATATCTGTTTTGCATAATACACATTTTTTAACGCTTACGGTAAATTTTAGTTCAGTCAGCTTCGTTAAAATAGCATCTAAATGTATAAGATGGGATTCCCAATCATTAGAAAAGATAGCTATGTCATCAAGATAAGCTTTGCAATATTCACGATGTTCATTTAGAACTTCATTCATTATTTTCTGAAGTCTTGCAGCAGAATTTCTTAATCCGAAAGGCATTACCTTCCAGCGATATTGAGAACGGAGAAAAAGTAAAATCACGACTTTCATCTTCCAAGGGAATTTCCCAAAACCCTTTTAACACATCTAAACAAGTAATAATGTTAGCCCGACCAATTTCATTAATTAAGTCGGCAATGTTCTCCATAGGATAATCAAAAGGTTTGGTTAACGAATTGAGCTAACGAAAATCTATACATAATTGTACACTTCCATCCTTCTTAGCTACACATACTACTGGATAAGTTATTTCATCCTCGCTCGCCTCAGTAAGGCCTAAACTTTCTAATTCTGTTATTTGTTTGTCTACTTCAGGTTTAAGTGATTCGGGTATTTTATACACATAAGGCTATTTTTCTTCCAGTACCTGACATCAGACGAATTTTATGCTCTCCAACATTAGCAACTTGAACTTCACCCGAAAATATTGGTGCATGTTTATGCAAAAGTTCGAGCAACTGCATTTGTTTCTTCTCTTCTAAATGACTAATGTCTTCATCAATGTCACTTTTATTTTTTTAATAGGGTTGGATGGATTTCCCGAATTCACAGTCATCTTCAAAAATAACACCTACCGTTTGTGCTCTAACATGGAACTTTCTTATCTTATTAACATGTATGTGTCTTATATTACCGTCCGCGTCAGGCAACTAAACTTTATACGAGTGAGGTTTAACTCTTTCCAAAATTTCACCAGGCCTGTTCACCTAGCATACAGTTTATTAGTAGAATCCGGAATTAATAAATATAATAATTCACCAACCTTGAATTCTTATTTGGAAGAATTTTCCCTTCAGATGCCAGACTATGACGGTGTTTTACTTTCTTATATCTAATATTTATTATCGTGGCTTTAGATATCGAAAAATTTGGATTTTACAGCGTTTCTAAATTCCTAATTAAGAATAACCCATTTCAGAAAGAGCGAAAATGTATCCTTCCATTCATTGCATTTTTAAAAGCGCCATTTTGCATGTAAACAAAAATTTTAAATATCAGACGATAAATAAAACTTCCTAAAATATAGCTGTTGTGAAAATAAAATTTTTCATGCAGAAATTGTTTTCTTACGGCGAAATGAAATCGTCTAAAAATTGTGCGAGCACTGTACTTATACACCAGTAGTAAACAAGGGAAATTATTGTTTCAGCTGCCTAATTAAAAAGCATCCAGTCGGCAATCTCAACATTTGAAACTGCAGTGGGTAAAACTAAAAGCGATGACAATTTTACGAATCGCGTTTTGGAAGACATTTCACGCTGTCAGAATTAAATGCGGTAGAAAAATGGAAACCCAATTTAAGATAGTGTTCATTTAAAGAGGTGTCGAAACATATCACCCCCCTAAACAATGTAATACTTAAATCTAAACTAAATTATTTATTTAGTTCTTGTTTTCTATTAAATTATTTTCCATTCGCAAATGGTTAAAGTCGGAGATATCCAATGTTCAAATAGGTATTCAAATTAAACCCATTAAGAATTTTAGCCACAATGTGCTCTTTACCATCCAGATTAAGCCATTCTGAATTCGAATGAAGAACTTTTACAAAACTTTTTTTTTTTCGAAACATCGCTTATTTTCTCATTATTTAAATTCTCAACGAGATGTATACAATACGATACGGGAGCCGCTATTTTCTTTGTTTGCAAACAGATCGAATCGAATAATTGAATTTGCGTGTAAAAAAATGTTAGAAAACAATTATATTGGAACCTGTTTTATAAATTAATTTTAGCTTATTTAAAAAAGGAAATAATAGTTATTCAGTTTGATGATTAAACCTTTAATTTAGTATTTTAAAAAAGAATGTTTTACCTAACAGAGCCATCTTTTGACATTTTCATTTAAAATAAACTATCTCGGAATGACACAAGAATGTACGTATGTTTTTACGAATAAAAAATTAATGTACAAGTTTTTTTTGGGGGAACATTGCAAATTTTTCAAAGAAATATAATGTAAAACCCATGTGCAAAAATTCATTTAGTTTCGTGATATGGCAAACGAACCTGAACGATAGCAGCTCTCGCCCCACGGACTAATATGTATATACTTTATAACGACTAATATGTATATACTATATAAACAGGTACATTTCTGACAAGGGCTACTCCCCCCAACCCCTTCAACATTCTATTCAACTTATCACTGTATATCTCTGTCTATATTTATATCTCTACATATGTATATTTAAATATTTTTCTAGTAACAGCCTTCTATTAATTCCTTATAAATAGGCTATTATATTATTTGATACATAATCTTGTACCAAACTATGATTTGGTACAAGTATTTAAATCATAAATGCATGTACCAAATTTCATGCAAACATAACATATCGGAATGGTTTTGTGTAACCCTGTAAACTCATTATCATTTCTATGCCCACAATTTTAAATAAAAAAACCCATTTTTTAAACATTCTAGTAACATTTCGTTATATTTAGTGTAACCATGTTAAAATACACTTTTAATACCCTCTGTAGACCACAATGGTTCGATAGTCTTTTCTTTTGTGTGTCCCTGAAAAGAAGTCACCGTTATTATAGTATACACCAATAAAAATGATTCACCTAATTATAATTCATTTATATTTCAACCTAATTTGACACCACTTGAATGATTACAAAATGTCATCGGAGTTAATTTGCGGAGTCCTGTAATTGTACACAGCTTATATATACCTTTTTTTTTTTTTCGTTCTTTTTTTAATAGGGAGATTATTTACATTGAATGCAGCATAAGCGCGTTTGATGCGCTTAGATAAAAATTTGCCCATCGGTTCTAACGTTGTGAAATTCTTTTGCGTTTCTCTGTAAAAGAACACCAGTAAAAACATCTAAACGTATTCTATGTTTTTCGAGAATAATAGTTCAAAATCTATGAATATTGAATAACAGTTAAATAACATGGTGGATCTAATCAATATGTCTTTGGAAACAGTGCTTTTAGTGTTCCCTTATTTGAATATCACATTTTTATACTACAATCTTCGTACTATTCAATCGAAGAGAAATACTGCGAACGATTACTGAAGTTTATTTCATAAAAAAAAAATGGTGTTAAAAAAAGGATTGCTAAACACTCTGAAAAACAGCCATTTTAGATCTCATATCTTTTTTTTTTTTTTGCTTAACACTTTGTTGTCCATTTACGAGTTAAATCATTTCACTAAAAAGATTAGTCCCTCCCTTAGGCGTTCATCCAAAACAGTACATTATTTTTTAAAAGGCATTTGTGCGTTTGTGTTTAATTCATTGATCTGTAAATGAGGTGTATACCAGAGTTCTCAACAATTTAATTTATTCCGTTTTAAAGAGTAATTTTTTTCTGATTTTATTGCGTTTGTACATAGACATTATTCACCGAGTGGCATGATCTAGAAAAGCTTCGCCTCTGGTGGTATTTACTACTTTAATGCAAATGTTAACACACTTGGAAATTGATCGTAAATATTATTTTAATTCTGTTTACTTTTGGAATATTTTCAAGCATGCTTTCAAGTGACTTTTTTAAATGATAACTGGTGGGCGGAACCTGGTCTTAAGCGTAGGCGGAACAAGATCTATACAAGGGTGGCGTCTTGAATAAAGTCCTTTGGAGAAAATTATCCGAAATATAAAGCGGTGCAAATATAAAGGCGGGTCTAAAAATGTTCAGGATCGAATTAGAATGTAGGCAGTTATGTAATATTCTTCAGCGACAATTGCCGCATCGATTGCGCAAGATAAAATCTCACTGATTTTAACACGAATGCAAAGAATCCTTTTCGTTAAATGATGCAAAGCTCGAAGTCTAAGCCATTTTTCCAGGGCATTTTCAAGAGTGGTAAATTTCCAACTTTTTTGCTTCATTCTTTTTATACAATAATTTCTCTCCTATTTATCGACAGCACAGCACATTGTGTACACACACAAATGTGGTAAAGGTATTTGTATGAAAATAGTGTTATTATTAAAGGCAGAAATTTCTCATCCTTAATAGTGTCCAAGAAAAGAAAATAAATAAATAAATAAATAAATAAAAATGCGAAGACTTTGAACTCTGAAAAATGTAACGTTTGAAATAAACTTTAAAAACTGAAAATTATAATTAAAAACGGAATATGCGCAGTCTTCAATATGTATAAAACTGGCATCATTCTTTTAATAATAACTTTATAATTAGTAGTTCAATAACTTTTGGAATAATCAGAGAGAGTTTTTCCGTACACAATTTTATAAGGATTTTACTTGATTATTAATTGAGAAATAGTAACAACTGCGGTAATTTTAATATTAAAATAAATCATTTATGAGCATAATGCAATTGTAACGATTATTGTAGTAAAACCTTTTTTAGACACTGTTCACATTTCTTCTTTGAAAGCGAATTTATATAATTCTTTGCTAAAATAATTTTACGCCTTTTATAACGTAATTTTTATTTCTGCAATTAAACTCGTGGTGTGTGACCTCTGCAACACACATCTCTAACCCAGGTTCAAAAGATCTCCCAAAACCCAAATAATATCCCTAACAACACACGTGTCCGTAATGTATCCCTAACAACACACGTGTCCGTGATGCTCACAGGATATACATAGTTGTCCTTTTCATCCATATATATTAAAAGGACATCTATGGATATCCCATGGACATCTTCAGAATGTATTATGGACAAGTGTGTTGTTAGGATAATGATTATGATGATGATAATAATAATGATAATAATAAAATAAAATAAATGTATGCTTATTTTTTTCGGTTGGCTGATGAATATTTTTTAGAAGACGTCAGATTAAAAACTATTTAAAATCTATAACAGTTTTTATATAATTTTTTTATGACTTTATAGAAATATAAAATCATAGTAAAAATGATATAGTGTAGGGCTAATTGTTCATGATGTACACAAAAGTAATCTTATGCATTGTAGTCTGTAGACGGAACTTTTAAAAGTGAATATTAGAATCCTTATACTACAGAAAACATAATGAAATTAATATGCGTTTTCCAGAAGTATAAACAAATACATTTTGTAGAAAATGGTATGAACAGCATCAATATTTTATATGTAGGAATACGCAAAGGATTCTGATACATTACAGGCTATCAGTGCAAATGCTTCTAAATGCATTTCTAGTTGTGTTATCGCATTACTTTTTGTAACTGACAGAATTTTAGTGAGTCATATGGTACACATACGATGCATAAGGCTATTTAAAAGCAATCATACCTATAGTTTTCTTTTCTATATAATTGATAGGAATGCTCTTTAAAGTTATATGTATTATTACACTTCTGTCATTCGGTCTTAACCCTATTCATTAACTTATCCATTAACGTATGCTGTGGCTGTTGTTCATTAATGTACCTTCATTAAGGATTTTATCGGACGCAACGCATTGACGCATTTTTATCGCTCGAGGTCATGGAAACATAGATCGTTGTTCAATAAGATTGTAATAATAATAACTAGCGAGCTTCGCTTGCTAGCGGGTCAGTATTTTCAAATGAATCACTATAATTAATGAATCACTAACAGTAACTTTTAGTCTTAAGAAAAAAAAAAAAATCATTTCTGATCGGGTAAAATGTCGTCCCAAGTCCCCACTGCCTTCGGCAGCGCAGTCCCGTGCGCGCTGCGCATGCACAAGTTAAGGGATACACGCGCTGTGCGCGCGTATTACTTCCCTGACCCTTCGTGCCCCCCCCAAAAAAATAATCATTTCGGATAGGGTAAAACTCACACCGGGTCCCCACTGCCTTCGGAAGCGCAGACCCATGCGCGCTGCGCACGCACGTGTGAAGGTATACGTGCGCTGCGCGCAAATATTCCTTCTCAAATCAAACTTTTATTCTTAAGAAAAGAAAAAAAAATCATTTCTCATGGGGTACAAAGTCGGCCCGGGTTCCCACTGCCTTCGGCAGCGCAGTCCCGTGAGCGCTGCGCGCGCACAAGTTAAAGAATACACGCGCTGCAAGCCCGCATTCCTTCCCTGACACTTCGTGCCCCCTAAAAAAAATCATTTCTGATCGGGTAAAAAATTACACCGGGTCCCCACTGCCTTCGGCAGCGCAGACCCATGCGCGCTGCGCGCACACTTGTTAAGGTATACGCACGCTGCGCTCACGCATTCCTTCTTAAATTAAATTTTTATTCTTAAGAAAAGAAAATTAAAAAAATTATTTCTCATCGGTTAAAAAGTCGGACCGGGTCCCCACTGCCTTCGGCAGCGCAGTCCCGCGCGCGGTGCACGCCTATTTCTTCCCCACCCATTCAGCCCCTTCTAATTAACCTACGTATACCAATTTTGAACGGTCTTACTCAATTAGCTGAGATGCAAAAGAACACCTAATTAGGACGCCTCAAAACGTATAAATCTGCTGAAAACTTTCAATAACATAAAATAACTTTAAAATATCTTTGGAATGATGTACTAAAATAATTTAATCATGATTAGAAATTGAAATATTGAAATTTGAAAATATTACAGCGCTATCTGGCGGTAGAAATTTATGTATTCCACTGTTCGATCCCAAATCAACAAAGATTTCTAATGATGTATTACTTATGAAATTATTTTAATTAGTAGTTGAGATACAAAAGAAAACTGATTCAGGAGACCTCAAAACGTGTAAATCTGGTGAAATCTTGAATTCCATTTTCGATAATGTAAAAAGTACTTTAAAATGTGTATCGAATGACGCATTAAAAAAAATTTAATCATGATTAGAAATAGAAATATTGTAATTTAAAAATATTACAGCGCCATCTGGCGGTAGAGATTTTTGTAATCTACTGTTCGATTCCAACTCAACAAAGCTTTCAAATGATGTATTACTTATGAAATTTTTTTAATTAGAAACTGAGACAAAAGGGAAACCCATTCAGGACACCTCAAAACGTTTAAATCAGGTGAAATGTCGAAATATCGAATTTCTGTATTACTTAGAGATTTTGTATTAGAGATTTTTGTAATCTACTGTTCGATTCCAACTCAACAAAGCTTTCAAATGATGTATTACTTACGAAATTATTTTAATTAGCAGCTGAGATACAAAAGAAAACACATTCAGGACACCTAAAAACGTGTAAATCAGGTGAAACCTCTAATTCCACTTTCGACACTTTAATTAGTAGCTGATATACAAAAGAAAACCCATTCAGGAGACCTCAAAACGTGTAGATAAGCTGAAATCTCGAATTCCACTATTGCGATGCAAAAGCAAACCTAATCAGGAGACCTCAAAACGTGTAAATCGGGTGAAATCTCGAATTCCCCTTTAGATAATGTAACCGTACTTTAAAATGTGTATCGAATGACATATTAAAAAAAAAAAATTAAACATAATTAGAATTTTAAATATTGAAATTTTAAAATATTACAGCGCCATGACACCTCAAAACGTGTAAGTCAGGTGAAATTTAATTCAGGTAAAAATAATTTAATCAGAATTTGAAATATTGAAATTTTAAAATATCTGGCGGTAGAAATTTCTGTAATCTACTGTTCAATTCCAAATCAACAAAGCTTTCAGATAATGTGTTATTTATGAAATTATTTTAATTAGTAGCTGAGATACAAAAGAAAACCTAATCAGGACATTCTAAAACATGTAAATCAAGTGAAATCTCTAATTCCATTATCTACGGTAGTCGGTTAATGGAAGTAAATAGAAAAAGAAATATTTTTACCTTAAGTGTATTTGTGTCGTTTTGAAACTGGCATCCTCTTTCGACAGATAAAGTGTCAGGCGTGTAAAGATAAAAAAATTTAATTTGCAATTAAAATGTAAATCTTTTGTTTATTGACCAAAATCGATGAAATTTGAACTGCAAGTTTGTTTTGTGGCGTTAAGATTGTATACTAATTGAAATGTGCGAATTTTGAAAAATTGAAGAAAATAGAAAATTGCAATTTTTAATCGCAGTACAAAAACACATGACCTCATTAAACACCAGATGTTTTTTCTTTCCGTTCAAGATCGTCTGCCAAGTTAAAATGCTTGTGATTTGTTGCCACCATTTTTTCATAGTTTAGTTAATTTAAAAAAATCTAATTGTCCGATCGATAAGCCGTTTAAACCATCGGATTGAGAAAAAAAAGCCCTTTCCAATGGCATCTTGTTTGTAACAATACGACTGATATTTCTAATTTATTTTCCACTTTTTCCGTAAAAATGTCGCATTTTAAGCATTTAATCATGAATTCTGGGTCATTTTTCGGTAGACATGGGTGGACATTTTAATTAATATCTCCGCTAATTAGGGTCGCATCGCTTAGCGAATTATCGCGATGTCGAGATGAAGAAATTCTGCGTCTGTCGACACCGGTTTCGAGGCGATGCGACCATTAGCGCCGGAGCTTTAGCGGTCACAAGGCATTTCTCACAGACAGACAGATGCGCACAGATTTTAGTAATATAAGGAGATAATAATATAAATAAATAAAATTTGTAGATGTAGTTACCGAATGTGGACCTCAATCTTAACACTAATCTTCATGACAAAATCACTCTTTCAATTCACGTGGGACATGACTAACAACTTACCTCATAGCTCACTACAACTTATGACACAATACTTCATTTCATCCATGCATCTTCGTTCACTTTTTTGTACTTCTCACGTCTTAACACTAATTAATTTTCATGACAAAACATTTCTTTCAATTCACGTGGGACATGGTAAACAACCTACCTCACCCTCTTGCCAAGGTTCTTCTATCATAAGGTTGGGCCATTTGAAGAGTAGCCAATCAGAAGCAAGCAGAAGTGAAACGTCAAAAGGCGAAAGACAGAAACAAACTACGATACAAGATATGCAGCTGTTAGCCCAGAGCTAGCTATTACTAAAAAATATGTCCTATAATCTAATATAAATATTACCCAAAAACGAAAATCAAGAACGGTATTACATGAATAAACGTACATTCGTTAAAATATTTATTTTAAATACATATAAGTTCATAAAAAATTGTTAAGCTTTCGCGTTTTCGGCAACATTGCTATGCATTTGTTTACATTTATCATACTTCAATAAAACGACGAATTTCAATTATATTAAAATGAAATGAAATAAAAATGCAGTTATTTAATTGTTTTACTCAAAAGAAAGCACACATATTTTTGCAAAAGAATGTAAAATATATACATTTTACTGTACGATCGCGATATGTTTGTTTACATTACAGATATTTCAGTAAAATTATGAATTTTAATTTTATGAGTAAAAATGAAATATAAGCACATTTTTTTAAATATTTGTTCAAAATAAAACACTTATATTTTTCAATTTAAAAAGAAATACACAATATATGAAGTTATCTGTAATTTATGATATGTTTGTTTACCTTTTAAATACTTCAACATTGTCATGAATTACTTCAATAAGACGATGTATTTCAATTATATTAAAATGAAATGAAAAAAAAAAAAAAAAAAAATGCAGTTATTTAAATGTTTTGCTCAAAAGAAAAATTATATTCAATGTTTAAATATGTAATGACAGAAATAATTTCAAAACATTTTGCTCATGTTGGCTTGTTGGTATTTTTAAAACTATTTTCATTGGAAAACATGTGCTACTACTGACACTTTTAATATGTTATTACAAAAGTTACATTGAAATGTGTTACTACATAAAAACAATTTCATAAAATTTTCAATTATCCAGGTACTTTCTACAGAGGATTAAAGGAAGAAAAAAATTTTAAATTAAAAAAATTACCTAAGATTTTTTTTTTTTTTTTTTTTTTTTTACTCAAAAGTTTAATTTATTTTAATTGTATTAACTGCAAATTTAATTTTGAACTGCAGAAATATTTTTGTGTGTACTTATTTTTATCCACTACATAAATTAAACATTTTGTTTATTATGAGATACCACAATTTGTTTCATGTTTCATAAAGATAATAAATTTTGACAAAATCTTAATTATGTCCCTATTTGAAAAAAAAAAAAAAATATATCACTTTTGACAGCAGACAACAGGCATTGGCTACTGTCAGCTTTCAAAAGAGTATACTTGAAAATCGAAGGGAAGTAGCATAAACATTTAACAAACATACTTATTGCATGATTATTGCTAATTTAATATCCCTTTGATTTATTACTTCTGATCTTGAAAATGTATGATATAATATACACGATGATATATTACTTACATGATTTGATTTTATGAGCAATCTATCTATTGCTATTATACATCCCAGTTTTTCATCAATTTTCTATCACTTTCAACAATCTATTCTTTAAAAAAATTATGTGCTCTAATACGGAGCACATCAAAGAAGCAACAAAAGACGTAGATTAAGATTATCACACGGTACATTTAAACAAATTCGATTAAAAGAAAAGAAAAAAAAAAATAAATCGTAAAAACGCAATCAAAACACACTTATTTCAAATGTAAACAAGATTTGATCCATTCGCCTTATGACGTAGTGCGCGAGAAATCTCAAATAGCTAAAAATTCGCGCATCTATGAAATGGCACCCCCCTGCCTCTTGCAACCCTTCATGTTATTTTAAAGCATGACCTTGTCCCACCTCAAAATATTTTGAAGTGCCTCAATGTCATGACAAAATTTTTCCGCGTCCTACCCACCCAACACTACTGCCGCTTAGGGATGGGTAAAAGAATGAAGAACGGTTCATCTGAACAGTTCTGGACGAAAAACCGAAAGAACTGTTCATTTTCGCCAAGAAGAACCGTTCACTTTCGCCAATGCAACACTGAATATTTATCTCTCACTTGTGCATGATTGCTTCACATGATGCTCGTTTTAATCGGGGAAGAAAGGTTGCCAGACAATCAGCCTTTATTAGTATTAACTATGGAGTTCTAGAAAAAAAAAAAAAAGAATATCGGTTGATTGGCGAGACGGCGATAGAAAATCTGTTCATTTAAAAATGAGGCAGAAACCAGTCGAGTTTGCGGAACAGGAGAACAGAATGAGCAGATGAACAGCTCAGATGATCTGGATAACTGTGGGAACCTCGGAAAAGTGGAATTCTTTTGGGAGTAGGTGTGAACAGTTTTGAAAAGGAGGATAGTATTTCCTTCTTGAGGGATAGAACGAAAACGGGCTAAGCGTCGCGTCGCTAATTAAAGGACATTTTTCGCACTTATTCGTGCGATAATCAAAGCAGATGGCTTTCAATAAGTACTGATTTTCTTCTGTATATTATGCGAGGGATTATTTATTTGTTTTAGGAAATTGTTCTGAAATTTCGTGTAAAAAAAACATAACGTGGGAAAAGGGATATATCAATGAAATAAGATTTAAAATATCATTATCCCCTGTTATTAAAGAAATATCAATGTTCTACGATATATTTATATTTAATCCAGCCCTAATATCCAGTCTTTTTCTGGAAAATAAATTTTTAACTGCATAGATGTGGAGGGGAATATTATTTTGTTATTTGTTTTCTTTTGCAGAAAAATTGAAATACTATTTTGATTTGAAGCTCGAATTTTATTTTATTTCACGTCCTTGTGTTGGGCAGTGGACCGAAATAAATAATTTTTTTTCTAAATTTAATTTTGAGGTTTTTGAATTTTCTTCATTTAAAGAAGTTTAATTTATCAATTACTATTATACAAATTACATTAATATTATTATTGTCATAAACAAAAAGTTATTTGAACAAACATGTTTAATCTAGTGAATATAGATTCAATTCATTGTTTACAATATAATTTGATTTAAGGAAAATATTTCAAAACGCGTTGTTCGTTCTGATGATGACAGATTTATTATATTGAAACGTATTTCAATTTCATTCGGTGATGATTCATTGAATCTATAGTTTTAGGTTTATACGATAAATACAGGATGTATCTTTTTAATTTTATCTGGAGAGAGAGAGAGAGAGAGATGAAAAGAATAATAATAATAATAATAATGAAAATGTGTCTCAGTTCGATCAGATTATAATAGATTAAGTCTATTGTAATAATTTTATCTATCGAAATATCGTTGTAATTTTATAATCGACTTTATGTATTGCTTATCTGATGAAGATAGATTTAATACTCTAAAACGCATTTCATTTCATGCTTATTTGATGAGTACATATCTTATTTCATCAGAACAAGTTTCAATTTTATTTGATGAAAAAGTTTAATCTATCGTTTTAGTTTTTATATGTTAAAGATAAATTTAATGCACCGTTTTCGTTTGATGTGACGAAGGTCATTATCATTTTAAATTTCGACAGTGTAAAAAAAATCATGCCGATTTTAAATTTTGGAATATAAATAAATAAAGAATTCTTTATAAATTAAAACTTAATTTAGGGACACTTTTTCTTTTTCATTAATGTCTATTGACCTATATAAAAACATATGGTAACACTGTTGCGTTCCCTAGCAACGGTTACTAAATTCATTTCTTAAAATTTTGTTTGCAGTTTACTTTGAACGATAGTTTTAATATATTTTTTAACTTGTTGCCAATTATTTTGACAATATAATTAATTTTCAATGTTAAATAATGGGAAAAATTCATTTTTCCATTTCTCTTGCACGTTTTCACTCAATTTTATTTTTAATATTTATTTTTCTTTTTTAATATTTTTTTTTCGTATTGCGAAGTAAAAAAAAAAAATAAACGCTTTTAAGTAGTCTCTTTTTTCTGACAGTAATAATAGACAGCTCACATATCAAGTTTGATGCTTATACGCTTTAGATGCTGAGATATAACCTTTCCGTACACGGAGGAAATTACAGTTTAAATGACCTGCCAGCCGATATATACCTATTTTGACATACATAGTTTTTCATAAGAGCGCTTTCAAGTATTAAGTTTTGTGAAATTTTACACTATAGAAGCTGACAAAATTTTTCCGGAAATGGGAGCAATCACATCATATCATCGTTGCTTGTTGGGTGATATAAAAGAGAGCTTGATTGTCACCAATTTATGTCAGGATGCAACTAAATATATTTTTTTAAGTTATGTGTATTAGTTCTTGATCTAGAGCTGCCATATATTTTTTGTCACTCACAGAGATGAACGGAGATTTTCTTTTCTTTTATTTATTTATGTATTTATTTTTGTGGTCAAATCGTGTTTAAGACATTTTAAAACGTGTAAATACGTCGGAAGTCGAAATTTTTTACAAATCCAACACATTCATATATGAATGTAACTGAAAGTAAACATTCCTGATACACTCTGTCGTATAAATATGTATATAGGTATTAAATTATTGCTAAAATAAAAAATAAATAAATAAAATAAAATAAATGTTTTAACGGTTTATTAAAATTATTTAGAAAAAAAAAAAAAAACAGAGAGAGAGAGAGATTTTCGGGTCATTTTTGTTTATGCCCATATGTATAGATAAATAGATAGACGACCGATTGAATTTAAGGGCATCACACTACTGTCTTTTCATGATGGATCATTTCCATACTCAAAAGTTATGCTATGTTTATATTATGTTTACAGTCAAGTTTATAATATTGTTTATAAATCTTAATGCACATGCTTATTTATTTTTTTAAAACAAAAGTTACATGCATTTTTGTTTCTATTTTTCCTCAGAAATTAAAAATAGATTTCAGAAAATTTTAAATTAATAAAGAAATTTATAAAATCAATTTAAATAACAATATATACTGAAAAATCAATTTCCTTACTCTGTGTTTGAATTCTAGATATCAAATGTTTAAAATGTGTTTTAGCCTTCTATAAAACGAAATAAAATCTACATATTCCCAGTTAAATTTGAACCACGTGTTTTACAAGTGCAATTAGAAAGAAAAAAAATCTCGATGTTTCACATATTCCTTAAGGACATCTGTGTTTTCTCATAGCAGAAGTGCTGAATTAAGAAATACAAACAGCTCATTTCGAAAAGATCGATCTCTTCTAGTGAAAGACAAATGCCAATGCACATTTTATCTGAAGAACGCAGCGAAATGTTCAGGGAGGGTACCAGAAAACTAGCGTCTGTGGATGCAATGTGGTACTATGGAGCCGAACCAATCAGAATTCAACTTACACTGAAAGTTTATAACACCATTGTTGATTGGTTATCAGTTCTTATAGCAACCTGTTAGCGAATTGGCAATAAAATGAGTAGCTTGCTTTTGCAAAATCTTTTTGACATTCATTCTGTGCATCTCGCCAGCGATTTGTTTACAGTTTACATCGTGGAATATTTACGTTACACATTCCTCCTGACATCTCTTTTGCGCACTTTGCAAAAAAAAAAAAAAAAAAAAAAAAAATAAATAAATAAATAAATAAGAAAAAAAAAAAAGTTGAATTCATTTATCTTTATTAGAAGTATAATTATTTACTTTTCTTGCAATATTTTGGTATCATTTTAGACTAACTTAGAAAATATAATTAGTTTTGCATATTTTAAATAATAATCATATTTTTATCATTAAAATGTGTTGAATACTAATCAATTACATTCGCATTTAATATAAAATACTAATGTGATTTTAGATTGTTGTTCTTTCATGATTGAATTGAGTGCTTTTAAACTTTTGTGTTTAAATATGTAACTTTATTTAGTCTTTTAACAAGTCTGTCTCTAAAGATGTTAAAGTTATTATTATTATCTTAACGCTATTTTTTTTTAAACTTCTTTTTGATGATGAAAATGAAAGTACTTAATATTTAAAATTATTGAGCGAAGAAAAAAAAATATAATCTGCACATTACAGTAGGCTACTCAATAAATTGTAAAATGTTACTTTGACTCATTGTTTTTAACATTTTTAGTTAGAATTCTCAGTTCGATTTTAAAAGACAAAAGCACTAGTCCAGTCAATAAATACATTTTACCTTGCAAAAGGTGGGGTAGAAGATTTTGTTTTTTTAATTTGTACATATTAGTACTAATATGCAAAAAACGAGTTATCCAACATGGGCGGCCCCGGGATAATTTTTGTCGGCTGAAAAACCTCGAAAATTTACTAGTTTTTTGGCTTTTTTCAGAATATCTAAAAAATCGCTGAATTTAACAATATTTTTCTATTGTAATGTTTAAAGAGGATTAAATTTCCTACAATTTCCTTCATTACACCTTTTTTGTAGTACTAATAGCAAGCGCGTAACAGCTTCTTGAAAATAAACAGATTTCCCAACTTCGTAAAAAAAGCGCATTTCTCCTTATAAATAATCTACAGTAATTATTAGAATTAGAAGCTTTATTTACAGAAAGCTTAACAACTTTTAAGGGTTTTGCTGTGATATCTGTCACCCTTGGGATTTTTGGATTTGGTGATCAAAAACGTAATACGGAAATATACACGTCAGATGTATTTTTTTACAATACATATTGTAAGAAATACTGTTTTATATTCTTGATTGTCCTCTTAGCATATGTCTTGTTAAAGTAATCGTGATTTTTGAAAGGGATTAAATATGTTCGCCAGATAAATTAGCGATCATTTCTTTTTTTTTTTTTTTTTTTTTTTTTTTTTTCACTAAGGACGACAGATGACAAATCTGCTCCCTTTTAATTTTTCCTTCTCCTTTTTACTAACTCTCTATCTCCCCTCCGGCCACGCACTGACAATTCTGACCTAACAACAGTAGTCATCATCAGACTCCAATAACTGCCAATGTATAGCATTCTATCACTAGAACACATAATACACACACAAAGACATACAAAGAAAAATAAATAAAATAAAAGATATTTGTATATAAATGTAAATGAATAAATATTAGGGGGCTAGTAAGCAAAAACTCAATGCATTGATACATAAATATTTTAATTCTACTATTTATTAAATTATAAAACGTTAATGATATTTAGATATAATACATAATGTTGTAATAAACATTAATTACTGCTATATTAATATTGATGATAATAACAAGACACAATCTTAATTTTAAATGAACTTCATAAATAGGCAAACTTGTTTGAAGAACAATAGCAAATAATTACAAAAGTAAATTGTAGAATATTAACTTTATATGCAAATTATAGGGAGATTCACTTAGCCTTGAAATAAATAAAGAAACGTACATTAATGTATAATATACATGTTTATTTTCTTCGTGGTTATTTTGAAAGCCCGGGTTCTTAAATTTCAGTAGTCATCAGAGGTAGAAGGAAGGTGTGTCGTCCTCAAATTGTTCCTCTCTGTCTTGCAGTAATTATAAAAGCTCTTGGAATAGCTTATCATCTTCTTCAGCCTCGTCGAATGATGAAATTATTTCGACATTTTCCTGTTGAGCATCAGAGTCCTTGTTACTATACCAGTTTCACTGAGTATTTTATAGCTAACATTTTGGAAGCAAACTGCTTTCTTGTTGGCAGTTTCGGCTATTAAAACATCTTCACCATATTTTTTGCAAAAGCGCGATGTAACCGTTCTGATGCCAGCACGAAAATCACTCTATTTTATTCATCAAATACTTTATGAGACTGGCACTCCTCCGAGTCGTTTTCAGGGTAGGAGTAAACTGATTCCATTGCCTCATCAGTGTTACTTGCACGGTACTATCCTCGTTTCATCTCACTTTTAGGCCTCCAATGCAGTTTTTGATGACAAAACCTGTGATACCCAGCATTTATAGCAACTGAACCTTTTACATTTCCAATGCATTCAAGTACTTTTTTTCTTCTCTCATCCCTACGATTTTCGATACCATTTACAAGTGTTTCTTTCACACCAGTTTCATAGCATGGTGGATAAAATTTCTTTCATGCTCAGGAAGTCGTTCCTGTTTTTTAAAGAAATCTTCAAGTATCCCCTCTCCACACGAGAAACACTGATCTTTAAAACTGAAACCTTCAGTTCTTGATTGAAAATATGGAGCCGCACAGTTTGGACCAGCTCTATCACCAGTTGTATGACGCCGTACATATGCTGCAATCATTCGCCCATTGATGTATCGTTTGTGACAGGCATTGTCAATTCTTACTTGTTGTAGGTTCATCAAAAAACATCGATGTTCTTCATTTTGACGTTTTGCATTGCACTTTTGCAGATTTTTTGTATACCTTTCTCCTTCAGAATCTTTATTTCACCTTTTTTCCAACTGATTTCGTAAATGAACCAAACAATCCTGTTATTGTAATAGAAAACGCTCATGGGTAGAAAAAGTATGTTCACACATTCGAACTGAACTGAATAATATAGGTAGATGCTCAGCCGAGGCAGCGTACTACAAGATGGGAAGAGACGGGAGGAAAGGGAGAGCTTTTTGTGTGTGTGTGTGGGGGGGGGGGGGAGGGGGCAGTTTTTTTTTTTTTTTTTTTTTTTTACCTCCTTTGCTACGAAGCAGGTATCATTTCCTAAGGTCAGACAGATGAATATGTCCTTTCTTTTTTTTCCGTTTTCTAATAAACGTTCATGCACCGACTCATTTCTTTGAGTTTTATTTTATTAGCTTGAGATAAAATGCCGACTTTCAAGAGGCTGTAACGCGCTTACTATTAATACTACAAAAAAGTTGTAATGAAGAAAATTGTAGGAAATTTAATCTTCTTTAAACTTTATAACAGAAAAATATTGCTAAATTCAGCCATTTCTGAGATATTTCAAAAAAAGCCAAAAAAGTAGTAAATTTTCGAGGTTTTTCAGCCGACAAAAATTCTCCCGGGGTCGACCATGTTGGATAAATCGTTTTTTTCATATTGACACTAATATGTACAAATTAAAAAAGAAAAATCTTCTACCCCACCTTTTGCTAGGTAAGCCCTTTTTTACGTACCTACTGACTGGACTAATTTGTGGCGATAAATATTTCCCTTTGTAAAAATCCTTAAAACCTGCGGAAAAATGTTTACAAAGTTTTTTATGTAGCCATTGTGAAAATAACTTAGATTTTATCTAGTCTAAAAGTAGAATGTATGCACTTAGAATTATTTTGTAAATGACCATATAAAAACATTTAACATTGCATATAAATTGTAAAATTCAGAAAAATATTTTAAAAGTAAGCTTTAAATATTTACTTTTCTTTCTAAGATTTTATATTTTCTTTTTTGCTTACTGTTAATGAACACAAGATCATGGTAAATACCTACATATATCATTTTGTCATGTGTTTTTAAACTTAAACAGTACATGGTAAGAAATCAAGTACTTAAAGTATTATTATACTATGGCATGTCTGTTATTTTTAGGGATGAAACGGATAGAAATTTTGCCGGGTATCTGATATCCGGAGCTCTTTTGCCTGTCGGATACGGATATCCGGCATTAGTTTTGTTTTTTGTATGTTTCTTTTCTTTTTCATTATTTTAAAACAATAAAATATAACCCACCTTTTAAAAACATTTTAAATATAATTTATTTAAATATATTTATTTAATATTTTATTTATTTGTGCAATATTGCCATGGAGAATAAAACTTTAAGCGTAACATACTTATTCCTACACTTGCAATTTGTGGTGAAAAGCATTGTCACAAAGAAATAGGTTTTGTTCAGAATTATAAAACTAAAATTTATTATTTACATATCTTTTGCAATATTAATATTAAAAAAAATGAAAAAAAATACAGTAACCGCCGCTTAATAAAAATCACTGGTTAATAAAATCAGCCGCTTAATCTGATCAAATTGCCAGGATCGGAATAAAATCAATGCAAACCATCTTTGAAACTGCCTCTCAATAAAATCAGTATTGCCGGTTAATAAACTGAAAAATTCTCATCAGAAGCAAAATACCATTTATGCATGCTGAGTAAATTCTTATTTACACTCCGATTTTTTATTTTTTAAATAAAAAATAAATACAGAAATCCCTCTGTTATCTCTCTTTGTCGAAAATTTACAACATTAAATTTTACATTTATAGCAATTAAAACATGCCCCATCACATTGACTTAGGAACAATTTCAAGGAATATATTCTTCAAGGTGTAATAAGTTACAAATTTGATTTAATTCGCCAGTGATTATTTTATTTTTAATTATTTAAAGACAATTTCTAATTCTTATTCTGAAATAACTAAGAAGTAAGATGTTTAAACAAAAATATTTTAAATTTTAAAGAAAGGCGTGAACTTTTAGCAAAGTAATGATGATTTTCCTCAAAGGAAATCGCATCGTAGCTTGGGATGTGTTTAATTCTTTTATTTTGAAGAAACACTTCAATAATTATCTGTTAAAAATTAATTAGCATTGTTTATTAATTTCATTATTTGGTATCTTTTAAAATTTCTTTTCAAATTCAGGGAAGTAACACCTTTTTATTGTGTACAGGAACGTTAGCCGGATATAAAAATCAGCCGCTTAATAAAATCACTTTTGCTCAGAACGAATGTGATTTTAATAAGTGGCGGGTACTGTATTTTACTAATGAAATCATAGTTACAGGGTTATTTTCATAGGAAAACTAATATATTGTGGCCATCATAAATCTTTTTTCTATATTATTCTGTACTAGCAGGCTTTGCCCGCTTCGCTGGTCATTATATTGAAATGAAGTCTCAAAATACCATATCATTGATGATGATAATAATAATAATAAAATCATTGAAATCAATCAAAATCTAAGTTAAAATTCTCGATACCTTCGATAGCGGGTTTCCCACTCGCCACACTTAACAAAATCCCTTTATAATGCATGTTGCATACACATACCTAACCCACATATTAAAAAATCAGGATTCTAAGATTATTTGAAGCAAAGTTATGTTTTAAAACGTGTTTTTTAGCCCCCCCCCTGCCCTCTCTTAAAGGAAAGGAGGGGGAGATTTTGCAAAATATCCTTATATTATGAGTTAGATACATATAACATACCCACACATGGAAAATCTCTCCTTCATAAGATAATTTACTGCAGAGTTACACATGAATACATGTCCCCCCCCCACCCCTTAAGGGGAGGTGGGGTGGAGTTTCACAAAATCACTTTGTAGTGTGTGTTGAATACGCATAAGCAGTCCACGCATCAAAAATTGCCATTCTTAGGTAGTTTGGAACAGAGTTACGCATGGAAACATGTTTTTAATCCCCCTCTAACCCTCAAGGGGGTGATAGCACGGAATTCCAAATAATCCCCTTGTAGTTTGTTTGTGTTGAGTACACATAACCAATCAACCTATAAAAAAATCGCTTTTCTGAGATAATTTGGAGCAGAGTTACTCTTTAAAATGTGTTTTTGCCCCCCCCCCCCGCCTTTAAAGGGGGAAAAGGAAAATTTCACAAACTCGACTTATAGTGCGTGTTGGGAGTGCATAAGCAGCCCGCAAGTAAAAAATCGTCTAAGATAGTTTGGAGCAGAGTTACGCATGAAAACATGATTTTGCCCCACCCCCAAGGGGGATAAGGTGGAATTTTACAAAATCCCTTAGTAGTGTGTGTCTTGAGTACGCATAACCAATCAACATATCAAGAAATCGCTATTCTGAGATAATTTGGAGCAAAGTTACTCTTAAAAGCGTTTTTGCCCCCCTCCCCACCTTTGAAGGAGGGGAGGAAAAATTTTTGTAAGATCCCTTTATAATGTGTGTTGGGAATGCATAAACAACTCATATGTAAAATATAAGCTTACTGAGATAATTTGAAGAAAAGTTATGCTTGGAAACATGCTTTTTGCAACACCTCACCCCTAAGAGGGGAATAGGACGGAATTTTACAAAATCTCTTTTTAGTATGTGTCTTGAGTACGCATAACCAATTGACATATCAAAAAATCGCTATCCTGAGATAATTTGGACCACAGTTACTCCTATAAGCGTGTTTTTGCCTTCCTCCGCCCTTAAAGGACGGGGGGTGAAATTTTGTGAAATCCCTTTACTGTGCGTGTCAGGAAAGCATAAACAACCCACATATACAAATTAATCTTGCTGAGATAATTTGAAGCAAAGTTATACTTGGAAACGGGTTTATATTGCCCCCCACCCCCAAGGGGAAAAGGAGGAACTTTCGCAAAACCCCATTGCAATAGGTGTAACACCCCCCCCCCCCCCAAAAAAAAAAAAAAAAAAAAAAATCGCAAAATACCAAACATGAGGTTTTAGAAATATTCTGAAGAAGACTCTTGGCGATTTTCTATATCTTTGTGCTGTTATTGGTACAGTTTTCCTCAAAAACCCATATTTTGCTATTTCTTTTTTTTGCACTCAAGTCTAGTCTCTCTCTCTCTGCAATTTCTTCACCGTGAAGCAATTTGGAGCCAAATTATGCTTATAAGGGTTTTTTTGCCTTCTGCCCCCCCCCTCCAGGGGGCAGCGGGGATATTTCGCAAAATCCCGCCATAATGGGCATCAGTGTCCTAAAACCAACATGCTCACCAAAATTTGCAAGTCTATCTCCCATAGAATCGCCACGGCTGTGTTGAGTCAGTGAATCAGTGATTTTACTCTTTTATTCCACACCCAACCCCCAAAGGGGTAAAAGGGGGGGGGGGTCTTTCAAAAAATCCCGTTACAACGGGTGTTGCACACACATAAATAAGCCACACACTAAAATTTGTGACCTCAGCTCTTAGATTTCCACGGATAAATTTAACGCTAAAAGGAGGGATCGAATTTGCCCCCTCGTAACTCCCCCCAAAATCGGAAAAAATCAAAAATGAATTTTTGCAAATACCTTCAAGAAGATGCTTGGCTTTTTTTTTTTTTTTTTTAATCTGAGCTATTATTGCTAGAATTTTACTCGAAAATCCATGCATTGCTAATTTTGCCTCCGAAAATTCTTTTTACCCCCTCTCCCCCCTAAAAATCCAAAATCGCAGAAAATAATTTTTTTGAATTCAAGTCTAGTCTCCCCATCTGCAATTTCTTCACCGTGAAGTAATTTGGAGCCGAGTTATGCTTATAAAGGTGGTTTTTGCCTTCTGCCCCCCGGGGGGTATTTCGCAAAATCCCGTCTTAGTGAGCACCACGGTCCTAAAATCAACCTGCTCACCAAAAATTGTGACTCTATCTCCCATAGGATCGCCACAGCCGTGTTGAGTCAGTGAGTGAATCAGTGAGTTTACTCTTTTATATATATAGATAACAGCATCACTTACAGTTTAAATTGTACAAAAATTTGCCCGTAGCTTCTCACAATAAATATTTTACGTATGGAGTTTGGTGCAATTTTAATCAACAGATGCTGAGATATAGGCTTATGAAAAATCATCGGGTAAACTGCAGTGCTGTAATGCTACCTGTTAGCTGATATACACTCAAAATAAAATCACGATAGTGCTTCATAATGGCCGACTCTCTCACATACCAAGTTTTGTGCAACTATACATGATACAATATGATATGAGATACAGCTTTCACGTATTTGGGGAAATTTAAGTATAGCAGCGCTACCTATCGGCCAACATGCACCAAAATTGAATCAGCATAACTTCTCATAATACCCTTCCAACATAAAGTTTCGTGTAATTATGCGCATTAGAGCACAAGTTATAGCCTTCCCTAAAATTGCAGAAAGTACTGTATAACAACACCACCTGTTGAGTTGGCACCAAAACTTGATGCCCACCAGCGGCCGAGCGGTTCTGCGCTCAAAGCTGGTAGATGGGAGGTGCCGGGTTCGATCCCAGGTCGCGCTCATCGACCTAGCCGTTCGGAGTTTTCCGTGGTTTCCTCCAAAACTCGCGTAAATACGGGCTAGGACCCCTTAGAAAGACCCCCACGGAGGGTATTCCCCCTCTAGGCCTAGGACACATCCGGAGTCAATCGGCCTTAAAATCCTACAACCAACCAAAACTTGATAGACACTAATATATGCCAAGGTGCATGTACATATAGATTTACATGAAATTCTGTGCAGTAGTTCCTGAGATATAGCCTTCTTATAGGTTGCAGAAATCGCAGCGTGCCAGAACCTGTTGGTGAAATTACATATAAATTTATATGTAATTTAATTTTTTATTTTAATTCCAGAACTACTGCGTAGTTGTGGAGATATAGTTAAACAGAATTTTTCTCTCGCACACACAAACAGACATTTTTAAAAAGTGATCAAGACAGGTTCTGGACCTCTTAAAATCTGTAAATGCATCGAAAACCAGAAGTTGAAAATTTTAATGAATCCAATACTTTCTTTTGAGATATTCATAAGAAAACATAAAAGAAAGAAGAAAAAGAAAACAAAGCTTCAAACTAGTGTGTTATGGCCATCACAAAACTTTCTTCTATATCACTATATATAACTGCTACATGCTGTTTAACATGCACGGAAGAAATTTAATCATAGCTTCTCTCAATACAGAGTTTAGATATGGAGTTTAGTGCAATTTTAATCAAAAGGTTGAGATGTAGCCATGCGGAGAATCACAGAAGGTGAGGAAAAGCGCCACCTGTAGGTCAATATACACCCAAATTAAGCCAGCTTTCATTCTCATATTATTTATCTTGCATATCAAGTTAAGTACAGTTAAATGTTATAGATATTGAGATTTAGTCTTCCTATAGACAGAGTAAATTGCAGCATAATATTGTCATCTATCGCCCAATATGCACCAAAATTGAATCAACATGATGTTTTATAAAAATGGCCCTCTCACATACAAAATTTTGTGTAATTATACACAAATAAATTTCAATGAACTTCCCTATTCACAGGAAAAATTGAAGTATAGCAGCATCACCTATTGGCCGATGTGCACAGAAATTAAACATGTTTCATGATAGCCCTATGGCATACTTAGTTTTTTTTTTTTTTTTTTTTTTTTTTTTTTTTATTACACACAATAGAAGCTGAGATAGTCTTCAATTAAATGAGAGAAATCACAGTATAGCAGTGCCACCTGTTGAGTGACTTGCATCAAAAACTGATGTGCACTTTATTTTCCCTGTGTATAAATTTATATGAAATTCTGTGCATTAGTTCTTGAACTAGAGCTGCTACATAAAATTTTTACCAGCCAGACATTTTCTAAAAATGGTCAAATTGTGTTCTAATCCCCTCAAAATGTGTAAATACACTGAAAATTGCAAGTAAAAATGTTTTACACATCCATTATGTCCTATTTAATATAGAAGAAAGTAATAATTCAAAACAAATTTATATATTTTTTTCTTTGTATACATTTTATATTCTGTACAGATAAGAAAGAAAATCTTAGATTATTTATTAAAATTTTGTAAATTTCAAACTATAACTTTTCAACATAAGGCATCGAGGGGGGGGAACCACCCCTTCCAAAAATGCAGTCTTTGTCATACTAACACCCAACCAATGCCAAATTTAAAATTTCGTAAATATAGGACTGTAACTTTTCGTGATAGACACCATGGGAGGGGGAGGGGGGTAAGGAGCCTCTCCCTTCCAACAGTGCTTTCTTTTTGATACTAATACCTAACCACAGTGGCAGATCTAGAATTTAACTTATTTATATATATATATATATATATATATATATTTTATTTTTTTTTGGGGGGGGCTAAGATTTTTCAAAGTGTTATTCCAGATCAAAGAAAAGTTTACAATTGTAATAGTCAGTTGTGAATGTTAGTACTTTTGCCCCCCCCCCCCCTTTAAATCCGCCACTGTAAACATCCCCAAATTAAAATTTCGTTAAGTTTGGACCATAAGTTTTCGAGATAAGACACCGTGTGCGTACGTGTTTGTGTGTGTGGGGGGAGACTCTCCCTCCTTTTAACAGTGCAGTGTTTATCATCCCCAACCAATCCCAAATTTAAATTTTTTTAAAATTCTGACCATATTTTTTTCGAGGTCAGGCACCATGGGGAGGTACGACCCTTCCTCCTTTTAACAGTATGTATTCTTTGTCATACTAACACCCAACCCACCTGAAATTTAAAATTTCGAACCATAACTTTTCGACATAAGGCATCAAGGGGGGTAGGGTCAGACAACCCCTTCCAACAGTGCAGTCTTTGTCATACTAACACCGAACCAATGCCAAATTTAAGATTTCGTAAAGATTGGGTTACATTAGGTATTACAGTCAGAGCATAATTAAAACATAAGTTTAACAGTTATTGTTTGTTTTACACTCATCAGATAATTTTCTTTAAAGTTTAAGAACAATATCAACAAAAGATTATAAAGAACATAATTAGGCCTTTGACGGTTGATTTTCAACCTGACACCTGGAGTCTCATTCATAGCTTTATTGTGTAGGGGTTTAGTTGTTTTCCCAGGTGCGGCCCCTTCCCTACACTAGGCTATGAATTCTTCGACCATAATAAAATGGATAGGTTATTCATCTTTTATAGATTATTGACTTTAAAAATGAGGTCTTTTATCATGTAAACAGAATATATGATAATGATATTCTTACATGTACAGTAACTTGTCATAAATCCTTATTAAAAAGTTTAAGTTATAATAGCTGATAGTATTACAAAAAAAAACTTAAAAAAAAAAAAAAAAAGTTTACAAAAAACTATCTTTATAAATAAATAAAAATATGTTTTTACCTAATAAAATCAAATTAAATCTCATGAAATTCTCTTTAAAATGAGGGTCAGAAACTTTTTTATCTCATAAAACATAAGAATGTGTTTATTTAAGCTTTAAAAAATGCTGATTTTTCAAAAAATCAAATGAAATAAAACATTTTTAAGAGTATTTTATCATTTATTTCAAAAGAAAGAATGATTATCAAATGTTTAATTGAAATCTGAAGCTGATAGGTTAAAAAATTAAAAAAAAAAAAAAAAAAAAATTGGTTGATTTTACAAATATATAACTTTTTAAAGCATGTGTGGCACAAAACAGTCTACCATTAGCCTTTAACTAATTCAATACATATTATAAATTATATTATTAACAGGACTTTGCACAGTACTTTAACTTTTTAATGCATAATTTGCTGCAAATTAACATTTATAGATATTGCATTAAAAATTAAATAAATAAAATACAAGTGGTAGATGATAAATTTGTCATTAAGCTTACTTTTATTTGTTCATATACTGTATTTTAATAAAACAATGAGAATTCATAATCTAAACCTAGTTTTTTTTTTATTTTTTATTTTATTTTTTATTTATTTATTAATTTAACAGCATACAGCTTCAACTATACTACGCAGATATTTACAAGAAGATTGTTAAAGACATTTGACAAAATTGTAACACTATTATTGTTTTTGCCTTTTTCAAAATAAAAAAAGACTTAATAAAACCAATTATAAAACTAATCTTTCTTTTCTTTTAATTAACATAGGATATATACAAAATTAAACAGTTAAATATTTAGAATTAAACATGTACAAGTAACAAGCAACATATTGTTACGAAATTGTAAATAATTGTGTTTATTTTTGTATAAATTCTTTCAAAGAGGCTTAGTAAGTTGATAAAGTGCTAATTTTGTGCATTTCTAGTCGTTTTAGCGTTGAAATAGCCTTATTTTCCCTTAAAAACGCATTAAAAAGCCCCAGTAATGCACGTAATGGATTTGGCGCCAAATTTGGCGACTTTTTCCCACCTTGGCGATTTTTTTGGCGACCTTGGCGAGAAAATCCTTATATGGGATATACCAAATATGGAAGCTGTAAGTTGATTGGTTGACCACTTTCTAGAGTTTTCTCGAAAAATCTGGGCTCCATGGAACAGCATATAAGGAGCGCTTCCTCGCCAAGGGCAGTCAGTTCAGTTCAGATCTCAGTCAGCTTCGCTAATGCTTGCATTGCTCTTGAGCCTCTTTGAGAGAGACTTGCTTCAAGTGTTATTGTTATACAGTTTGTACTGTGGATTTGCTATTGACAGCTGTTGTTTAAGCTGTGTTTACTGTTTGAATTGAAGCTGATACTTGGTTTATAAACCTGTATTTTTCTGGAACTTTCTGTGAATAAATTACTGAATTTTTGTACGTTTGGCCTTTCATTCTCAGACAACTCACGAACCCCCAAGTACGCAACATTTCTGGTGTCAGAAGCGGGATTGTCTGTGAATGGTGATAACGAGAGCTATGGAGCAAGAGATGAAAAAAATTCTAGAAAGCTTAGCTACCCAGATGAATGAAATAAAAACAGGACAGGAAAAGATGGAAACCGGATTGATCGAAAGAATGAAAGAAG
Organism: Salticus scenicus; assembly: GCA_963930645.1. NCBI lineage: Eukaryota > Metazoa > Arthropoda > Arachnida > Araneae > Salticidae > Salticus > Salticus scenicus. The sequence continues at coordinate 268,633,593 of OZ005658.1, forward strand.
GACAGAGAGAGATGAAAGATAGCCTGAGTCAAGAAATGAAGGAAATGAAAGACAGTTTGGGTGAAGAAATGAAATCTAATCAAGATGAGATGAAGAGAGAGCTTTCAACGGTGAAAGAATCAATCGAGGGTAAATTAACGGTGATGGAAAATAGAATGGATGGAATAGAAGAGAAAGTTATAAAGATAGAAGAAAATTTTGAAGAGAAAGTTATAAAGATAGAAGAAATTTTTGAAGAGAAAGTTTTGAAAATAGAAGAGAGTTTTGAAGAGAAAGCAATGAAGATAGAGAAAAATGTTATGAAAGTAGAAAAGAATTTTGAAGAGAGATTTATGAAGATAGAAGAGAATTTTGAGGAGAAATTTAAAGAAAACTTTGATCAAGAACTGAAAGGAAGGGTTTCAGAGATAGAAAGCAAGTTTAAGAAAATGGAGGAAGATCTTGAGAGAAAAATGAAAGAAGAGTGGAACGGAGAAGTAATAGGGAATGAACTGCAGAGCAAGATTCGGAATCTCGAAGAAAAGTTAGAATCCATGCCTCAGGAAACTGAAAAGAAAGAGAGAAGAAGCCAGAATCACGAATTTATTAAGCTATCTACCTACGACGGCAGTTCCTCCTGGCATGTATATAAAACGCAGTTTTCCATCGTAGCTGAAGCTAACGGCTGGGACTCTACCGCCAAGTCAGTCCACTTAGCAGCAGCATTACGGGGAGATGCAGCCGAAATACTGAGAAATGTTACTAAAGAAGAAAGGAACGACTTCGAGGCCTTGACTAGAGCACTGGAGCTACGGTTCGGAGAGAAGTGTTCTAAGGACTATAGTCGCCTCCAGCTAAAGTCCCGTTACCAGAAAACGGGCGAAAGTTTGCAAGAGCTGGCAGCGGACATTCAGAGGTTGTCACACCTAGCATTCTCAGACTGTCAAGCTGACACTCGAAACGACTTAGCTCTTCAGTACTTTATCGATGCTGTTCGGGATCCAGAAATTCAAAAAGCGCTGAGACTCTCCAACATCAGAGACGTAGAATCAGCTTTAGGCTATGCACTTAGGATAGAGGCAGCCCAACAAGCCTCCCGGAAAGACCGCCATACCATAAGAGCAGTCTCATTAAACGATACGCCTGCTGATGAGAATGAAATGAAGAGAAGTATCGAAGAGATCTTAAAGAGATTGCGCAGCCTGGAGAATAAAAAGGAAATAAAGGACCGGAAGATAAAGTGCTGGGGCTGTGGAGGGGATGGTCACGTGAAGAGGAACTGCCCTGTACGACCAACTATAGGAAATCACCCGTCTTCACCATCACAGCAGGGAAACTAAGAGGAGGCCATCTCGCGGGGCGGAGGTTGCCTAAAATTAAAGAGCCCCAATTTACAGTATTTCATGTCTCATCGACGAGTGGCGGCGATAATGGACTTCATGTCTATGGCCAAGTCAACAACGCCACCTGCCGGATGATTCTGGACACGGGAGCCAACGTGACCATCATTAGAACGGATTTGGCTCAAGAACTAAAAGAGAAGATCATCTGGACGCCGCCCTGTGTTAAACTCCAAACTGTGACCGGAGACGAAATCAAAATATATGGGAAAATGAACTTGACTATCACTTTTGGGAATGCCAGTTACCATCATATGGCATATGTGGCAGATATAAGAGATCCTTTAATCATTGGAATTGATTTCCTGAGAAAATTTAACTTTCAATTGGACTTCAAGAATAATGAACTGCATTCGAGTTCGGAAGACATCGCTGTGTTCAACACTGAAAATCAAGACATTCAGACAATTTGCCAGATAACAGCCAAGTCTGAAATTTCCATCCCTCCACACACAGAGACAATAGTTTCAGGAACACCACCTACAAAGCAATACTTCCGCTATGGACTGATTGAATACCCGAATACAGACAATAGCCCAAGAGGAGTTCTGGTAGCTTCATCTCTAGTTGATCTCTCAAAGAGTACTATTCCTGTGAGAGTCGCAAACATCAGCGATAAGGTCCGAACAGTGAAGAAGAATGAGGTGTTAGCAGCCTGCACTCCTGTAACATGCATCAACCGCCCCACGCAATCAACTGAATCCAAGTCTTCTGAACAATTAATAACGGAATTACTCAAGAATGCAGAGTTAGGAAAGGAACAGAGATGTGCTGCGGAGAAGCTACTCCAAGAATTTAAAGACCTTTTTTCTCGAACACCTGAAGACGTCGGGAGAACGAACATCACCCAGCACAGAATTGATACAGGAAATCATCCTCCAATCAAACAACATCCAAGAAGACTTCCCTTTGCTAAACAGGATGAGGTCACTGAACTTCTAAGTGAAATGCAGCACAATGATGTCATCGAGCCATCAACGAGTCCTTGGGCCTCTCCCATAGTACTGGTGCGGAAAAAGGATGGCTCAACAAGATTCTGTGTGGATTATCGTCGTTTGAATGACATCACGAAGAAGGACAGTTACCCCCTTCCCAGAATTGACGATACATTAGACACACTTGCTGGCAATAAATGGTTCTCGACGTTGGATCTGAAGAGCGGTTACTGGCAAGTAGAATTACATCCTGATGATCGTGAAAAGACTGCATTCACCACGGGACAAGGACTGTGGCAATTTAAAGTTATGCCGTTCGGATTATGTAATGCTCCTGCTACCTTCGAACGCCTGATGGAGACAGTGCTAAAAGGACTTTCCTATGAAGCCTGTCTGGTGTATTTGGATGATATTATCATTGTGGGGCGCACCTTTGAAGACCATCTACGAAACATTCGAAAGGTGCTGGAGAAACTCAGAATGGCTAACCTCAAATTGAATCCAGGCAAGTGTAACTTGTTCCGTCGTGAAGTGAGCTACCTCGGCCATATCATCTCTGCCGAAGGTGTGAGAACTGATCTTGAGAAGATCTCTGCAGTAGAGAACTGGAGTCGCCCTGAAAATGTACACCAACTACGAAGTTTCCTGGGGTTATGCACTTACTACAGGAAGTTTGTCAAGGGTTTCTCAAATATTGCCAGACCACTCCACAAGCTGACGGAAGCCAAACAGAAGTTCCTGTGGACAGATGAATGTGAAAATGCGTTCAAGCGGCTTAAAGAGGCCTTAACATCATCGCCTGTCTTGACGTATCCACAGCCCGACAGACAGTTCATACTTGATACAGATGCCAGCCATGAGAGTGTCGGTGCTGTTCTGTCGCAGGAAATTGATGGTCAAGAACATGTCATTGCCTATTGGAGTAAATGCCTGTCTAAACCGGAGCGAAATTACTGTACCACCAGGAAAGAGCTACTTGCCATCGTAAAAGCCATAGAACATTTCCATCATTACCTCTATGGCAGAAGATTCCTGCTCCGGACTGACCATGCATCTTTAACGTGGTTGCTCCAGTTCAAGAACCCGGAAGGACAGATTGCCAGGTGGATACAACGTCTGCAGGAATATGACTTCGAGATACGTCATCGTAAAGGGACTCTACATGGTAATGCAGATGCCTTGTCACGGAAGCCCTGCTCGGAAAGCTGCAAGTACTGCTCTAGAGCCGAACAGAAATACCTGCCGATAAATCCGGTTGCCTGCCAAGTTACTGTCTCAACACCATCAGATCAAGATCCCGATCCATGGAGTGACGAAGAACTTAGAAAAGCCCAGTTGGAAGATCCTGACATAAAGCCAATATTACAGCTGAAGGAGACGACCAGCAACAGACCTACCTGGCAGGATATTTCCAGATTTAGTCCCATTACGAAAAGTTATTGGGCACTTTGGGACTCTCTTCATATCAGAAACGGCGTATTATACAGAAAGTGGGAATCTGATGATGGGAAAAGCTTCAGATGGCAGATTTTATTACCAAGATCAAAAATTCCAGCTGTTTTAGAACAACTGCATAGTAGCTCTACCGGAGGCCATTTTGGGGTAATGAAGACTCTGCAGAAAGTTCGGGAACGCTTCTACTGGTGCAAGGCAAAGGAGGATGTGGAGAAAAGGTGTAAATCCTGTGATGCTTGTGCGGCACGTAAAGGCCCGCAGAAGCGAAGTCGAGGAAGACTGCAACGGTATAACGTGGGAGCACCATTTGAACGAATTGCAATCGACATCTTGGGTCCTTTGCCACGGACCTCCAGTGGAAATAAATACATCCTCGTCGTGATGGACTATTTCACCAAGTGGCCTGAGGCATATCCCATTCCCAATCAAGAGGCATGCACAGTCGCAGAAGTCCTAGTGCAGCAATGGGTGTCAAGGTACGGCACGCCCCTACAACTTCATACCGACCAAGGTAGGAACTTTACCTCTGATGTTTTCAAAGGACTGTGTCAACTACTCGGCATAGACAAAACCCGGACAACACCCTTACATCCCCAGTCGGACGGCATGGTCGAGAGGTTCAATCGTACCATCCTGAATAACCTCTCCCTTCTAGTATCAAGGAACCAGCAAGATTGGGACTTGAAGTTGCCATTGTTCCTGCTGGCTTATCGAAGTGCTGTCCATGAAACCACCGGCTATACTCCAGCCCAGATGCTGTTCGGACGTGAGCTTCGTCTCCCTTGTGATCTCCTGTTTGGTTGTCCACCCGATGCGCCTTCATCGCCCGAGGAGTACATCCAAGATCTCCAGGCACGATTTGAGGACGTACACAACTTTGCTCGGGAGCGGATTAACATGGCAACGGAGAAAATGAAGACAAGGTACGATCTAAAGGCTACACAACATGAGTTCCAGGAAGGAGAGAAGGTCTGGTTGTGGAATCCTGTTCGACGAAAAGGACTCTCTCCCAAGTTACAGTGCAACTGGGACGGACCATACACAGTGTTAAAAAGGCTGAATGATGTAGTGGTGCGGATCACTAAAACACCTTCATCAAAACCGAAGGTGGTGCACTATAATAGGCTAGCCAAGTACCACAAGTAACGGTAATTTTAAAATTTAAAATGTAAATACTGGTAAAATTTGCGCATGCGCACTGTAAATATTTGTATATAAATATTTGTACATATTTGTGAATTTTGTAAATATTTCCCACTTAATTTATATTTCTATGTTATCTTTATGTGCAACTTAGTTTTTGTGTTTTAGATTGTGTAAATTTGTTTAGTTTCGCCTCTTGACCAAGGGTTGCACTGCCCGGGACGTGCAGTCCTTGGGAGGGGGGCAGTGTTACGAAATTGTAAATAATTGTGTTTATTTTTGTATAAATTCTTTCAAAGAGGCTTAGTAAGTTGATAAAGTGCTAATTTTGTGCATTTCTAGTCGTTTTAGCGTTGAAATAGCCTTATTTTCCCTTAAAAACGCATTAAAAAGCCCCAGTAATGCACGTAATGGATTTGGCGCCAAATTTGGCGACTTTTTCCCACCTTGGCGATTTTTTTGGCGACCTTGGCGAGAAAATCCTTATATGGGATATACCAAATATGGAAGCTGTAAGTTGATTGGTTGACCACTTTCTAGAGTTTTCTCGAAAAATCTGGGCTCCATGGAACAGCATATAAGGAGCGCTTCCTCGCCAAGGGCAGTCAGTTCAGTTCAGATCTCAGTCAGCTTCGCTAATGCTTGCATTGCTCTTGAGCCTCTTTGAGAGAGACTTGCTTCAAGTGTTATTGTTATACAGTTTGTACTGTGGATTTGCTATTGACAGCTGTTGTTTAAGCTGTGTTTACTGTTTGAATTGAAGCTGATACTTGGTTTATAAACCTGTATTTTTCTGGAACTTTCTGTGAATAAATTACTGAATTTTTGTACGTTTGGCCTTTCATTCTCAGACAACTCACGAACCCCCAAGTACGCAACAATATTATTATTATTATTAAACGTTTTACAATATCTAGTATGTTTTAAATTTAACTTTTTCTTAGTCAAAGGTAAAAATTAAACATAAAATTTAATTTATCAGGAGATAGCATATTTACTAATGTTATAACGTTCAAATAAAAATTATTCCTTTTTTTTACTGTTTACCAAACATTAATATATAAACATACAATAGATACGCTTAATATTGGATCGAACTATCTTACGGAAAAAAAAAAAAAAAAGGCACAGATTACAATAGAGAAAATGATAATGATACTAAGAAAAAACAAAAGGCATAAGGACTAAATCGCTTAATGTGGTCATAAACATAGAAGAAATATATCGCCAACACCAAGAAGCCCATTTTCGATAACACGATGGTAATCATTTGCCTTAAACAATCAAAGATGCTGTCATAAGAGAATATACAGGAGAAATGCAAGAAAGATTTTGATTGATTCGGCTCCATACTAGCACATTGCATCCACAGACGCTAGTGTACTACGCTACACACTGTCAATTTATCAAATCCCTTGCTGCCACCAAAGACGCTAGCGATTTTGCAAGACGATCTCATCATTGACCCAAATTACTTAATGCGTTACCATTAAAAGTATGTTGAAAGAAACCTAAAAATATAAAACGGTGCGAACAATATTTTTTTTCTAGTTTTATTTCACATATAAAGCACATGGCAGTTTGTCTCCCTTGTAAGGGCAGAGACAAGAAGGTCTATCCACAAACATTAGAATTATTTTTATGTCATGTGTGCTATGTCTATATAGTGAATATATATTTTTGAGAACACTGATACTTAATATATATATATATATACACATATATAAGTAAAAATAAATAAAGAAATAATATAAAATTAGGTTTATTAAGTGTTAGTGTTTAATGTTGAATGTGGATCCAAAGTAATTCCCTTGAATTTCTGATGGTTTAAAGTTGGCAGATAGCCATTCTAGTTAATATGCATGAAAGGATTCAAGAATTAAAATATTGACAGATGGAAAGGAAAATTCTGGTTTTCTAAAAAATAAGCCTCAAATTTACATGTTCCATTAAAACAATACATACTTGCCAACATCCTAATTAATATTCTGTAGTATCGGTAGCTCCACCTTTTTTTTTTTCAAACCAATATATTTTTAGGTATTTTTCTTCTTATTTAATCACAACTGTATTTACAGAATATATCTCTACAAATTTACCGGTGTGTTAAAAAGAGCTAGACTAACAAAATATTCATTAGAATGTTGACAAGTATCCAATACATTATTTTAAAAAGGTTTACGCTTATTCGTCTTTAACCAACACCTTCTCGAACACTATTTAAGACAACACTTTAATTCATAATTCTCATTTACAAATTTATCTTGATTTCTAAAATAAATTAGAAACATTAGAAACTGCGCATTCCATTGCTCACTCCCTGCAGTTTTGTTTTGCCGAAAGAACCACATAACATTTCTTACTCTTCCGTCACATGCGAGTCATGTGCTACAGTCGTTGGATAAAGGTTTCTTTGCCCCTTTGAAAGCCTTATATTCATCTGAAGCTGAAAAATGGCACATGCAAAACCCAGGAAAAGTAATAACCTTGTACGAACTTTCAGGGATTTTTCAAAAAGCTTATAGCGCCACAGCCAAGGTTCAACTCGCAGAAAAAGTTCTCCGAATCGCAGGTATTTAACCATATGATCCTGATATTATAAGTGATGACTGCTATTCTCCTTCACTTATAACTGTAGCAGATTTGAATAAGGAGTGCAGTATTCTTACCCGACGTGGCGGGTAAGAATACGCATTTGGGATTCCCCCCCCCCCCTTGCATTTTCTTTTAAGCTGTATTTTTTTACTTTTTAATTTTTTTAAATTTTTTTACACCTTTCTAAGGTAATAAACTAAGTTTCTATATATTTTAGAGACACTATCTTTTCTTTTTTTTATACTTGTAACGAAATATCTACTAGGTGAGTACTCTTACCCACCTTTCCCCTATAAAAGTCACTTTAATTTTCTAAAGTTGTACCAATTTTAAAAATAAAGAAAAAATATTTATTTTAAACAATAGCACATGGACTCACTATAATTCTTCTCAGTCATAAATTGCAACTTTCAATTTTTTATATAAATAAACAAAACTGTCCGAAAAGCAGAGCTGCCAACCTAATCCTGCAAATTGTTAGTACCGCCTCTTTTTTTACACCACTTAATTTTTAGAGTATTTTTTTTCTTAATTCATCGTAGATACATTTGAAGAGAATTACTCTAAAAGATAAGTGGTGTAGAAAAAAGGGCGGTACTAACAATTTGCCGGATTAGTTTGGCAGCTCTGGAAAAGTTATGTAAAATGTTTGGTATCTGAGAGAAACCAAACTCCAGTAAAGGTCGAATATCGCAAGACATAAGATAAGAGTAGAAAGGAACATTTCCTGGATTTTCTGCAATTTCTTAAAATATCATTTTCTGGAATTATATGAATATATCAGGGATGGAACACGGGCGCAGAATTCATATCAATATCGATGTAAGATAATTTTCTACTTCTTAAATCAACGATATTATAAGTAGAGAAATTTCCGAAACGGATTTCGGTATGAATTCTGAGCCCGTGTTCCATCCCTGATATATATATAAGCATGTATGTGGGTATATATCTTTATATAATTTTTTTTTCTTTTTAAACAACTTATATGTACGAAACATTTTGGAATTATGAATATATATATATATATACTAGCAGGCTTTGCCCGCTTCGCTGGTCACTAAATTTAAAGGAAACTCTTTTCTATATAGCTTTATAAAAATAAAATAAAATACTAAAATTGCTCAAAAGCTCGCTTCGGATCCCTGCTGCCTTCGGTAGCGATTTGGTCATCCGCTAAAACTCGGGCGCTTGTCCCTATTACCTGAGACAATGGTTTACCAATAGGCTTGCATTAAGTCCTTATTAGATAACAGTTTCGAAATAGATAATATCGAAAAAAAAAAAATGAAGTATCCCCTTTATATTTGAATCCCAGTTACATATGAACAACACTATACGTGGTGCACATAATATTTGCTTTTACGTTATTTCCTATGTTTATTTTGTTTATCCCCGATCAACCATAAAAATGATAACAATTTCACGCTAAATATTATAATATGCTATGACCGGCTACGTCTGTTGCATGAGACAATTAATTTTTTGTGGTTATTAGTAATCATGGTTTGTAAGCATGATCATAGTACCGCCTTAATATAGCTCTCTTTGGCGACTTTTGAATTTTTGTCACCATTTTAGATTTTATCCCTTGTAAAAATAAGACTTAATACCTTGTAACAATATGCTATGAGCGCTATTTCTGACATATTTTAGACAACCAAACTTTTAATGGTTATATATATTTCCCATTAAGCATATTTTTATTTTCATTTATTTATTTAAATATTGATGAAATTTGAACTTCAATTTGGTCTAGTGTTGTACAGGCTGTATACTACACGTTTGTGTTTGTGAAAGAAAATTTATAAAATACATACATTAGTTAATTTTAAAAAATCTAATTGTCCGATCGATAAGCTGTTTAATCCGTTGGATTCACAAAAATTGCATCTTTCATTTGGTATCTTATTTGTAACGATACGACTGATATTTCTAATTTTTTTAATTTACTTTCCTCATTTTAAATACATGTAATTTTTATTGTTCACTTTTTTTTTTTTTTTTTTTTTCCGTCGAAAAAATAATGATAATTTTTTTGGCAACAATTAAATTAAGGAATAAAATTAAATATTTTAAATAAATGTAATTTTTATTGTTCACGTTTTTTTTTTCTTTTTTTCTGTCCAAAAAAGAATAATTTTTTTTGGCAACAATTAAATTAAGGATTAAAATTAAATGGCCAATTTATCAGTTATTAGAAGGTTTTTATTTTAACATTTTAATTAATTAAAAGAAAACTAAAACAAAATTCGAAAATCCGGCTTCGAGGTGCATCAGGGGAGGTCATTACGAATCAACATGCAAATTTTTGTAGCTCAGCCATCAGCCGTTAGGAACACACCTAAACTTTATTGAATAGCAATAAAGTTCAAATTGACTCTAGAAAACGTTTGTATGGGAAATAGAAAAGGGCTGTTTTTAGGGTTTTCCCGGAAATTATTCGATTTTATTTCGCCTTTTAAACCTTCCCTAGACCTCCACGAACATTTCAAGACTAGGATAAGATAAATCCGTTCAGCCGTTCTCGAGTTTTAGTGAGACTAACGAACAGCAATTCATTTATATATATATATATATATATATATATATATATATATATTGTGGTAAAACAATTAGTACGGATAGTTAATTTTATGAATAAATTCGTAAATTTGTTAATAAATTAAAAAATTAAATAATAAAACCAGAGCTGTAGGAACAATTTTCGGCTTGGCGCCTGGTGCTATGACACTGCTTACACCCCACTTTCTTCTTTTCTGAATAAATCATTATTTGAATTTTTTAATAAGTAAGTCAAAATATAAATGTTTTAGATTTCTAAAGTATTTGATTCATTCTCTGCAACTTTCATATTAGTTTGTTTAAGGAGAAAATATAGTCCGATACCGTCCATTGGTTTCACTGTGAAACCATAAATTTCTGGAAAACAAAAAATGCTATTTTTTCATTTGTATATTTATGATCAGTGATGCGTCTAAAAGTCATTTTTTAAATTAATTTCACAATTTTCAGAAGGAAATGTGTTGTGAACTTTAAAAGATTAATTCATTGATCTGTTAATGGGGTGTATACCAGAGTTCTCAACAATTTAATTTATTCAGTTTTAAAGAGAAAATTTTTCTTATTTTATCATATTTGTATATGGACATTATTCAGGACTGGCACGATCGATAAAAGCCGCGCCTCTGGTGAAATTTACTTCTTGAATGTTAATGTTAACCTGTTGGAAATTGATCGTAAATTATTTGATATTATTATCATTCTGTTTACTTTAGAATATTTTGAAGTATGCTTTCAAGTAACTTTATTAAATTATAACTGGTGGGCGGAACCTGGGCTTAAGCGTAGGCGGAACGAGCTATATACTACAAAGGACGTCTCCTGAATAAAGTCCTTTGGAGAAAATTATCCTAAATATAAAGCGGTGCAAAAATAAAGGCGGATCTAAAAATGTTCAGGAATAAATTAAAATGTAGGCAGTTATGATATATTCTTCAGCGACAATTGCCGTATCGATAGCGCAAGATGAAATCTCACTGATTTTAACACGAATGCAAAGAATCCTTTTCGTTAAATGATGCAAAGTTTAAAGTCTAAGTCCATTTTCCAGGATATTTTCAAGAATGAGAAATTTCCACCGTTTTTGCTTCAAACTTTTTATACAAAAATTTCTCTCCCATTTATCGGTGGCATATTCCCATAAAAATGTGGTAAAGATATCCGTATGAAAATAGTATTATTATAAAAGGTGGAAATTACTTATCCTTAAGGGGAGTGTCCTAGAGAAAAAAAAAAAAAAAAAAAAAAAAAAAAGCGAAGACTTTGAATTCTGAATAATGTAACGTTTAAAAATTATAATTAAGAACGGAATATACGCAGTCTTCAAAATGTATAAAACTGGCATCATTCTTTTAAACATATCTTTATAATTAGTACTTTAATAACTTTTGGAATAGTCAAAAACTTTTTTTCGTACACAATTTTAAAAGGATTTTTATTAGATTATTAATTGAGAAATTGTAACAATAGTGGTAATTTCAGAATTAAAGTAATTCATTTATGAGCTTAGTGCAATTGTAACAATTATTGTAGGAAAACCATTTTTAGACACTGCACAAATTTCTTCATTGAAAGTGAATTTATTTTACCCCTCAACGGGCGCAAATTTTTCAAAGACACGCCCATAAAAGCCACATTTTTGTCTAATTAAAGAAAAAAAAAAAATAGATTTAAAATAAATATATGAATAATATATAAATTTATTCAGTGCATAATTTCAAATACATTATATATAGTTTCGTACTGGCAGGTGCTTTCATGTACCCTAAAATGTTAAAGAGAAATACACGTGGGGCGTGGTCACTGACCATGAATATCAGGAGTGAAGAAGGAAGGGGTTAATTATTTGTTAACGTAATTTTGCGCTTTTTATAACGTCACTCTTATTTCAGCAACAAAACTGGTGGTGTGTGGGCTCTGCAACACACATCTCTAAACCAAGTTCAAAATATCTCCCAAAATCCAAATAATATAATGATTATGATGATGATAATAATAATAATAATTAAATTAAAAAAAAAAAAAAAAAAAAAAAAAAAAAAAAAAAATTTATATATATATATATATATATATATATATATATACATATATATATTTGGAGGGGGGAAGGGGGTAATGAATATTTTTCAGTAGAAGTCACATTAAAAATTATTTAAAATCTATAAGAGTTTTTATATCAAATTTTTTTTATGACTTTATAGAAATTTAAAGTCATAGTAAAAATGATATAATGTAGGGCTAATGGTTCATGTATAGGATACACAAAAGTAATCTTAAGTATTGTAGTCTGTAGACGGAATTTTTAAAAGTAAATATTAGCATCCTTATACTACCCAAAAATAATGAAATTAATATGCTTTTTTCAGAAGTATAAACAAATACATTTTGTAGAAAATGTTATGTACAGCATTAATATTTTATTTAAAAATATTAAAAATTATATGCATTAAAATGTTTCCTCTTTAAAATTATATGCATTATTACACTTCTGTCATTCGGTCTCAAGCCCATTCATTAACATCCATTAACGTAGGCTGTGGCTGTTGTTCATATCTTCATTCATAATTTTATCACGGGCATCGCTTTGACGCATTTTTATCGCTCGAGGTCAAGAAAACATAGATCGTTGTCCAATAAAATTATAAATAATAATAATAATATAAATTTATAAAACTAGGGGGCGCGTAATTGGAAGATTGCCGATTCAATACTTGATCCGACGAAAGACCACCGTGTACGCTAATGGTGGCTGGTGCACATAAAATATGTCGTGGTCGCAAAGTCCTCCATGTTCCCATCCACACTATACCTCTGGGGATCACGAAAGCGGGGGTGGGGAATCCCCTCCGTGAAGAATCAAAATTGTGATGGCATGTCTCCGGAAAATCTGTAGGGGTGCGTCCCAGACACAGGGGTGCCTACCCGTAGCACAGAACTGGTGCGACGTTAAATCCAACCTACTTACCTGCATATCTATCCACATACGTACAACCTTGAACCATATTTTAAATTTCCCGTGTAAAATAACTTCATGACAGGAGAACAACGTCACTGGGAGAAACTTTTTTCAAAATGGCAAATAGAGTGCCTTCACAAACTTGTCGTTTTTAGTAAATAACTTCTTTAATTAAAATGATAGAAATTTCTAAGCAGCTGAAATGTCTCCCACGGAGTATTCGGAACAGATTGATACCTCTCATGGCCCAAAGGACCCTGCCTTCCGCTAGAAGATACTGTCGCAGACAAAAAAATTTGACGCTAGTGACAGTGACTTTTTTTTTAATGTACAGAGAAATAAAATAAATAAAATTACATAATTACTTCCATAAAGTCCCTACGTTTAGAGAAATTTAGCAGTTTGTCCTTACACGACGAAGAAAATTAAGGTCCTTATGTATGGAGATGTCCCTGTGGTTGGCAGGGTTCAATAGTAGGGCTTAGTAATCCCTGTCCCTAGTATGTCCCTGCGGTTGGCAGCATTGTGTTACTGTTCCCCAGGAACTCATATTTTAATTTCCCCCCAAAATGGCAAAAGATCGTTTTATCTGGCATGGCATTAATCTTATAGTCGGCATCAAAATTTTTGAAGCGCTACAATAATTCGTATGTTAAGGATGTGCATCTAATACTGTTTTGGTAAGTAAATGTTCGTCGAATCATGATCGTCGTGTTTATGCTGTTTACAAAACGTAAATAATGAAATAAAGTTTGATGATAAATATTAACCATCAAACTAAAATGAAAAGTTATGAAAAATGTATCCTTTGATAATTTTGATAACGACAGACAGTACACGGATAAAACATTAAAATCTCAGCAGCAGATTCTGGCGTAAGCCGATTCTGCAACTCTGAAATAAGTGATGTGAAATAAGTGTTTAAAAAATTGTATGTTTTGATACTCAAAATACCATATCATTGATGATGATAATAATAATAATAAAATCATTGAAATCAATCAAAATCTAAGTTAAAATTCTCGATACCTTCGATAGCGGGTTTCCCACTCGCCACACTTAACAAAATCCCTTTATAATGCATGTTGCATACACATACCTAACCCACATATTAAAAAATCGGGATTCTAAGATTATTTGAAGCAAAGTTATGTTTTAAAACGTGTTTTTTAGCCCCCCCCCAGCCCGCTCTTAAAGGAAAGGAGGGGGAGATTTTGCAAAATATCCTTATATTATGAGTTAGATACATATAACATACCCACACATGGAAAATCTCTCCTTCATAAGATAATTTACTGCAGAGTTACACATGAATACATGTCCCCCCACCCCCGCCACTTAAGGGGAGGTGGGGTGGAGTTTCACAAAATCACTTTGTAGTGTGTGTTGAATACGCATAAGCAGTCCACGCATCAAAAATTGCCATTCTTAGATAGTTTGGAACAGAGTTACGCATGGAAACATGTTTTTAATCCCCCTCTAACCCTCAAGGGGATGACAGAACGGAGTTCCAAATAATCCCTTTGTAACTTCTTTGTGTTGAGTACACATAACCAATCAACCTATAAAAAAAACGCTTTTCTGAGATAATTTGGAGCAGAGTTACTCTTTAAAATGTGTGTTTGCCCCCCCCCCCCGCCTTTAAAGGGGGAAAAGGAAAATTTCACAAAATCGACTTATAGTGCGTGTTGAGAGTGCATAACCAGCCTGCAAGTAAAAAATCGTCTAAGATAGTTTGGAGCAGAGTTACGCATGAAAACATGATTTTGCCCCACCCCCAAGGGGGATAAGGTGTAATTTTACAAAATCCCTTAGTAGTGTGTGTCTTGAGTACGCATAACCAATCGACATATCAAGAAATCGCTATTCTGAGATAATTTGAAGCAGAGTTACTCTTAAAAGCGTTTTTTGACCCCCTCCCCGCCTTTGAAAGAGGGGAGGGGAAATTTTTGTAAGATTCCTTTATAATGTGTGTTGGGAATGCATAAACAACTCATATGTAAAATATAAGCTTACTGAGATAATTTGAAGAAAAGTTATGCTTGGAAACATGCTTTTTGCAACACCACCCCTAAGAGGGGGATAGGACGGAATTTTACAAAATCTCTTTTTAGTATGTGTCTTGAGTACGCATAACCAATTGACGTATCAAAAAATCGCTATCCTGAGATAATTTGGACCACAGTTACTCCTATAAGCGTGTTTTTGCCTTCCTCCGCCCTTAAAGGACGGGGGGTGAAATTTTGTGAAATCCCTTTACTGTGCGTGTCGGGAAAGCATAAACAACTCACATATACAAATTAATCTTGCTGAGATAATTTGAAGCAAAGTTATAGTTGGAAACGGGTTTATATTGCCCCCCACCCCACCCCCAAGGGGAAAAGGAGGAACTTTCGCAAAACCCCATTGCAATGGGTGTAACCCCCCCCCCCCCCCCAAAAAAAAAAAAAAAAAAAAAAAAAAAAAAAAAAAAATCGCAAAATACCAAACATGAGGTTTTGGAAATATTCTGAAGAAGACTCTTGGCGATTTTCTATATCTTTGTGCTGTTATTGGTACAGTTTTCATCAAAAACCCGTATTTTGCTATTTCTCTTTTTTTTTTTTTTTGCATTCTAGCCTAGTCTCTCTCTCTGCAATTTCTTCACGGTGAAGCAATTTGGAGCCAAATTATACTTATAAGGGGTTTTTTGCCTTCTGCCCCAACAGGGGGGAGCGGGGATATTTCGCAAAATCCCGCCATAATGGGTATCAGTGTCCTAAAACCAACGTGCTCACCAAAATTTGCAAATCTATCTCCCATAGAATCGCCACGGCTGTGTTGAGTCAGTGAATCAGTGATTTTACTCTTTTATTCCCCACCCAACCCCAAAAGTGGGGGGAGGTCTTTCACAAAATCCCGTTACAATGGGTGTTGGACATACATACATAAGCCACACACTAAAATTTGTGACCTCAGCTCTTAGATTTCCACGGATAAATTTAGCGCTAAAAGGAGGGATCGAATTTGCCCCCTCGTAACTCCCCCCCAAAATCGAAAAAAATCAATAATGAATTTTTGCAAATAATGCCTTCAAGAAGACGCTTGGCCTTTTTTTTTTTTTTTTTTTTTAATCTGAGCTATTATTGCTAGAATTTTACTCGAAAATCCATGCATTGCTAATTTTGCCTCCGAAAATCCTTTTTACCCCCTCTCCCCCCTTAAAATCCAAAATCGCAGAAAATGATTCTTTTGTACTTAAGTCTAGTCTCCCCATCTGCAATTTTTTCACAATGAAGTAATTTGGAGCCGAATTATGCTTATAAAGGTGTTTTTTACCTTCTGCCCCCCCCCCCCCGAAAATCTCACTTTTACCCCTTACCGCCCTTAAAAATCGAAAATCGCAGAAAATGATTTTTTTGTATTCAAGTGTAGTCTCCCCAACTGCAATTTCTTCACCGTGAAGTAGTTTGGAGCCGAGTTATGCTTATAAAGGTGGTTTTTGCCTTCTGCCCCCGGGGGGTATTTCGCAAAATCCCATCTTAGTGAGCGCCACGGTCCTAAAATCCACCTGCTCACCAAAAATTGTGACTCTTTCATCCATAGGATCGCCACAGCTGTGTTCAGTCAGTGAGTGAATCAGTGAATTTACTCTTTTATGTATATAGATAACAGCATCACTTACAGTTTAAATTGTACAAAAATTTGTCCATAACTTCTCACAATAAATATTTTACGTATGGAGTTTGGTGCAATTTTAATCAACAGATGCTGAGATATAGGCTTATGAAAAATCATCGGGTAAACTGCAGTGCAGTAATGCTAGCTGTTAGCTGATATACACTCAAAATAAAATCACGATAGTGCTTCATAATGGCCGACTCTCTCACATACCAAGTTTTGTGCAATTATACATGATATGATACAATATGAGATACAGCTTTCACGTATTGGGGGAAATTTAAGTATAGCAGCGCTACCTATCGGTCAACATGCACCAAAATTGAATCAGCATAACTTCTCATAATACCCTTTCAACATAAATTTTCGAGTAATTATGCGCATTAGAGCACAAGTTATAGCCTTCCCTAAAATTGCAGAAAGTACTGTATAACAACACCAGCTGTTGAGTGATTGTCGCCAAAACTTGATAGACACTAATATATGCCAAGGTGCATGTACATATAGATTTACATGAAATTCTGTGCAGTAGTTCCTGAGATATAGCCTTCTTATAGGTTGCAGAAATCGCAGTGCGCCAGAACCCGTTGGTGAAATTACCTATAAATTTATATGTAATTTAATTTTTTATTTTAATTCCAGAACTACTGCGTAGTTGTGGAGATATAGTTGAACAGAATTTTTCTCTCACACACACAAACAGACATTTTAAAAAAGTGATCAAGACAGGTTCTGAACCTCTTAAAATGTGTAAATGCATCGAAAACCAGAAGTTGAAAATTTTAATGAATCCAATACTTTCTTTTGAGACATTCATAAGAAAACACAAAAGAAAGTGTTATGGCCATCACAAAACTTTCTTCTATATCAATATATATAACAATGCTACATGCTGTTTAACATGCACGGAAGAAATTTAATCATAGCTTCTCTCAATGCAGAGTTTAGATATGGATTTTAGTGCAATTTTAATCAAAAGGTTGAGATGTAGCCATGCGGAGAATCACAAAAGGTGAGGAAAAGCGCCACCTGTAGTTCAATATACACCCAAATTAAGCCAGCTTTCATTCTTATATTATTTATCTTGCATATCAAGTTAAGCGCAGTTAAATGTTATAGATATTGAGATTTAGTCTTCCTATAGACAGAGTAAATTGCAGCATAATATTGTCATCTATCGCCCAATATGCACCAAAATTGAATCAACATGTTTTATAAAAATGGCCCTCTCACATACAAAATTTTGTGTAATTATACACAAATAAAACTCAATGAACTTCCCTATTCACAGGAAAAATTGAAGTAAAGCAGCATCACCTATTGGTCGATGTGCACAGAAATTAAACATGTTTCATGATAGCCCTATGGCATACTTAGTTTTTTTTTTATTATTACACACAATAGAAGCTGAGATAGTCTTCAATTAAATGAGAGTAATCACAGTATAGCAGTGCCACCTGTTGAGTGACTTGCATCAAAAACTGTTGTGCACTTTTTTTTCCCTGTGTATAAATTTATATGAAATTCTGTGCATTAGTTCTTGAACTAGAGCTGCTACACAAAATTTTTACCAGACAGACATTTTCTAAAAATGGTCAAATTGTGTTCTAATCCCCTCAAAATGTGTAAATACACTGAAAATTGGAAGTAAGAACTTTTTACACATCCATTATGTCCTACTTAATATAGAAGAAAGTAATAATTGAAAACAAATTTATATATTTTTTTCTTTGTATACATTTTATATTCTGTACAGATAAGAAAGAAAATCTTAGATTATTTATTAAAATTTTGTAAATTTCAAACTATAACTTTTCAACATAAGGCATCGAGGGGGGGGGGGAACCACCCCTTCCAAAAATGCAGTCTTTGTCATACTAACACCCAACCAATGCCAAATTTAAAATTTCGTAAATATAGGACTGTAACTTTTCGTGATAGACACCATGGAAGGGGGAGGGGGGGGGGGGGGGGTAAGGAGCCTCTCCCTTCCAACAGTGCTTTCTTTTTGATACTAATACCTAACCACAGTGGCAGATCTAGAAGTTAACTTATTTATTTATTTATATATATATATATATATATTTTTTTTTTTTTTTTTTTTTGGGGGGGGGGGGGGTTAAGATTTTTCAAAGTGTTATTCCAGATGAAAGAAAAGTTTACAATTGTAATAGTCAGTTGTGAATGTTAGTACTTTTGCCCCCCCCCCCCCTTTAAATGCGCCACTCTAAACTTCCCCAAATTAAAATTTCGTTAAGTTTGGACCATAAGTTTTCGAGATAAGACACCGTGTGCGTACGTGTTTGTGTGTGTGTGGTGGGGGGGGAGGAAACTCTCCCTCCTTTTAACAGTGCAGTGTTTATCATCCCCAACCAATCCCAAATTTAAATTTTTTTTAAATTCTGACCATATTTTTTTCGAGATCAGGCACCATGGGGAGGTACGACCCTTCCTCCTTTTAACAGTATGTATTCTTTGTCATACTAACACCCAACCCACCTGAAATTAAAAATTTCGAACCATAACTTTTCGACATAAGGCATCAAGGGGGGTGGGGTCAGACCACCCCTTCCAACAGTGCAGTCTTTGTCATACTAACACCGAACCAATGCCAAATTTAAGATTTCGTAAAGATTGGGTTACATTAGGTATTACAGTCAGAGCATAATTAAAACATAAGCTTAACAGTTATTGTTTCTTTTACACTCAACAGATAATTTTCTTTAAAGTTTAAGAACAATATCAACAAAAGATTATAAAGAACATAATTAGGCCTTTGACGGTTGATTTCCAACCTGACACCTGGAGTCTCATTCATAGCTTTATTGTGTAGGGGTTTAGTTGTTTTCCCAGGTGCGGCCCCTTCCCTACACTAGGCTATGAATTCTTCGACCATAATAAAATGGATAGGTTATTCATCTTTTATAGATTATTGACTTTAAAAATGAGGTCTTTTATCATGTAAACAGAATATATGATAATGATATTCTTACATGTACAGTAACTTGTCATAAATCCTTATTAAAAAGTTTAAGTTATAATAGCTGATAGTATTACAAAAAAAAACTTAAAAAAAAAAAAAAAAAGTTTACAAAAAACTATCTTTATAAATAAATAAAAATATGTTTTTACCTAATAAAATCAAATTAAATCTCATGAAATTCTCTTTAAAATGAGGGTCAGAAACTTTTTTATCTCATAAAACATAAGAATGTGTTTATTTAAGCTTTAAAAAATGCTGATTTTTCAAAAAATCAAATGAAATAAAACATTTTTAAGAGTATTTTATCATTTATTTCAAAAGAAAGAATGATTATCAAATGCTTAACGGCCCTCTTCACTTAAAAAAAATTCCGATGCCGGCTGAAAGCAGATAAAAAGTGTCCCACGTGGTTTTGACAGGAGGTGGAGAAGATTGACAGATTCACTGACGAATCATTGACTTTTTGGAAGAATAAATCAAAAATCAGCCACATCCATATTGCGGTTTCGCCGAAGTTTTGTTTTGTTTTGATTCTTTCTTTCTTTTTTTTATTTTTGTGTTTCTTTCTTTCTTTTTTTTTTTTTTTCCATTTTCACATGACATCAAATAACTTTCCTCATTTATTCTAATCTATTTATATTTATTTTAATAGAGTAACTCGATCCGACCAAGTACTTTATACTATTTTCAGCCCGGTTCAGGCTTTCTTTAGTTATACCGGCGAATTACGTAACAGTGAAATTTAAAATATATATATATATATACTTTGTAATTATACTTGAAGTCTGATATCATGATAATGCAGACGATTTCCATATTAGAGAAGTAGTTCCATTTATTCTCAATAAAAAAAAAAAAAAAAATAATAATAATAATAATAATAATAAATTACGATTTTTTTTTTTTTTTTCAAAAGTTTTTTTTTTTTTTCGTTAAAAGTAACAACAACAACAACAAAAAAAAAAAAAACGATAACTTTGTTTTAAATTATCATAGATCTACAATTCAACCATTCGTTTTAAAGGTATTGACGAGATCTTTCGAAAGATACCCATCTTGAAAATTTATCCCTCCCGGGGGGGGGGGGACTTTCTATATGTAATATAGAGAAAGTATTGGATTCGTGAAAATTTTCGAACTCCGGTTTTCGATGGATTTGCACGTTTTGGGATGTGCTGAACATGATTTGATAGTTTTTAGAAAATGTCTGTCTCTGTGTGTGTGTGTGTGTGTGTGTGTGTGTCACGAATTTTTGGAGGCTGTATCTCACGAACCAATGAACGAAATTTAACCAAATTTGGTATTTAGTTGGACCCAGACATAAACTGGTGCTGATTAGATTTAGGGATCAATCGCCCAATAGGTGGCGCTGTGATAGCATTTTTTCTAAATTTTTAACATGGCAGTATAGGACAAAATTTCGTTTAAATGTACATAATGAGAGTTATTATTAACCTGTGAGTTATTTTTAACTTTTGATTGTAAAACTAATATGAATTATTGATAAAAGTAGTTGTTAACTAGGGGAAAAAAATTGCGCTTGTGGCGGCGTCGCCCTCCCCCGGGCGGAGTAAATTTTCAAGATGGGTATCTTTCGGAAGGTCTCGTCAATACCTTTAAAACGAATGGTTGAACTATAGATCTGTGATAATGTGAAACAAAGTTATTGATATTTTTTTTTTTTTACTTTTAATAAAAAAAAACTTTGAAAAAAAAATCGTAATTATTATTATTATTATTATTATTATTATTATTATTATTATTATTTAGAATAAAATAGACTTTTTTTTTGGATATTTACTGTTATACTACTTTTCTGATATGGGGGGGGGGCAAAACGTAATTTCACAAAATCCTTCATATCTCAAGCAAAAAAACAGATATCCCTTAAATTTTTGCTTTTAAATATAGCTAATACAAATGTCTAAAAATCAATTTCTGGAATTTTTCAAATTCGGTCCCCAAGGGGGCAGGGAGGGGGGGGGGGCAAAACGTGATTTCACATGCGTAAAACGTGATTTCGCATAATACTATATATCTCAAACAAAAAAAAATAGATAAAAACAAATAGAAGTACAGTTAGGCCGTTCAAAATTGGTACAAATAGGTTTTAAAGGCCTGCAAGTCGAATTGGGATATTTTCGATTGTGTAAAGTTATTAGGAGGGGCAAGAAGCGGGGAGGGGAGGGGGGGGGGGCAAAAAAAATAAAAATTGTGTCAGGTCGTTCAAAATTGGTACGTAGAGGTTTTCGATACTTACAAATCGATTGCGGATATTTTTGAATTTGTAAAATTATTAGGAGGGCGGGTAGGGGGGTGGGCGGTAAGGGGTGCTATGGGGCAAAAACAAATAGAAATACAGTTAGGCCGTTCAAAATTGGTACAGATAGGTTTAAGAGGCCTGCAAGTCGAATGGGGATATTTTCGATTGTGTAAAGATATTAGGAGGGGCAAGAAGGTGGGAGGGGAGGCGGGGGGGCAAAAAAAATAAAAATAGTGTCAGATCGTTCAAAATTGGTACGTAGAGGTTTTCGATACTTACAAATCGATTGCGGATATTTTTGAATTTGTAAAATTATTAGGAGGGGCGGGTAGGGGGTGGGGCGGTAAGGGGGGGCTATGGGGCAAAAACAAATAGAAATACAGTTAGGCCGTTCAAAATTGGTACAGATAGGTTTAAGAGGCCTGCAAGTCGAATGGGGATATTTTCGATTGTGTAAAGGTATTAGGAGGGGCAAGAAGGGGGGAGGGGAGGCGGGGGGGGGGGGCAAAAAAATAAAAATAGTGTCAGATCGTTCAAAATTGGTACGTAGAGGTTTTCGATACTTACAAATCGATTGCGGATATTTTTGAATTTGTAAAATTATTAGGAGGGGCGGGTAGGGGGTGGGGCGGTAAGGGGGGGCTATGGGGCAAAAACAAATAGAAATACAGTTAGGCCGTTCAAAATTGGTACAGATAGGTTTAAGAGGCCTGCAAGTCGAATGGGGATATTTTCGATTGTGTAAAGATATTAGGAGGGGCAAGAAGGGGGGGAGGGGAGGCGGGCGGGCAAAAAATAAAAATAGTGTCAGATCGTTCAAAATTGGTACGTAGAGGTTTTCGATACTTACAAATCGATTGCGGATATTTTTGAATTTGTAAAATTATTAGGAGGGGCGGGTAGGGGTGGGGTGGTAAGGGGGGGCTATGGGGCAAAAACAAATAGAAATACAGTTAGGCCGTTCAAAATTGGTACAGATAGGTTTAAGAGGCCTGCAAGTCGAATGGGGATAATATCGATTGTGTAAAGTTATTAGGAGGGGCAAGAAGGGGGAGGGGAGGGGGGTGCAAAAAAATAAAAATAGTGTCAGGTCGTTCAAAACTGGTACGTAGAGGTTTTCGATACTTACAAATCGATTGTGGATATTTTTGAATTTGTAAAATTATTAGGAGGGGCGGGTAGGGGTGGGGTGGTAAGGAGGGGCTGTGGGGCAAAAACAAATAGAAATACAGTTAGGCCATTCAAAATTGGTACAGATAGGTTTTAGAGGCCTGCAAATCGAATGGGGATATTTTCGAAAGTGTAAAGTTATTAGAAGGGCCGGGAAGGGTGGGGGGGCAGAGGGACAAAAAAATATATATATCAATCAAGATCATTCAAAATTGGTACATCGAGGTTTTCGATACCTACAAATCGATTGCGGATATTTTTGAATTTTTAAAATTATTGGGAGGGGCGGGAAGGGAGGAGGAAGCGGAGGGGCAAAAAAATAAAAATAGAGATAGATCGTTCAAAACTGGTGCATAGAGGTTTTTGATACTTTCAAATCGATTGCGGATATTTTCGAATTTGTAAAATTATTAGGGCGCTCATATATATGCAATCGCGCACGGGTCTACGCTGCCGAAGGCAGTGGGGACCCGGTGCGACATTTTTCCCGATCAGAGTTTTTTTTTTTTTTTTTTTTCCCACATGATAAAAATTAATGCAATTTTGAGAATTCATTAATTATAATGATTCATTTAAAAATAGTGACCAGCGAAGCGGGCGTAGCCTGCTAGTCTATTTATATGTATTTTAATAACGTAGCCCGACCCGACGAAGTATTTTATTCTATATTCAGCCCGTTTTAGGCTTTCAGTAGTTATATCGGCGAATTCTGTAACAATGAAATTTAACAAAAGAAAATATTTTTATGATTAAACTTGAGGTTTGATATAATTAATTTAACTAAAAAATAACAAAGATATATAACATTATAACATTACTGATATATAGAGATGGGTTATCTGCACTCTGGAGCTCAGACTACTGAACGCAGAGCTGGACGAGGTGTGCGACAGGTCGTGACCTTCGGGATCGTATTTCGAAGATCACGGACAGGTGCGGTCGCACAAGTCCTCCAGCTCTGTTTTCTAAAGAAAATGTACTTGTGTTGTTATTTATACGTGTTTCTTTATACAAGTCAAATTTTTTATAAGTAGTATAATATATAAATAGTGTTGAATTATAGTGCCTACATTTATTTAAAAATCTGGTGTGAAACAACCACACGACTTCCATTACCCCACTATTACACGTATTATAAGCAATTTTTGAAGATAATGTTAACAGAAGACATGGAATTGTCCTAATGAAATAGACACCTAAAAATTTTCCGGTAAGGGAAAGTTAATACACGTGTAAAAACATAAAACAGAGTTTGCACAGCGATTTTTTTTCAAAGAAAGGGGAAGAAAATTGGCAGAGTTTATTTATTTATTTGAAACACCAAGTTTCGAGATGTAAAACTGATCTGTCTGATCAGGATGACTATTAATTTTCCTGTGATAACCAAGTAAAGCATGAGAAAGGATATCTAAAATGGGTTTATGTAACAATTTTCAAGAAAATCGTTAGAGCCGTTTTTGAGATACCGATTTTTACCAAAGCTTGACAAAATTAATTGTTGGCCAGAAAACAACAATTATATGTAAAAGGATATTTAAAAGAGGGTCAATATGGCAAGTTTGAAAAAAAAAACATACAGCCGTTTTGACAGGAAAGCATTTGCAGGACCTGAAATTCAGCTATTTGTACAGGGCGCCTATCAAATTTCCTGAACTAACCAACTATATCCTTCGAAAGGATATATAATAGAGTGTGTATACAGCAATTTTAAAGAAAATCGTTAGAGCCGTTTTTGAGATATGCACTTATGGCCTCACTTCCGGTTTCAGATGTCCCACTTCTGGTTTTCCAATTTTCACCAAAATTTGAAAAGTTTATCTGTACACCAGAACAGTTTCAATTCTAAAGTTTCGTAGTTCTGTCTTTATTAGTTTCCGACATATAATAGCTAGAATATTTTCCACATACATACATACACACAGAGACCAATTGCTAAAAACCACTTTTTTGAACTCAGGAGACCTTAAAACATGTAAATCAGGTGAAATCTCGATATCGAATTTTTGGACCAAATACAATACTTCCATTACCTATGGTAGTCGGGTAATGGAAGTAAAAATAAATCAAATACAAGACTCCTATTAATGTGTCTTGAAACTTACCAGTCTTGATCAACTTTACAAGTAGCAGCCACATATCAATTTCAAAATACCAAATTTGAATTTCCTGAAGTTATTTAAGTTATGTTGATACAGGGTTGTTCGGTTTTTTTCCATAATCGAAAAAACCTGGTTAAAACCGTCCCAGATAAAATACCATTTCGTCCACTTTTATTCACTATTAATTATTTGCGGGTAGTAAATTAAAAGTTATCTTTATTCTTTCAATTTATAAAAAAAAAAAATTACTTCCATTACCCTACTACAGTATGTAATGGAAGTATTTGTATTCGGTCTGAAAATTCGATATCGATATTTCACCTGATTTACACGTTTTAAGGTCCTCTGAGTCCAAAAAAGTGGTTTTTGGCAATTGGTCAGTGTGTGTGTGGGGGGGCGGGGGGGGGAGAGGATCTTCTGGCTATTATGTATCGGAAACTAATAAAGATAGAACTACGAAACTTTAGAATTGAAACAAGTCTGGTGTACAAATGAATTTTCCATATTTTGGAGAAAATTGAAAAACCGGAAGTGGGACATCAGAAACCGTAAGTGGGACCGTAAGTCCGTATCTCAAAAACGGCTCTAACGATTTTCTTCAAATTTGTTACATAAACACTCTATTAGATGTCCTTTCGAATGATATAGCTGGTTAGTTCAGAAAAATTGACAGGCGGTCTGTATAAATAGCTCAATTTCAGGTCTCGGAAGTGCGTTCCTTTAAAACCAACTGTACGGATTTTTTTTCAAACTCGCCATATTAACTCACTTTTAAATATGCTTTTGTATGTAATTATTGTTTTCCTGTCAATGATTCAGTTTTGGTAAAATTTGGTATCTCAAAAACGGCTTTAACGATTTTCTTGAAAATTGTTATATAAATCCATTTCTTTCTTATGTATCACGTAATTATTAGAGGAAAATTAACTGCTACCCTGTTTAGGTAGGTCAGAAGTTTAGGTAGATCTCGAAAATTGGTGTTTCAAAAAATAACTCTACTACATATATATATATATATATATATATATTATTTTTCCTTATTTTTTACCTCGCTTTATGTACGCTTCGTTTTATATGTCTTTACATGTGTATAAAGTTTATCTTACCAGAAAAATGTTAGGTTTCTACTTCTTTAGGTCACTTTTATATCTTGTGATCACATTATCTCCAAAAAATGCATATAATATGTGTAATAGTTTGTAATGGAAGTCGTATACCATATTGAAAATGCCAGCACTTGTCAGCACCTTTACATCACTGGGCGCGAAAAACCAGCGCGCGAAATCTTTCAAAGTACTGATGCGGTTTCGTTGTTTAGAAATAATTTTATAAACATTCCAGGTCCCATTTCCTGCCGACTTCATATTCTTCTCCTTTGTATTCCAAAATTCATATTGTTACATTCTTCTCGGTCATAAAGTCAACTTGCTTATAATATTAAAAATATTTGTTTCTTGCATTGCAATCATTCTTAGACTTATTAGCTCTTATAGTTTTTTACAGAGACATAAAGAAAAATTCTTTATCAATATAATCTATGGGCTCTAATTATTTGAAATGGAACAGCATTATATTAAACAACATTCTATTTGGCGATAAAACTCAAACAAACTATCATAATTTACTTTTTTGTTTATTTGTCTTGCTTTAATTGATTTGTAGAACCGTTAATTAGTTAGTGTTCGAAAGACTAATGAAGTCTTGTATGTATAACACAGATTTCTTGTATCTATAACACAGATTTCTTGTATCTATAACACACATCCCTTTATTTTAAATTAGATAAACATATCTAATAAGATGCGGAAAAACTCTATTATTATTAATTATTTATTTATTTATGTGTATGTGTGTATGTGTTATTACATAACTTTAAAATTAGTTTTATTATAAACTAACAGGCTTTGCCCACTTCATTGGGCACTATACTTAAATAAGTTGTCAAAATCCCATATCATTGTTAATAACCTACGTTAAAATTCCCGATGTGTTCGGTAGAGGTTTTCCCGCTCGCAACGTGAGAAGTCCGGGTCCACACTGCCTTCGGCAGCGACTTACCCACTTCTTATCGCTTCCCCAGCGGGTAAGTTCGAAATTATGTGAAATCCCACCAAAGTAAATAATGCGTACACTTGATCCACATCCATACACCAAAATTCGCCAATCTAAGATAATTTAAAGCAAATTCAAAAGGAAAAACGAGATTTTACACGTGTTTCTTGTCCCCCCCCCCCCGGGTGGTAGGGTAAAGGAGGAATTTTGTAAAATCCCGTTACAAAAAGTGTCGGATACATATAAAAAACTTACGCGCCAAATTTAGCGACGATTAATCCCGTGGATTTCCCAAGACAAATTTAGCGCTAAAAGGGAGGGTCTCGAATAAGCTCCGTCGTAACGCCCCCCCCCCCCCCAAAAAAAAAAAAAAAAAAAAAAAAATCGAAAATTTTACACACACACAAAGAAAGAAAATGTGTTTTTGGAAATATCCTAAATAAGACACATAGCTTTTTTCAATACATTTGTACCATTCCAGTAGAGCTCTACTAAAAAATCCGGAATTTCTGAAATTTCCCCCCAAAAAACGATTTCTTTCCTCCCTCCTGTCAAGAATTACAAAATCGTACATAATGTTTTATTTATACTCAAATCTTGTTTCCTCATGTGCAATTTCTTCAGCGTGAAGTAATTTGGGGCCGAGTTATGCTTACAAACATTTTTTTTTTGCTTCCTACCCCCCAGGGTGAAAGGGGGGGGGAGATTTCGATAAATTCCGTTACTTTAGGGGTCGGATGCAAACCAAGCATCAAACTTTCTGACCCTGACCACAGCTCTCATAAATTTCGCAGGACAAATTTAGCGCTAAAAGTGGTGACTCGAATTTGCCCTTTGTAACACATACCTATCCCCCCCCCCCTTAAAAAAAAAAAAAAAAAAAAAAAAAATGTGTTTTGAAAATGTCTTAAAGAAGACCCATGACTGTTTTCAACATCTTTTTTCCATTTTTGTTAAAATTTTACTAAAAATCTGGAATTTGAACAATTTTCCGCCAAAAGTTGATTTCCCTCTTCCTTTCCCTTAAAAATCGAAATTTCCTAAATCGCAATGTTTTATTTATTGCAATAAATCCCATTACTTTAGGTGTCGGATAGATACATATAATCCGAGCACCGAAATTCGTGACCGCAGCTTCCATAGATTTCTCAGGAAAAATTTCGCGCTAAAAGGGTTGTCTCGATTTTGACCCTTCGTAACCCCCTCCTCACAAAAACATCGGAAATTAGGAAAAAAAAAATGTGTTTTTGGAAATTTTCTAAGGAAGTCTCGTAGCTTTTTTTAACATCTTTGTTCCATTTTTTTGTAGAGTTCTTTAAAAAATTCGGAAATTGCGAAATTTCTCGCCACCGGAATTTACGAACAAAATTTAAATAAAAGAAATGTTAAATTTTCAGGTTAAAAAAAAGGACCTTTTCTAATATGTTATAAACGTAAATTTTTGCTAAAAAATTTACGGGATGAGTTTTTGCACTTGAGAATTAAAATTAGGTGTTCCATCAGCGGGAACACTGCGGCTGAAAGGGTTAATAATCGAAAATTTCTAAATTGCAGATAACGTTTTATTTATACTCATGTCTATTCTTTATATGTTCAATTTCTTTACAGTGAAGTAATTTGGAGCGGTGTTATGCTTACAAACATGTTTTTGACTTTTGTTCCCCCCATCCCGGCGATAACTGGGGAGGGAATTTCGAAAAAGTTGGCAGATTTTAGTTGCGTAAAGACCTAAATTTCTGCCAAGCGCCGTTGAATTCCATCCAGCCATTCTCACGTGATACCCGGACAATAATAGTGTTACAGACGTACAGACACGATGACCCACACACAGACAAAATTTTCTGAAGTAATTTTCGAATTTTATGGTGTGAGGAAAGTGAAGATATCGCTTTTTTTTTTTTTTTTCCTGATAAATTTACAGAGAAAAGTCTGATTTTATTAATATCGATACACAGCTTGATATCCAGTTACTGTAATTCTAAAAGAACGCATAGAAACAGCGTTCATGTTCAGGTACCATACTTAAAATTTCAGCTGTGCTTTTATGTTAGGCGCGAAAATAAGAGCGCAAAATCTTTGTAAATAATAGTGTGATTTCGTCGTTTATAAATAATTTCATAAACACTTGACTCCCATTTCTTGCAAACTTTAATTAGTTTTAGTTTCTTCAGTTATAAAATCAACTTGCTTATGTCCTTAAAAATATTTGTTTCACTCAATTCCTAGACTTCAATATTAATACAACTTATTTTGCTCAGGAATGTAAATTAATTCTTCATATCTAAGAGTAAATAAAATATTTAGTTTAATGTGAAGTCTTGTTTTTTTTTTTTTTTTTTTTTTTTTTTTTACTTTCTCTTACCCATAAGGTAGAGAAAGTATTGTTTTTGGGTCAAATTTGGGTCGAACGCGAGATTTTGTTATATTTACACGTTTTGAGGTCCCCTGAATACGAAAATCATGTTTTTAGCAAATGGTCTGTGTGTCTGTCTGTTATCAGCATATCTCAAAAACAAATTATGGCAGAAAGTTCAAACTTGGTATTCTAAATGTGTATCATATAGGGATGCTACACTAAGCTTTTCGTTAATATCAAGCAAATGGTTCGTGTACAGGGACAATCAAGATAATTCTAATACATTACGTCTATGGGGGAAATTGCAGGAAAATAGAGTTTAACGTCTATAGACTGCACTAAACCAAATGAAACAAATATATATATTTTGTAATAGAGACAGTTAACTGGGGAAAAAAATTGTGTATGTAGGAGCCTCGCCTCCCCCCCTGGGGGGGAAGTCCCCCCTCGAGGGGAGTAAATTTTCATGATGGGTATCTTTCAAAAGAGCTCGCCAATACCTTTAAAACGAATGGTTGAACCATCGATCTGCGATAATTTAAAACAAAGTTATCGATTTTTTTACTTTTAACGAAAAAAAAAGCTTTTTTTTTTTTTTTTTTTTTATTGAGAATAAAATGGACTTTTTTGGATATTTTGTGTTATACTACTTCGCTAATATGGAAATCGTCTGCCTTATCATAAAAGACAATTTTTTTAAATAATAATTTTAATAAATTATTTTTTAATAACCAAATAAAATTCTATATAAATGTAGGTGCATTAATGAAACGGGGGGTTGAGGGGGGCTACCGCCCCTCTCACACAGAACTAATTATCATATAAAACTCTTCAGAAGCTTAATATGAATTGTTTAACATAGGTTTACATAACAGTACTCGTTATCTTACCTATTAATCTGCAACCTGTATTTATAGTATTAAATTTCAGGGTAAGAGAAAGTCGTGTGAGTGACACACCAGATTATTTTAAGTAACTACGTATTTTGAGATTCCGTGAATAATTAAACAAAGTTTTTAACAGTTGTTCTTTGTGAGTCTGTTATCAGTGTAACTTTAAAAACTAAATACCGGCAGGGAACTCAAGCGTTATATTTTAAAGTTCATATGAAATTCATACTTGAACAGTTTGATCAATATTGATAAGTTTCAACGAGTGATACGGATTAAAGTTGTCAATAAATGTGATTGAAAGTTATTGTTGAACATAATTTTAAATTTAATATTAGTCGTGAATTCTATAGAAATGTAGATATTAGTTTCAAATGTGGGTTGAGAAGGGTGGTACTCCCCTCCGCCCTTCCCACAGAAAATTATTTGTCAAATTAAATTATTCGTAAAGCTAGCTTAAATTCTTTTTACTATAGAATTTTATACAGTACTTGATATTTTATTCCTCAATCTGAATTTCTCTTTATAAAATTTAAATGTAGGGTAATAAAAAGTCGTGTGGGTGCCACACCAGATTATATACTTTAAAATAAAATTTATTATTGAAAATCTGTTTAATTTAGTAAAAAGTTTTATATAACTTGTTAAAAAAAAATTTTGTATATTGTCAATCGTGGCATTATCAGTAAAATATCAGATTTATGTACAAAGTATTCATATAATATTAGTATTACGCGCAATGAAAAACTATTTAAAATAAAATGTGATCATATATGGCCTATAAATAAGTCTCTAAACGATTGTCTTCTAAATTGTTATGTTACTCACATCCGTAATACAGGTGAAATCTATAATAATAATAATAATAATAATAATAATAATAATAAAAAATAACTGAATAAAAAACCACAACGCCTAGACGTATCTTCACCACAGAAATGTAAACATATTTTCTTCGAAACCACGAACGAGAGGCGTAGCCAGATAAAGGGTGTGTCAAAGAGGAAAATCGGCACAAATTTGTAAAATTTTTGGACTTTCTTTGCAAATTTAATTGATTTAAAATTTTATTAAAATACAGGATTTTTTTCCGCATTGAATTAAACTCTTTGAGATTGACGCAGCTTTTTAAACTCTGTTTTAAAAAATTGAAAGAGTTTTTTATAAGCCATTTAATGCATCAACCCAAATAATGCAATAAAACAGCTTTCTTAAAAAACAACTGTTATTTTTCATAAAATCTACAAAAGCTGCGTCAGTTTACGAAATGAGAGTAATCCAATAAAAAAAACCGCATCTCAATCAATTAATATGTCACTGTTTTAAGTGCAAAGAAAGTTTTACATAGGATAACATTGGATTTTAGAAAAGGAAATGCTGAGTGAAGAGGGCCCTTAATTGAAATCTGAAGCTGATAGGTTAAAAAAAAAAAAAAAATTGGTTGATTTTACAAATATATAACTTTTTAAAGCATGTGTGGCACAAAATAGTCTACCATTAGCCTTTAACTAATTCAATACATATTATAAATTATATTATTAACAGGACTTTGCACAGTACTTTAACTTTTTAATGCATAATTTGCTGCAAATTAACATTTATAGATATTGCATTAAAAATTAAATAAATAAAATACAAGTGGTAGATGATAAATTTGTCATTAAGCTTACTTTTATTTGTTCATACACTGTATTTTAATATAACAATGAGAATTCATAATCTAAACATAGGTTTTTTTTTTTTTTTTTTTAAATTATTATTATTTATTAATTTAACAGCATCCAGCTTCAACTATGCTACGCAGATATGTAAAATTAATATTTACAAGAAGATTGTTAAAGACATTTGACAAAATTGTTACATTATTATTGTTTTTGCGTTTTTCAAAATAAAAAAAGCCTTAATAAAATCAATTATAAAACTAATCTTTCTTTTTTTTTTAATTAACAAAGGATATATACAAAATTAAACAGTTAAATATTTAGAATTAAACATGTACAAGTAACAAGCAACATATTATTATTATTATTAAACGTTTTACAATATCTAGTATGTTTTAAATTTAACTTTTTCTTAGTCAAAGGTAAAAATTAAACATAAAATTTAATTTATTAGGAGATAGCATATTTACTAATGTTATAACGTTCAAATAAAAATTATTCCTTTTTTTTTACTGTTTACCAAACATTAATATATAAACATACAATAGATACGCTTAATATTGGATCGAACTATCTTACGAAAAAAAAAAAAAAGCACAGATTACAATAGAGAAAATGATAATGATACTAAGGAAAAACAAAAGGCATAAGGACAAAATCGCTTAATGTGGTCATAAACATAAACATAGAAGAAATATATCGCCAACGCCAAGAAGCCCATTTTCGCTAACATGATGGTAATCATTTGTCTTAGACAATCAAAGATGTTGTCATAAAAGAATATAGAGGAGAAATGCAAGAAAGATTTTGATTGATTCGGCTCCATACTACCACATTGCATCCACAGACGCTAGTGTACTACGCTACACACTGTCAATTTATCAAATCGCTTGCTGCCACCAAAGACGCTAGCGATTTTACAAGACGATCTCATCATTGCCCCGAATTGCTTAATGCGTTACCATTAAAAGTATGTTGAAAAAAACCTAAAAATATAAAACGGTGCAAACAAAATTTTTTACCTAGTTTTATTCCACATATAAAGTACATGGCAGTTTCCCTTTTAAGGGCAGAGACAAGAAGGTCTATCAACAAACATTAGAATTATTTTTATGTGTGCTATGTCCAGGGCCAGATTATGGCATGGGCACACGGGGCACTGCCCCAGGGCCTCCAAATTTAGGGGGCCTCATTTCCAAAAATTGAGAAGTAATAGTACAAATTTCTTCATTATATAAGTATTAAAAACAAAAATAGATTATATTTTTCTTTCTATATTTTATTAGAGAGCTTAAACAATTATAAAATTTTGTGACTAATTTCCTACACATTGGCTGATTAATGTGCTACATTTTTTCATTTGTCTTGAACATAAACCTAATGATTTTGTTATAGGTTGCTAAAAAAATAAAAAAAAAAGAGGAAATAGAAGGTATAATTGAAGGAAAAAAATTAAAAAACGCACTATTTTTATTTATTTATTTCTGATTTTGAGAATGGGTCCTTTTGGTGAGCTCTTTAGAGCAGGGTATGGGGGCCTCCGAATAGCATCAGTGCCCCGCGTCTTCAAAAAGCATAGTCGGGCCCTGGCTATGTCTATATACTGAATATACATTTTTGAGAACACTGATACTTAATATATATATATACACATATACATGTAAAAATAAAAATAAATAAATAAATAAATAATATAAAATTAGGTTTTTTAAGTATTAGTGTTTAATGTTGAATGTGGATCCAAAATAATTCCCCTGAATTTCTAATGGTTTAAAGTCGGCAGATAGCCATTCTAGTTAATATGCATGAAAGGATTCAAGAATTAAAACTTTAAGAGCTGGAAAGGAAAATTTTGGTTTACTAAAAAATAAGCCTCAAATTTTCATGTTCCATTAAAACAATACATCATACTTGCCAACATCCTAATTAATATTCCGTAGTATCGGTAGCTCCACCTTTTTTTTCAAACCAATATATTTTTAGGTATTTTTCTTCGTATTTAATCAAAACTGTATTTACGGAATATATCTCTACAAATGTACCGGCGTGAAAAAAAGAGCGGGAGTAACAAAATATTCATTAGAATGTTGACAAGTATGCAATTCATTATTTTAAAAAGGTTTATGCTTTTTCGTTTTTAACCAACACCTGCTCGAACTAATACAAAGCCTCTGAACCCAAATTCCCGCCTCCACTTACGTCGGCAACCGAGGTCCCAAATGATCTTTCCAACACCTGCTCTACCAATTTTAATTCCAGTATATCTCGTGTTCACTTGCATGGACGATGGATAATTTTCCCTGAAACATTTTAACTTTAATCCGATAATTATTAAAATTCCAGTTTATTGATTTTAAGTGTTTTATTTTGATAACTCTTAAATACATGTGTGTATTTTCTTATATAAGTTTGTTTCAACTATTTTAAAATCTCATTGAATTCAGTTAGGAAGTTTTTCATAATGCGTAAGATTAGTAATAATATAACACGTGTTGATAACTAACCCATGACTCTTTTTACTGCTTATTTTATTCAAGATTTCAGATTGATCTATTGTCTTTAATGGTTATTTCTACAGATATATACTTTTTTAATTTCATCTACATTTTAGTTCGTTACCTTTCCCATATTTTTTAAAAAATATTAGTAAATAAGACAAAAATAAAATTAACAGTACGATTTCTTTTAATGAAAGTGAAACAAGTAAAATTACGGGATTAAAATTTAATAATAAGTAATAGTATTTCAAAGTATATTCTGGTTACTAACTTATTTGTTTGCTTTTAAAACTTCATATTAACTATTTTAATAAGTGATGAAATACCTGAAATTACTTTCTATTAATTTAATAGACAATATTTTATTTGTAATTTAAGAATTTTTACTATTAGGCATAATTTTGACTTCTTGTTTAAATTTATATGACACACGTAAATGTAAACCAAATTGTTAAATATTCATTTTTTGAATGGACATGAAAATATAGCCATATATATTCTTTTGAATAACCAACGTAACTGAGTAGGTTATATGTTAACTTAGTTATAGTTCATAGGTAGTATAATTTCATTGTCTTTTTTTATTAGACATATATTAATAGTGAGAGTAAAAAATAATGTAACTTGAGCAAAATATAAACCAAATCATTCAGCATTTATTTTTTGGATAGCCAAGAATATCTCTCTCTCTCTCTCTCTCTCTATATATATATATATATATATATATGTATGAAAATATAAACAAATGAATGAAATAAATAAATTAAACCCCAAAAAACACCGAGATCTTCATCAGGGATGCCCCTCAGTGTAGGGGTGAAAGAGAAGTTTCCGAAAGGACAGTAGCAATTAGCTAATAACTATCCTTAGCCCCTAACTGCTCAACAAACAGAAAAACACCATTAACTAGGATAGTTATTAGCTAATTACTACTGACCTTTCAGAAACTTCTCTTTTAACTCTACACTGAGGGGCCTCCCTGATGAAGACATCAGT
This sequence comes from Salticus scenicus, assembly GCA_963930645.1. Classification (NCBI taxonomy): domain Eukaryota; kingdom Metazoa; phylum Arthropoda; class Arachnida; order Araneae; family Salticidae; genus Salticus; species Salticus scenicus. The sequence goes on from OZ005658.1 coordinate 268,669,246, forward strand.
GTTTTGGGGGGTTTAATTTCATTTATTTCATTCATTTGTTTATATATTCCTACATTTTAAGTTTTGCATTACCTTTTGCTCCAATTTTGTGCATTGGTTTGTAATTCTCTTTTTGGTTTTTTTTAACCTTTTTGGTTTTTCAAATCTTTAAACTTATATATATATAAATTCATTTCAATAGTTTTCAATTTATATATATATATATATATATATATACACATACATGCATACATACTTCCTCCCCCCCCCCTCATTTATCTTTTCATTTATATGTTAAACTAATGTCAGCCCATGTGAAATATAATTTTATAAGTTGCATTTATGTCTTAATTTGATAGAGTTTTACTAATCATTTGATAATTAAATTGATGGGACTCCTTTACATATTTTCTAACTCTAAACAAAATTATCTTGCATGTATATAATTTATAAGCCACGATTATTTAAGGCTTTTCAATTGATTTATTTAAAATAAAAGTTTTTAACATTTTCCATCAAACCATATGACTTCTGTTTGACTATCTGTCTATCTTACCGCGCTGTAACTCTCGTAAATATTCATGCAATTTCTTGTCATTGACATATGTTTGGAAAAAAAAAAAAAAATATATATATATATATATATATATATATTGCACAGATATAATAAAATTGACATTTTCTATTCATATGTATAAAAAAAAAAAAAAAAAAAAAAGAAGGTTTCTATAGAATAAAATGAGGTTTCTATAGATATGATTAACATCCAGATTTGACAAAAAAGTATTAACATATATTAAGGACTATCACCAGAAATTGATGATATTGCATTTTCGATTTTTAAAGCGTTCTTAACACTTTTTTTTTTTTTTTTTTTTTTTTTAATGATAACCTTTTGACGATTTTATTGCAAGAATTTTTAAGTTAATAATTCCATGATACAATTATCATTTTTTAACAGAAAATTTAAATTTTATCTTTGAATATTTGTTTTAAAAGTTCTAATTCAACTTACATATTAATATTATCTTATTGTCATCACTGGAGACAGTCGCCAATTGCCCATCAGCGCAGCACTAGAGCGACGTAAAACCCATTCAACCAGCTAACCAACCAACCATCACTGATATTTTAAAACAAAGGAATGAAACATATGACTAAAAGTTTGTAATTTTAAAATTTAAATATCGCTGAAAATATTGTGTAGAGTAAGTCTTAATAAAATATTCTAAGGAATATATTAATGGAAATTCATTAAAGAGGAAATAATGAATTGAAATAAGAAGATTCAAGCTTATAAATAATATGTAACAGTGCATATTTTGCAATTTCATTTTTTTTTTTTTTTTTTTTTTTTTTTTTTAAATAAAAAAAATAAAAATAAAAAAAAATTATAAAAAAAATTTTTTTATTAAAAAAAAAAAAAAAAAAAAAAAAAAATGCTTTAAATAAATATTTGAAGTACGAAATAAGATCACAATTCAACAGAGAACATTTAATCATGAACGCATCAGTGCTGTTATCTCAAAACATGATTAGTTTTTTTCTTTAATTTCATAAAGAGATATTTCTGAAACTACAGCAAAGACTAAACTGTAATAAATAATGTAATATTTTTAGGACTACTTCAACAAAGAAAATATACGTGATTCATAAATTAAGCAGGAATTATTTCTGCTTTTTTCTATGCATGAATAATAATCAAGTTTATAAAAAAAAAAGAGTTTATTTAAAAATAATAAAAATATTAGAAAATCAGTAAATTTAAATAATTTTTCAGATAAATATTTAGTTAAAATTCGAATGCACAAACGTGAATAAAGTATATTTAAACGTCAATATAGTAGTAGTTCTTTTTGTAAAGGAAAAATGCATGATTTTTTTTTTTTTTTTTAATTTATTTATTTATTTTATTAATTTAAAAATAAATTATCAATGAAACTTTAGCGAAGAGTGAATTGTGATAAAATGTACTAAGGATAGGTTCAATTAAAGAATCATGATTATAAGAAATTTGAATTTAAACAAAAACAACCAAATTAATAGGTAAAACAGTAGTGAGTTTATTGTATATTCTACTACAAACTTAAAAGTATATCATGTAAATTATAAATGTTTACAAATAAACTATGATTTTTGCTATATTTTCACACAAATAAATAAAAAATAATAATAATAATAATAACCACCATTCATAAAAATAAATAATAAAATATTCTAACGATTCTTCTGAACATTTAAAAATACAAATTATTTTCAGACAAATAATAATAAAAAAAAAAAAAAATAGATTGTTAAATGAACCAGATATGTCTTTTAAGATATCCATAAATTGCTTAAATTTGGACTTTAAAAAATCATGTAATGTTTTAATTGTTTATTTATCATTTACTTCTTCCTCCTTAATATTGAATAATATAAAGATTTTCTTAGTGTAAGTAAAGATATCTAGGATGACATTTAATTTTTAAAATGGTTTTATTTTTTATTTTAGCCATATTTTTTTTAAATCTTACATGCTTTTTAAAAATTTATTTTAAAATATTTAATAGCAATATTTGAAATCCTTTTAAATAAATTCCTAAAAATAGCTAGAAAATAATTCAAGCATATACATTTATTTTAAAAAGGCACAATAAAAACGAAAAATTATTTAAAGATAGTAAAATGATTAAAAACAAACAGATTTATAAAGTAGGAAATTAACGATCGCAATTCTTTAATTAAATAAATATTGGCCTTTTGCATTTTTAAAATATTTTTTTTCAATGGACATAACATAATTTCAGCTTCGAAGTCCCGTCAAGGAGAAAAGTAGCGATGAACTTGGGACCTCGAATGATGACGTGTCAAATTTGTCCGTAGGCTTTGTATCATTCGAGCAGGTGTTGCTTTAACTCCTCAAATGTTGACAGCATATATATGTGCCAGTGGCATACATCGCATTAATTACTAATTATAAAATTTGAATAAGAATATGTAAAAATTCTTTTGTTAAATAAAGATTTATAAAATTAAAAGGCAGGATTAATGTTAAAAATAAGAACATATGCAGAAAAGAATGATTTAAGTGCAAGTCAAAATTAAATTAAATGTATAAAATTAAATTTAATATTCCAAAGAAATGAAATATATGTGTTGAGTTTCAATGCACTTATTGCTTACATCTTGCTGAAAGAAATTTCTTTTACATTCAGATTTTTTAAATAAAGAATTACACAAACAATATTTATTAAAAAGCCAAGTCAAACGGAAAAATAAAATAAAATTTGAAAATTTTTCAGCGTAATTTAAAGGGATTTAACAAAAAACATGCTGATAAAATTCGTTTGCTACATGTACAATCGGTAACAAAAGTGTCCGAACACTAGCAAAAATTCCTATGTAAAAAAAATACACTTCATACGGTTTTGTTAAATAAATCCTTGTCGAATCCTACTCTTAGTCAGCCTAAGAACAACATTCGACAAGGATTTATTTAATAAAACAGTATTAACTCTACTTTTTGTAGGTGACGTGCCCTTAGCGACCGTGCCCTTAGCGGAACGTGCCCGTAGCGGAATGGGGCGAAAGGGAAGAAAGAGAATAGAAGAAGCCGCGCCCTTAGCGGAAATAAGGTGTGCATGTGAGAGATTGAAATAACAACAATGTTAATTTGTTGCTAGTATTTATATTCAGCCGAAAACCAGAAGCAATTTATCAGAATCAGAGGTAGCGCCATCTATCGGAGGCTTGATTTTTATACGTTTTTCGCTCATAGAACGACACACTATTTTATTCTAGCCACTGTAGTAAAACTTAAAGCGATGACAATTTTACGAATCGCGTTTTGGAAGGCATTTCACGCTGTCAGAATTAAATGCGATAGATAAATGTAAACCCAATTTAAGATAGTGTTCATTTAAAGAGGTGTCGAAACATATCACCCCCCTCCCCTTAAACAATGCAATACTTAAATCGAAACTATAATTTATTTAGTTCTTGTTTTCTATTAAATTATTTTCCATTCGCAAATGGTTAAAGTCGGTGATATCCAATGTCCAAATCTGTATTCAAATTAAACCCATTAAGAATTTTAGCCACAATGTGCTCTTTACCATCTAGATTGAGCCATTCTGAATTCGAATGAAGAACTTTTATAAAACTTTTTTTTTTCGAAAAATCGCTTATTTTCTTATTATTTAAATTCTCAACGAGATGTATGCAATGCGATACTGGAGCCGCCATTTTCTTTGTTTGCAATTAGATCCAATCGAATAATTGAATTTGCGTTTAAACAAGTTAGAAAACAATTAAATTGTAACCTGTTTAATAAATTAATTTTAGCTTACTTAAAAAAGGAAATAATAGTTAATCAGTTTGATGATTAAACCTTTATTTTAGTATTTTAAAAAGAATGTTTTGCCTAACAGAGCCATCTTTTGACATTTTCATTTTAAATAAACTATCTCGGAATGACACAAGAATGCACGTATGTTTTTACGAATAAAAAATTAATGTACAAGTTCTTTTTGGTGAACATTGCAAATTTTTCAATGAAATATAATGTAAAGCCCATGTGCAAAAATTCACTCAGTTGCGTGATATGGCAAACGAACCTGAACGATAGCAGCTCTCGCCCCACCGACTAATATGTATATATGTAGCGACTCGCTATATAAACAAGTTCATTTCTGACGAGGGCTACTCCCCCTATCCCCTTCAACTTTCAATTCAACTTTTCCCTGCATATCTCTGTCTATATTTATATCTCTACATACGTAAATTTAAGTATTTTTCTAGTAACAGCCTTCTATCAATTCCTTATAAATAGAAGGCTATTATATTATTTGATACATAATGTTGTACCAAACTATGATTTGGTAGAAGTATTTAAATCGTAAATACATGTACCAAATTTCATGCAACCATAGCATATCGGAATTCTTTTGTGTAACCCTGTAAACTAATTATCAATTCTATGCCCACAATTTTCCATAAAAAAAAAAAAAAAAAAAAAACATGTTTTAAACATTATAATAACATTTCGTTACATTTAGTGTAACCATGTTAAAATACACTTTTAATACCCTCTATAGACCACAATGCTACTATAGTGCTTTGTGTGTCCCTGAAAAGGAGTCACCGTTATTATAGTATACGCCAATAAAAATGATACACCTAATTATAACTCATTTATATTTCAACCTATTTTGACACCACTTGAATGATTACGAAATGTCATCGGAATTCATTTGCGTTGTCCTGTAAATAAATATAGCTAAAATATACCTTTTTTTTTTAATAGAGAGAGAGAAAACATTCTTTTAAGTATGTTTATGATGTATGTTAACTTCATCATGTTATTTACATTGAGTGCAGCATAAACACGTTTGATGCGCTTAGATAAAAATTTGACCATAGGTTCTAATGTTCTGAAATTCTTTTGCGTTTCTTTGTAAAAGAGCACCAGTAAAAACACCTAAACGTATCCTATGTTTTTCGAGAGTAATTCTTCAAAATTTGGATGATTACATGACATTGTCAGAATATTTTGTAAAGTCCTGTACATTAATTAAGAAGCCTAAGCACACATATTTTCTACAAAAACATAAATTTAAGCATCTCAATAATGTACGCTAATTTCGTTTCGTTGAATGCAGAGTAACGAAGTTAACTTTCGCTTAAACAAAATTCACCCCATACACCGTAATGAAAAGGAAAATTTTGGTGTGTTGCTGCACACGATCTATAAATAATCTAGACATAAAAAATCACACAGATATTTCTATACAGAGATTAAACATGCATACCAATTTGCAAGTAAATCGGGGAATTTTTGAGGGCGCTATCGCGTTACATACAAATTCTGTCAATAGGCTGTAATGATATCAAAACTTTGGTGTGTCCCTGTACTCGAACTACATGTGGAATAGATACCTAAAACCATACAGTTAATTCCGTGTGGTTGATGAACATGTGTACCAAATTGTCAGTCAATAGCGTTATTCTCTCGGTCGCTATCACGAGACAAACAGACACACAAACAGAATCAAAAATTTTTTTGAGTCTCCACATGGAGGTCTCCATTGACGTTTCGGCAATTATTTAGCTACATTTTGGAGTAAAATTTACTATAACACTTTCTGTGGTAACCTATACTGTTGTCTGAATGAAGTTTGGACAGTTCATTAATTGAAAGAAGAAGCAAATTGGTAGATATTTTTCTTTCACGGACATTTAAAACTTTCCACAATCGTACTTTAGCCCAGCTTATTTGAGTAAAACACGTCACATTTGAATGTATCTCCTCGCCAATGTGCAAACAAAAAGTAATCTCTTCTGGTATAATATTACCTGTAATAGTTCTACTTAAAACTATAGGAAAAAATATTGATAACAGAATTCGATCAAAATGTTAATAATATGCAGGATAACGATGTCCAGAGAAACTTTAGTTCTTATTTTAGAAAAATACTACATTTTTTAATGTATTTCATTCCCGATATGCAAACAATAAGTCATTTTCTTCTCACATTATATTAAATGTAAAGATTACTTAAAAATACACGTAAAGAAAACAATAGTAGAATAGGATTAAAATGTCAACAATACCATAAACAAACAAAACACATAAACAAAATAACATACACAAATAACATAAACGTAAACAAATAACATAACATAAACAAAATAACATAAACAAAACATATCAATTTCAAGCTGTAAGCCAGCGCGCGTACTAACAACAGTCGTCATTAGATCGAAATGCCAATGGAAAAAAATTACCGGTTTCAACTGGAAGATAAGCAAAGAAATGAGAAGCAAATCTGACTGTCTCTAAGAGTAGGTAGAATAGCAGGACCACAAAAGCGTCAAATTTGCAGGATTATTTTAATCAATTTTAAAATAATGTGCACATCTTCAGACCAAAACATTGCGAATTTGTAGATAGTTGAATATTCTTTTTATTTTAACACTAATTTGAAATTGTCCCTCGATGATTGAAACGAACTTGAACGTTATCTAACGGCCCACGATCTATAACAGAATTTATAAAAAACTTATTATGAGTTTATAGAAATATAAGGTCATAATAAACATGATATATTATAGAGATAGCGGTTCATAGATAGGGATACGCAAAAGTAATCAAATGCATTGTAGTCTGTAGACGGAATTTTTTAAATTGAATATTATCATCCTTGTACTACACAAAACATAATGAAATTAATATGCGTTTTTTAGAAGTACGAACGAATGCCTTTTGTAGAAAATGGTATGAACAACATTAATATTTTATATATAGGATTGCATAAAGAATTCTGATACATTACAGGCTATTAGTGCAAATGCTTGGAAATGCATTTCTAGTTGTGTTATCGCATTACTTTTTATAACTGACAGAATTTTAGTGCGTCATATGGTACACATAAAATGTATAGGGCTATTTAAAAGCAATCAAACCCATAGTTTTCTTTTCTAATAATTGATAGGAATGCTCTTTAAAATTATATCCATTATTACACTTCTGTCATTCGGTCTTAAGCCCATTCATTCATTAACACATCCATTAACGTAGGCTGTGGCTGTTATTTTTACCTTCATTCATAATTTTACATCGTATTGATGCTTTCTTATCTCTCAAGCTTAAAAAAAACTGCAGTTCAATGAAATTGTAAAAAAAAAAAAAAAAAAAAAAAAATCTTAAGTACCTCCAAAATGTTCCTACGTTTTGAGATATTTATAAATTTGTCCCTACATGACAAAGAGAACGGTCAAAAGTCCCTGTGCTTAGGGGATTGTCCCTGCTGATGACAACATTGTGACGTTTTTCCCCAGGTCTCATATTTTAATTTCCCCTCCCCCCCAGAAAAAAATAAAGTAAAAATAAATAAATAAATAAATGAAATTGCAAAATATCACCTTTACCTGGGATTAGTAATGCAGTCTGCTAGCAATAATTCGTGTTTAAAAGATGTACACATAATACTTTTTTGCTAAGTAAATATTTGTCGAGTCATGATCTTAGTCTTTTGCTGTTTATTAAAAAGTAAGTTTCTGTTGATCATAAAAATTAACAATGAAACTAAAAAAAAGCACGAAGATGTGAAATTGCACTTTTATCAATTATTTTACTGACGACAGCAGACGTTTAAAACATTAATACATCAGAAGCAGATTCTAGCGTAAGCCGATTCTGCAACATTAAAATAAATAGTAGCGAAATGTTATCTCTTATTTCGTATAAAAAGATACTATTTTTAAATACGAATAAGAAATATCTTCTTGTGTTAGTATAAAAGAAGTTATTTAGTAACATTCTTTGCATAATAACATACTTGCCAATATCTTTTCATGACGCAGTAATTTAATTTGAATTATAGAAGAGGTATTTAAAAAAGCTAGTTAATAAAAACATATGGTTAAGTAACATGGTGGATCTAATCAATATATTTTTGGAAATAGGGTATCCCGTCAGGTTTTATAAATTTTGTAAGAAAGAGGATAAAATATTTCTTACCTGACAGGTCTTGTTCTTTTTCGCCGGCTTGTTCTAAGTAATCACAAAGTAGTCGAAATAAACACAGCTCAAGTTTCACGACACAAACGTTTAATTAGACGCACTATTTACATTTATAATACATAATTGTTTCATTAATATCTGCAGCTATCACAATATTTAATATTAGCTGTCGAGCGTCAGAACGCTCTTTCATATCCTTACGGATTCACATTCCTTCTTTTTTACAACAGAAAAGCAAAACTTTTTATCATCAGAAAAAACCATGTTGCCAATCAATAAAAACATAAAAATAGGCAGACGATCTCCAGTGGAAGAACAGCCCGCCTCCTGACGGCAAGAATGGGTCATCCTCCCACCTTTGATTCTGGCAATCTTGTACAAAATCAAACTATAAAAGAGAAAAAAGACATATTAATAAACATTACATCAAGCAAAAATGAAAAGGAACAGAGAGAAAAAAAAAAATGTAAATAAAAGTTCTATCAGTCAATTATAAATTCAGTCTATCTGGAGCTCTAATGGATCTACCCCTCTTGGTAAATCGTTGTTTTTCGTCAGGTATCTCAACAGATTTCTTGACATTCTTTGAAACAGTTCTAGACAGTTCAGAGGGATCAGGGCATCTTTTCAGTGTAGAACGAGTAGGTATCAAAGTTCCATTTGCAGCATACTTTGCACGAAAATCACTAGATCCATCAGAAGAGATCTCTAACGGATAAAGTCTTTGAACTGGGCGTATCAAAAACCCATTTTCTGTCTTGATTTTTGCCACTCGAACTATTCCGTCTTTACCAGGATAAGTTTCCACAACTCTGGCTAATGGCCAGTTGATTCTTTTTTGATTATCATGACCGACGAGAACTATGTCTCCTACAGCAATTTTTTTGTCAGTCTTAGCGATACCCTTTGAATTTTTTAATTGTCCTAGATATTCAATTCTGAATCTTTTCCGTAAATCTTTCTTCAATTTTAGCAAATATCGAAGTCTTCTTTTTAAATTCACATTTTCGAAGTTATCTAGGTCAGGAAGACCAGTTTCTTTAATTCCTTGCAAAAACATGCTCGGAGTCAATGGAATTAAATCATCGGGATCCTCAGAAATAGTAGTTAATGGTCTGGAATTCATCAAACATTCGATATCACATATAATTGTGTAAAGTTCTTCAAAATCTAGAGCTGCTCGTCCTAATACTCTTCTCAAAATTTGCTTTGTACAGCCTATTAAGCGTTCTCACCAGCCACCCCACCATGGTGAAGCTGGGGGGATAAACTTCCATATTATGTTCTGTACTAGGGCTTCCTTCCGTATTTTTGCAAGTATAGGATCAGTAAATAGCTTCGAAGCTCCTGAAAAATTTGTGCCTCGATCGCTGTATATTACAGAAGGTCGACCCCTTCTCGCAACAAATCTTCGCAGGGTTTTCAAAAATGCTTCAGAGGATAATGATGTTAATAATTCAAGATGTACCGCTCTGTAAACAGCGCAGGTGTACAGCACAATCCAACATTTTTTACCATTTTTCAAGTACAAAGGTCCGGCTAAATCAACCCCGGTAATTTCAAAGATAGCAGCATCTCTGATCCTGTCTTCCGGCAAAGCGGTGATTTCAGGCTGAACAGAATTTACGGTGAAGCGTTTGCATCTTATACAACGTAAGGTAACTTGCCGTATGGACTTTCTGCACCTGAGAATCCAATATTTTTCTCGGAGATGGTTCATTAATATTTGTACTCCTGCGTGGTTTAATTCGTTATGTTTCCATTCTATCAATTTCTGCACGATGTAATGATTTCCTGGTAAAATGATAGGCAAACGAATGTCTGTATTATCTTTACTTCTAAGTATAAGAGACTTTACCCTTAGAAGGCCATCTTTGTCAACGGTGGGATGAAGTTTTCGTAAACGATCATCTATTCCTTTAGGAAAGTCTTCCCTTTGAACCATCTTTAACAGGATTAATTCAGCATGTTTAAGTTCTTTATTTGTAAGATCCCCAGAATTTCGTTTAGAATGATTTCGAAGATTCGAGATGAATCTGTATATCCATGCCGTAACTCTTAATAATTTCACGTAAGACGAGTATCTCTCATAAAACTTCTCAGTAGTTTCAGTACTTAGAGCAGAAATGATCGACCTTTTTTTTTCTGAATTGACAATCTGTATTTCGGGTGAGATTTCTTGTCTCGGCCATTGACTCGTTGGTGTCTTCAAAAATTCCGGACCCTCCCACCAAAGGGATTTGAGAAAAGCATCAGCATTGCAACCTTTTGATGGAAGGTCAGCTGGATTTAAGTTACCCGGGACGTATCTCCAGTCGTTGGGATGACTCAAAGATCTTATTTCTCTGGTACGATTCAGCACAAATACTCCCCATGGTTCTTGATTTTTTATCCAGAACAATGCGTTCATGGAGTCAGACCAATAGAAAGTTTGAACTTGGCTGTCACAGAAGTCTCCTTTTATAGAATTCATTAATCTAACACCTAAACAACATGCTAATAATTCTAGTCTCGGTATGGAGACTGATTTCAAGGGTGCTACTCGAGCACGAGCTTGAACCAATTGACATCTCACATGAAAATTATTTTCTTCTCTGATATATATACAAGTTGTATAAGCGTGGCTTGATGCATCACAAAACACATGGAATGACACATTTGTATTTAGAGCATGATTTTCTAATATCCTTCTAGGGATTCTAATGCCTTCCAAGCATTTTAATGCATTTTCCCATTTCAGAAATTTTTTCTCGATGTCATCTGGTAGCTTGGCATCCCAGGGCAGTTTCCTACGCCAACATTCTTGCATTATGATCTTTGCAATTAAAGTGACAGGACAGAGAAACCCAATGGGGTCAAAAATCTTACTTGCTAAGGACAGGATAAAACGCTTACTTAGATTTGCATTTTCGCACTCATCAAACTTTAAACTACAGTATAGAGTATCTTCCAAAATATTCCAATTTAAGCCCAAAACTGAGACAGTCTCTGGAAAATCTTCTTCAGGAATTCCGTACACACTTGGTGGTAGACCATTTCCTATCCATCCTCTAAGATCAAAACATCCCGCTGACATGATTTCTTTAGATTATGCCATAAAATTAACTACTTCTTCTTCGGAACTGCAACTTGTAACACAGTTGTCGACATACATAGAGTTTTTAAGTTTAGAAGCAGTCTCTTGCAAATAATCTGGAACATTACTTAGGTGGAAATTTAGAGTAGCTCCTAAAAGAAATGGGCTGCAGTTTACCCCAAATACTACTCGACGATGTCTGTAAATCTTCACTTTATTAGGATCACCGCCCTCCCACCACAGAAATCTTAGAAAATCACAATCTTCTTCATTTATTCTTATTTGTAGAAATGCTTTGCGAATGTCTGATACTACCCGATACTTGTTCAAACGAAATTTATTCAAAATGTTAGGAATCAACTCCAAGTAGTTTGGACCTTTAGCTAGGCAATCGTTCAAAGAGTAACTGTTCTTTTCTTTTGCAGAAGCATCGAAAACAGGACGAATTGTTGTCGTTGAATGCTCTTTTATAACTGCTCTATGAGGCAGATGATGGCAATCTATCTTCTCGAATTCATCAGTATTTACTTCTTCAATTATTTCTTCACCAAGCCACTGACAAAAAACTTCTTCATAATCTTCAATAAGACCCTTATTCTTCAGAGTCCTCACAGTTGATTTTAGCCTTCGTTCAGCAATTGTTTTGTTATCTGGGAGTTCTTGGTGTCCTTCTATCCATGGTAATTTTACAACATAGCGTCCGTCATCATCTCTACTTAGAGTTTTCTCAAAATGATTTTTGGATGCTTCTTCAAGTTCTTCCTTTGACTGTTTCTCTGCAGGATCCTTAATTCCTAGGACATCTAGTTCCCACAGATCAGAAATTTTTACTTCTCTAGCTAACATCGAAGTGACTACAAGGTTTTCAGTATCTTCAGTAAACTTCTTAGTGCGTCCCATAACAGTCCAACCTAGCCTTGTTTCAATAGCGGTCAGGCCGGATTTCAGATTCTTCAGCTTTCCTGTCATTAATTTGCCAGCTACATCTGCACCTATAAGGAGCTCTATGGGGTTAAGGCAATCTTCTAAATATATCCCCGTACCTGATAAATCATCTTCACACAGTTCTTGAGTGACCGGTGGCATAGTAAAACAAATTGTAGGCTGACTCAAAACTTCAAAATTGCAACGATAAGTTTCGCTGACATCAGAAAGGTAAGCTTTGTAAACATTGTGTGTCAAAGTATTCGTGTTCAAACCACCAAATAAGGAATGCTTCAGTTTTTCTTTTCTTATTGGCTTGTATCCAATCTTTTTTGCAGTGTTTTCTAAGATGTAAGACCTTTGGGAAGCGGAATCAATAATCGCCCGAATTTTTAAAATTCTGTTTTCACCTCTTAAATTAATCACGAGTGTCTGTAGCAAAACACTGGGAGTTGATGAAACATTTGATAATGTTGTATCTTGATCGGAAGTATTCTTGTCATTTTTAACCCTTTGTGCGTGCGCAGCTGATTTCGGATCATTCTTACAGAGAAGAGTATGGTGGGGTTTCCCACAAATCGCACAGTTACATCTACTTCTACACGAACTAGAAATGTGGTTCAATTTTAAACATTTAAAGCAGCCTCCCCGTTTCATAACATTTTGTTTTCTTTGATCATAAGTCAAGTTTGCTACTTTTCTACATTCCGCACTTAGATGTGGCTTATCGCAGAACACGCACTCTTGCTCTCGGTTTTGTTTACTTTGGGACGAGGTTAAAAGTTCCATACCTGTTGGAATAATTTTATTGTGTGTTAGAAAATTTTTAGATTTCATTGTGTTAAATTTCTTGGGTTTGTTTTCAAAACCAAATCCACTTGTCGCTAAATTAATTTTTTCTTCACCTTGAATTTCATTACGTAAAAACTGCATTAAAGTTTCTAATTTATTAAAAGATTTATCTTCCGAACTAAGAGAAACATAATTCAAGTGTCTTTCCCAAATACGCAAAAGATCTATTGGTAAACAAGATTCAACTAACGGGTATAACATTGAGGCATATTTATCGCTTGTTACACCAAGCATTTTTAAAGATCGTAACTGTGTTTCTAATTTATCATAAAGCTTCACAATTGGTAATTTATGTTCCTGATTTACAGTATTACTTAGCACAAGGCTTAATAATTCCCTAACATAAACTTCAATTAGTACATCTTCCCTGCCAAATCTTGTATGTAAACAATCAACTGCTTGTGAATAGTTCTCAGCTGTTACGGGAAAAGATTCTACGACTTCTATGGCTCTAGACCCCTTTTGAGTAGATTGAAGTAGATACTGAAATTTATCTACCTCCGAAATATTTGGATCTTCATGAATTTTCTTAAATAATCCCCAAAATGATAACCAGTCCTTTAAATTACCATCAAACTTTTGTAATTCAATTTTTGGTAACTTAAAACTTCTTTTAGAATTACTTTCGTTTTCAAGTACACTTGAATTTAAATCCGAAGGTAAATTTATTCTACGTTCAAGTTTTGTTTTTAAATCAATATAAGTACTACTATAATTATCAGCACTTTCGATTTCGCTATCCAACATGGTCTGAGTACATTTTTCATCAACTTGTAAAATTTGAAGAACTTCTTTATCAAGCGTTTCAACTCTGGAATATTTTTCTTGTAACTGTGCTAAGAACCCAGCACAAGAATCGATGTCACAAGTTTCAGTTTCTAAAAGGTTTTTTACCTTTTCAGTAAATTTTGTAAAGGTACCTCGATAAGAACCGCGTAATTTAGTTGCGGCTTCCATAATTCAAATAAAGACTGATAAAATAATAAACAAACACTTCAAATCAAAGCTTCATAAAACGAGAACAAAAAACATTCCGAAATCGAAAGTAATTCTGGGAAGAAATTTTAGAATTCTAAATAATGTTTTGAGAACAAAAACATTCAATTTTCGAAACACTTTGATTCAAAATAACAATTTTCATATAAAATAATAATCTTCTTTATTAAATCAAAATATGCAAAATCAATGTAAAATCAAAATATGCATTCATAGAATATGTATTAACATTTTCTTCAACATAAACAAATTCTTCATATTGCTCCAAATATCAAATGAGCAGTTCAAAAATAAACATACATTTTATGTTTTCAAAATTATTCTCAATAATACTTACAAAAAGTATTTCAAATTTTTAATGTTATCTTCTCATTAAATTGAGATCATATTTGAATTAGAATAAATTATATTCTATTTCTATACTTTATTCATTAGAACAAATTAGAATTTATTACTTAGAACAAATTTTTCTACCGGCGTCCCTGTGAACGGGCGCCATTAAATGTCCCGTCAGGTTTTATAAATTTTGTAAGAAAGAGGATAAAATATTTCTTACCTGACAGGTCTTGTTCTTTTTCGCCGGCTTGTTGTTCTAAGTAATCACAAAGTAGTCGAAATAAACACAGCTCAAGTTTCACGACACAAACGTTTAATTAGACGCACTATTTACATTTATAATACATAATTGTTTCATTAATATCTGCAGCTATCACAATATTTAATATTAGCTGTCGAGCGTCAGAACGCTCTTTCATATCCTTACGGATTCACATTCCTTCTTTTTTACAACAGAAAAGCAAAACTTTTTATCATATGAAAAAACCATGTTGCCAATCAATAAAAACATAGAAATAGGCAGACGATCTCCAGAGGAAGAACAGCCAGCCTCCTGACGGCAAGAATGGGTCATAGGGCTTCTAGCGTTCCCTTATTTCAATAACACATTTTTATACAATATTCGTATTATTCAATCGAAGAGAAATACTGCGAACGATTACTGAAGTTTACTTTATAAAAAGAAAATGGTGTTAAATAAAGGAACACCTAAACACCCTGAAAAACAGCCATTTTCGGTCTCTTTTTTTTTTTTTTTTTTTTGCTTAACATTTTGTTGTCCATTTAGGAGTTAAATCGTTTCACTAAAAAGATTAGTCCCTCCCTTAGGCGTTCATCGAAAACAGTACATTATTTTTTAAAAGGCATTTGTGCGTTTGTGTTTCATTCATTGATCTGTGAATGAGGTGTATACCAGACAATTTAATTTATTCTCAACAATTTAATTTATTCCGTTTTAAAGAGAATATTTTTCTTATTTTATCACACTTGTATATGGACATTATTCAAGACTGGTACGATCGATAAAAGCCGCGCCTCTGGTGGAATTTACTTCTTGAATGCAAATGTTAACCTATTGCAAATTGATCGTAAATTATTTGATATTATTGTAATTCTGTTTACTTTGGAATATTTTCAAGTATGCTTTCAAGTAACTTAATTAAATAATAACTGGTGGGCGGAACCTGGGATTAAACGTAGGCGGAACGAGCTGTATACCACAAGGGACGTCTCCTGAATATAGTCCTTTGGAGAAAATTATGCTAAATATAAAGCGGTGTAAAAATAAAGGCGGGTCTAAAAATGTTCAGGAATAAATTAAAATGTAGGCAGTTATGAAATATTCTTCAGCGACAATTGCCGCATCGATAGCGCAAGATGATCACTTATGATCTCACTTATTTTAACACGAATGCAAAGAATCCTTTTAGTTAAATGATGCAAAGCTCAAAGTCTAAGTTCATTTTACAGGATATTTTCAACAGTGAGAAATTTCCACCAATTTTGCTTCAATATTTTTTATACAATAATTTCTCTCCCATTTATCTACGGCACATTCTTATACAAATGTGGTAAAGCTATCTGTATGAAAATAGTATTATTATAAAAGGTAGAAAATACTTATCCTTAAGGGAAAATATTCTTAAAAAAAAAAAAAAAAAAAAAGCGAAGACTTTGAACTCTGAATAATGTAAAGTTTAAAAATTAGAATTAAGAACGGAATATACGCAGTCTTCAAAATGTTTAAAACTGGCATCATTCTTTTAAACATATCTTTATAATTAGTAGTTCAATAACTTTTGGAATAATCAGAGAGTTTTTTCGTAGACAATTTTAATAGGATTTTATTTGATTATTAACTGAGAAATTGTAACAATTGTGGTAATTTCAGAATTAAAGTAATTCATTTATGAGCTTAATGCAATTATAACAATTATTGTAGGAAAACCACTTTTAGGTACTGCACACATTTCTTCTTTAAAAATGAATATATTTTAGCCCTTAACGGTCGCAAATATTTCAAAGACACGCCCATAAAGTCCTTATTTTTGTCTGATTAAAAAAAAAAATAGATTTAAAATAAATATATGAATAATATATAAATTTATTCAGTACATATTTTCAAATACATTATATATAGTTTCCTAGTGGCTGGTGCTTTCATGTACCCTAAAATGTTAAAGGAAAATACACATGGGGCGTGGTCACTGACCGTGAATATCAGGAGTGGAGAAGGAAGGTGTGTATTATTTGCTAACATAATATTACACCTTTTATAACGTCACTCGTATTTCTGCAACAAAACTCGTTGTGTGTGGCCTCTGCAAAACACATCTCTAAACCAAGTTCAAAAGATCTCCCAAAATCCAAATTATATAATGATTATGATGATGATGATAATAATAATAAATATTAAATAAGTAAAAAAATAAATAAATAAATAAATTTATATATATATATATATATATATTAAATAATATTAAAATGATATATTAAATATATTAAATAATAATATATTTAAATATAATAATATATTTAAATGATAATATATTAAATAATATTAAAATTATGAGTTCCGTTGGTTTACACGGACTGGTGCACGATCCTCTTATAACAGTAATAGTAGAAGTCCAGGCATCTTATATAAGAAAATAGGAGTCCATTTGAGTCACGAATATGCTTTATTAAGTTCTAAAGGCAGTGACAATATATGATGCAGTCATGGGCCGAGTACGAAGACATCCGGAGCGGTATATCCCGGAAAAAGGTGCCGATGGCCGGCACTTTCGGCGAACCCCAAAGGGCCGCGCGAGTTTATCTAGTACGACTGTTACATGATGGAGTATCAGTTAAACGTGAATTTACTAGGCAAGTGATGGTCTTAAAAAGCCACGAGTTTTTCCGTGCTCCCGTTTAAATACTGCATATTTCGGTGGGAACCGAAACTATTCTTATGAATGCTTATTGGATAATTAGCTAATCTAAAGTCCGCCTACCTTTTACGATTGGTTGACCCGGGTATCCAGGATTTACTATTTTGCAATGCTTTACCGTTTATTCCGACTATTGCATAATTTTGATTACGAAACTTATTCTGAAATCAGATTCCCGCGCTATGAATCTCTGATGAGAAAACAACTTTACCTGGGCACTCAAATAGAATTCTCATAAAATTGTTCTTAAAATTAAGATTTATTCTGAGATATTAATATTAAGTTATCACTTAATATTAATTTAAATACTAATCTAGAATCTTGCTTATTTTATCCTTTCATATCCCCCCCCCCCCACCAAGCCGACGCTCCCCCATATTTGCCTGCAAATTTGTGGGAAGTCCCTCAGAAGTAGAAGATACTCCAGGAGAAAGTTTAACTTGAAATGGGAAATTTGACAAGTTATAAAATTTAACTTTTTTGGAAAATTTATTTAAAAATGGAAAATTTATTTAAAACTGGAAAATTTTATTTTTTAGAAAATTTTGTCTGAAAAATTTTATTATGGAATTATTATTATTGGTATTGTCACGAGAAAAATTCTAAAAAAAAAAAATATATAAATAAAAATTTAGCTTATAAAATCTTAAATTTGGCTGCATTAAATTTTAACCAACTCAGGATGTCTATGGCCTGTACATGATAAATACAAAATATTAATACAGTTTCTGAAGAATACAAACATATGTTATGAAAATGACTGGACAGAAGATACACAAGACTTTCACGATTAACATTGAAATATTCTGTACTGTTGTACTCCATCACAACCTGACAAATTTATATAAATATGGTATACAAACAATATAACATCATGACACCTAAAGTACAATAAAACTTAAAACATATGAAAATTTATACAACATAAGAAATATGACTTTTATTTTAACAGAACCTGTAGGCCACAATGTATTCAAGTCCTGGTATCTAACAACACTGCAATAGGACGACACCTAAATATTTCTTCTAGTATAATAGTGGCATTATTAACATAGAAATACAATAAAGAGTCTAAATATGTAAGGTGAATAAAACGAATAATAGTATATGAAAGTATAAGAACACTAGACAGTTTTTTTTTTTTTTTTTTTGGAAAACTTAGTATATGTTAAATTGTACAATTAAAACTCAACTTGAACCCTGAAAAAATATTATATTAGAAAATATCAACATATAAAATAGGAAAGAAAAAAAAAGTAAATAAAAAAGAATTTATATCATAGGTCTGCAGGTGAGTATCCTATTTTAGATAGCGTCTCCAGATTTTCAAATTCTGCAGTGGCTTCAACGATTGGATACCACCCGTGACCAGGGATCTTGGTAAGTACTTTAAATCCAAAGTGTTCTTGCAAACTTAATTTCAGTTGTATGCAACTAAGTGGCTTTTCACTTTATACTTGGACAAGATTAAAGCCCGACATTAATTTAGTGACTGAGCATTGAAAGTCTTGCTCAGTGACTTTTAAAGTCCCTAACTTAACCTTTTAAAGTTTAGAATTCCCTTTGATATCTTACAATAAATAAACAAAACATAAAAAATTACTATTAATTACTACTTCTATACACTAGGGAAGAAAAAAAAATATTTACACTAATGTACAAGTTAACAGTTTGGTTTAACTACAATCATTTTATTTGAATGCTAATGAGTCAGGTGACTTTTTGTTTATTTCACAGGACGAATTTGTAAATGAGTGTGAGTTGAGAGCGCTTGGCCCGAACATATTAGGAGAAATGTAACAATGAGTATTTTATTTAATTGTGAAGTCTTCATGGCTTTTACCCCAATTTTGCCTGAAACAACTCCAACAATTATTTAACACTGCAATTTTGTCGAATTTTCCTTATGTCGAATTGCGAATGATAATAATAATTTTTAAAAAAATGACATATTTTCCCGGAGACTTAATTTTATGAGTATTAATTTAGTTTCTGTTTATGAGGTTTCAAGGCTGTAGGATTGTTATACTCTGATCAGGATATCCAGTTGATCAGAGCAATTTAATGTATTGCGACCGGTTCTATGCCAAAAATACCACAGAAATATTTAGTACTCATATTGTTGTCTCGGTAAAATTGATGCTTGGACTCGTGTTGAGATAAAAAAAAAATAACGTTTTATAAACAATAAGTGATGTGTGATGAATATGATGACACTTTGATGTATGATGCAACTTTTAGTTAGCAATGCTCATGATGAGGCTGGATTGTACCAACACAATATTGGTCCTGTGAATTTTGAAAACAATGACTGTAGAAACTATTAGTTAAAACTCTTTACACAACATACATTGATGCACTTTGATATGTATGAGAAGTGATGTACCCAGTTATAATAAAATGTTTAACACGTAATAAAAAATAAGAGTATAAAATGTACACATTATATCAAAAATGCTTTATAAAAATGAAAACTTTTAAGCATGTAAAAATACTAAACAAAACACTGATAATAACACTGCCTGAGTATTAAATTAAGTAACTATAAATTTTATGAAGATAAAAGCAATGTTAATATTTGAAAATATAAAATTAGTAACACAAACATGCAAAAATAAAAAATATGTACACCATGCACTCATAGGCAAAAGTATTAAACAGAAATAGGTGAGAAAAATTTCTTAAAAATCAAATGTAAAGATTAACAGATATAATAAAACTCCATATTTCTTTCTTTCTTTCTTTCTTTATTATTATTATTATTATTATTTTTAATTCGAAATTTACTTCAAAATTACCTATTTTACTCTTATTTTAAAAATTAAAAAATTCAACATTTCAAACCAACAATTGATAATGCGCCTTTACCAACAGCTGAATGAACTATAAAAATTTCCTAGATAATAAATGAAAACAAATAATCAGATAATTTTAATTCCACAATGTTTGACAATACTTTTAAAATTTAAAACTTTTATGAAAAATTAACATTTTACAGAAATATACTGAAACTCTTAAAAATTATAAAAATTTAGCATTAACTTAATATGAACATTTAATAAAGATCTGTATAATTTTTTTTTTTTTTTTTCAATATAAGTAATTCTGAAAATTTATTTTCTCTAAATTTAACATATAAAATATAATAAATAATTTGGCAACTTTAACAAAAATCCCTAAAAAATTTCAATGCAAACTTATAAAATCACGGAAATAAGCTTTTCGATGGTAAATAATATTTATTTATTTATTATTGTTTTTATTTAGTAGCATAATTAATTTTTATTAATAGAATTCAAACATGAACTTTTAAGATTTGAGTTAAATTAAAACTGTACTTACGTAATCTGTACGGAACAAGAAGAAAAAATAAAGAAAACAAAATTTTTCCCTACTCTTTTTTTTTTTTTTTTTTTCCTCACTTTGCCTCAATAAAAATAAAATAAAAAACACTTAATTGTTAATCGTTCTGCTTTTCTTTCTTTCTTTTTTTTTTTTTTTGAATCACTGACAAACAGCTTCCCTAATAAGAATTTGTTTACACTCGAACATCTGTTTATACTTAGATGTTGAGCAACTGATGAGACAAAACACCACAGATGTTTTGAAAGTGCAAAATGAGTCATTTTCACGATCATAAAAAAAGTTGCCATATGAATTGGTTACCATGGAAACGTAGTCACTTCGTTTCCTGTTCTCTCTAAAAGCTATGTAGATAGCGAAAAACGAAGGTGCGAGCGCGATTCGTCGACTCAGCAAAATATGATGAAAGTCGCGCTATAAAAACATTATCGGTATTCTGAATCACTGAATCTATCTATGCCTGGGCGCGGAGAGCCGTTAAGTTTCATTTTTCCGCAACATAATTTCCTTGGTTTTGCAAACGATACTTGTATAAATGTTTATCTCTCTTTGAGAAAGGAACAAGTTTCGAGGAATCAGTTCGTTGTTAGTTTTACTTAATTGCAGTTCAATCGGTTCAGCCGAATGATTCATTAAAATTCACACAGAATTTGGTATAAGATGATAAGTAAAATCGTTTTGACTGAAGTTCACTTTTATCATCTTTTTCTGGATTTAAAGTTCAGAAATATAGATTTCTCGCTTGCATCGGAAAATCATAATATCTACGATATCATCACTCTCCAGCACAACACAACAAAGTTTCGATTGAGTTAGCGTTCAGAATTGACAAATAATCCATCACTAGTAATTTACTCTTAAAAGGGTTTCCACCCAGCAGGTATTGATTTATTTTTCCTTGGGTTTCCATGCACTAGGTGTACATACCTGCCGGCTTCTGTAATATATTATAAATAATATTAAATGATGATGAGTTCCGTTGTTTTACACGGACTGGTGCACGATCCTCTTATAACAGTAATAGTAGAAGTCCAGGCATCTTATATAAGAAAATAGGAGTCCATTTGAGTCACGAATATGCTTTATTAAGTTCTAAAGGCAGTGACAATATATGATGCAGTCATGGGCCGAGTACGAAGACATCCGGAGCGGTATATCCCGGAAAAAGGTGCCGATGGCCGGCTCTTTCGGCGAACCCCGAAGGGCCGCGCGAGTTTAGCTAGTACGACTATTACATGATGGAATAACAGTTAGACGTGAATTTACTAGGCAAGTGATGGTCGTAAAAAAACCACGAGTTTTCGCGTGCTCCCGTTTAAATACTGCATATTTCGGCGGGAACCGAAACTATTCTTATGAATGCTTATTGGATAATTAGCTAATTAAAGTCCGCCTACCTTTTACGATTGGTTGACCCGGGTATCCAGGATTTACTATTTTGCAATGCTTTGCCGTTTATTCCGACTATTGCATAATTTTGATTACGAAACTTATTCTGGAATCAGATTCCCGCGCTATGAAGCTCTGATGAGAAAACAACTTTACCTGGGCACTCAAATAGAATTCTCATAAAATTGTTCTTAAAATTAAGATTTATTCTGAGATATTAATATTAAGTTATCACTTA
The DNA here is from genome assembly GCA_963930645.1 of Salticus scenicus. Lineage (NCBI taxonomy): Eukaryota > Metazoa > Arthropoda > Arachnida > Araneae > Salticidae > Salticus > Salticus scenicus. The sequence continues at coordinate 268,691,838 of OZ005658.1, forward strand.
ATATTAATTTAAATACTAATCTAGAATCTTGCTTATTTTATCCTTTCATATATATATATATATATATATATATATATTTGGGTGGGGAAATGAATATTTTTCAGTAGAAGTCACATTAAAAATTATTTAAAATCTATAAGAGTTTTTACATCAATTTTTTTTATGACTTTATAGAAATTTAAAGTCATAGTAAAAATGATATAATGTAGGGCTAATGGTTCATGTATAGGATACACAAAAGTAATCTTAAGCATTGTAGTCTGTTGACGGAATTTTTAAAAGTAAATATTAGCATCCTTATACTACACAAAACATAATGAAATTAATATGCTTTTTTCAGAAGTATAAACAAATGCATAGATCGTTGTTCAATAAGATTGTAATAATAATAATATAAATAAATAAAATTTGTAGATGTAGTTACCGAATGTGGACCTCAATCTTAACACTAATCTTCATGACAAAATCACTCTTTAAATTCACGTGGGACATGACTAACAACCTACCTCATAGCTCACTACAACATATGACACAATACTTCATTTCATTCATGCATCTTCGTTCACTTTTTTGCACCTCTCACGTCTTAACACTAATTAATTTTCATGACAAAACAACTCTTTCAATTCACGTGGGACATGGCAAACAACCTACCTCACCCTGTTGCAACCCCTCGTGTCATTTTAAAGCATGACTTTGTCAAGAGTAGACACATAACGCAATCTTTGGTCGCGATTTAACAGCGCCACTAACCTAGTAGCGGGTGGTGAGGAAAACAATCAACGTTGCGCAGGGAAGCTTCTGTACAGTTGTTTGTTTACGTTTGTGAAAAGTTACAGCTGTTCTTTTTAAAGGGCCGCGTTTCTTTTTTCTGTTTACATTACGACTTGTCCCACCTGAAAATATTTTCAGGTGCCTCAATGTTATGACAAATTGTTTCCGCATCCTACCCACCCAGCACTACGCTACGCACTGTCAATTTGTCAAATCCCTTGCTGCCGTAAGAGACGCTAGCGATTTTGCAAGACGATCCAGACATATAAATCTTAAGTGCATAATGCATTACCATTAAAAGTATGTTGAAAGAAACCTAAAAATATAAAACGGTGCAAACAACATTTTTTACCTAGTTTTATTTCACATATAAAGCACATGGCAGTTTCACTTTTAAGGGCAGAGACAAGAGCTCCGTTCTCATGAGGCAACTTCAAGCCGTGTCAAAACGACCCGGGAATTTGAAAAGCGGGGTTTTACAGAGTCAACATTTTAGGCTGTTCACACTATCAACCCTGGTTAAAAATCACTGTGGCAGCGTCATACGTTTTTTGAATTCTGATTGGCTGTTGCATGATTTCGGATGAAAGAGAAAGCGAAACGATATTGTCAAAGGTGAAAATAGAATAAAGGGATTATTAAAGGTGAATTTCATGTTTGACAGCAGCTGAGAATAAAAGGATTACATACATTATTAAGTTTTAGGATTATATATTTTATATTATTCTTCATTATTAATATTTAATTTTTTATTAAGTTGTTAATACAAATTTAAAATTACAAACAAATCATTTTAAATTTAGTTTTTTAAACAGGAAATTTCAGTATCTTTTTTATATGGAGTAGAAAAATGGCTATGTATTAGAAATTTAATTATTAATATTATTTTGAATATTAAGATGCAAATAGAATCAGGAAATAAAATAAGTTTTGAAACTAGTTTTATTTATATTATTGTTAGTACAATTAAACTTATAAATGTCAATTGAAATACTAATATAATTAACTTTACGATACTTTGATTTTAAATTAGTTAGAACAAATTATGTATTATAATTATAATTAAACCTAAATGCATTAAATAATAAAATAAATGATTAAATTTTTAATTTAGATTTTAATACCTTAAAGATTTAAAGTAATATTACTACATTAATGAATACTAGGTCAGATACTTATTTCATTTCTCACTATCATAACTAACAGATATTCTTACAAATATTTCATCTTAAATCTTTCATAAGTCTTTATCTTTTATTATGCATCGAAATAAGAATTCATTAAAAAAATGTATTCTTGTGCATCTGTAATAAAATCTATAAATTAAACTTTTGCGCATATATTTTATTATTAAAACTCCTTTTATAATTAAAAATATTCTGTTACCTAAAGTATTAAAACCAAAATTCAATAATAAAAAAAGAAATCACGAAACCTCTTAAATAATCCGAACCTCTTAAAATAATTTCGTGGAGGGCATTCCACCTAGGTCTAGAACCCTTGTAATATGAATCAGCCTTAATGCTCACACCACCGCTTGATTTTTTTTTTCTTTCTTTTTTGTGATTAAATATGCCGATAAATTTTTTCATATATGTAAGAACAGTAGCAATGGGATGCAATTATCAAAAAAAGAAAAATTTCAATTAAATTTCTAATATGGTAAAATATAAAACCGATTATGAAATATATATATTATTCAAATATATTCCCAAATAGTTTATCTATTTCTAACCCACTTCTAAAGTTAAATTTATAAGTGAACTCAAGATATATATATTATAAATTTGTTATGTTTATATAATTAAAAATGCCTCTCTTCCTCCCACCCGGAAAAAAATATATACTTCTTATAACTCTTATTAACCCCCCCCCCCCCGCAAAAAAAAAAAAAAAAAAAAAAAAAAAAAATCAATATATTGGCCATATTATTAGGCGAATAAATATGGGTATCGGGTTCGAACCACCGTCGGTCTCATCTTAATAGTTTTCCGTCGTTTTCCCTAAAACTCCTATGAGTATGAGCTAGTATCCCTTTAAAAGTCTTCCTAAAGGGCATTCCACCCAGTTCAGGCTCTAGTGTGGATAATGGATTTTAAATATTACAGCAATTCAGCAATATTTTTTTATAAATACATTTGGTTATTACTTTGTAAATTCATTAGTAAGTTAAATCTTTATATATTAAAGATTGACTGATAAATTAATTTCTTAAAAATATATATATATATATATATTGTTTGAATGCTGAAAATTAAATGAAAAAATTTAATATTCAAACATATAAACCTTTTTTAAAAATTAATTTATCATTTAATAGCGAAAGCAATATTCAAACATGTTTAGAATATATTGTTAAATAAATTATAATAATATAAAATCAAGAGAAAAAGTTAAAAATTGTTCAGCCGGATTAATATTTAAAAAATATATAAATTTTTAATTTAATTTTATTGAATTTAAATAGTTTTTGAGAAATATTAATACTTAATATTGTTATATTCTAATGCATATGCATACAAAATTTTTATAATTCTAAAAGTTATTTACAAAGGGAAAAAAATATGTCAACCTTTTCCTTAAATAACTTTTATACTACAATATATATATATATATTCATATTGTAAAACATTATTAATTTACTATATTTTAGTTTACTAAGAATTTTAGAAAATTCAATTAAAAAGGAATAAAGAAAAGTACAAAACATCGTGTCTGTTTTATATTTTTCATTTATATAATATCCACGCATTATTTTAAATTCCTTCCACTAGTATTATTATTCTTAAATTAATTTCAGAGAGCAATACACACGCATACAAAAATAAAATAAAAAAGAACGCAGTTTATCTCTTGAACATAGCGCGCAATTCGCTGTGGTAATCTGAAACAGAAAAAAGCGAAAAGAATTCTGGGTAATTCGCGGGTCAACATCCCTAGTATAATGGGGCCGCGGTAGCCCAGTCGGTAGAGCGCCGGCCTCGCAATTGGAAGATTGCGGGTTCAGTACTCGAGCCGGCCAAAGACCGTCGTGTACACTAATGGTGGCTGGTGCACGTAAAATCTGTCGTGGCCGCAATGTCCTCCATGTTCCCATCAAAATTTATACCTCTGGGGGTCACCGAAGCGGGAGAGCCATCCCTTCCGTGGAGGATCAAAATTGCGATGGCATGTCTCCGGACCACCTCTAGGGGTGAGTCCCAGACCGTCGCCAATTGCCCATATGCGCAGCACTAGCGCGACGTAAATCCCAACCAACCAACCCTAGTATAATGTGGGGTTGATTATGACCCTGGTCTAACCCTCCTTTTACGCGGGAAGTAAGAATGTGAACAGCTCCGCAGAGACTAGGGCTGGATTATTTATCAATATATCCCCAAGTATCGATATTTTTTAAATATCCCAATAACAATATTTAAGATTTTGCTCTGCCAATATATCCCTTTAACGATATTACCAAGTGCGCACCGCGCGATCAATTGATATGCCGATAAGTACCGTTAAACGCCAACCACGGATTAATAGAATAAAGCAGGCTTTATAGTGGCCGCTCCGTTCCGCTGTACGCAAGAACAGAGCTAGAGTATAAGAAGTGATAACTTCAGATTCAGTTCAATTCTATTCAATTTCTTATTCCATAGATATTTATCACTCCTTATATTCTAGCTCAGTGCTTGCGGACAGCAGAACGGAACGGCCACTATAAAGGCACCTTTATGCTTCCGCGCTAGCGCGCATCACGAATGAAACCCGAATTCCCGAATGAAACCCGAGCGAACGAACCACGATCAGCGAACGAAACCCGAACAAAAAGAGCGCGCAATATCTTATATTAATACCCATTCTCTTATTTTTCTCTCATCCCTCACTGATAAAATAAAAAAATATAACCCCACCCCAAACGATCACTGCACTCCCACAATGCATATACTTCCTCTTCCTTTATTCCTGGGTGCGAAACCTCAAATCTAAAATATCACTGCTTTAATAAGTCCATCGCATAATAAAAAAATAAACAGTATTTACTGAAAGCCATCTGCTTTTCCCACAGTATATTGATACATTCATGCATTTACTGACCCTAAACGATAATATGAAAGAATTTATACTACCGTTAGTATTTGATAATATTGCACATCACCGCTCGTGGATCGTAGGGGTAATACCACAGTAATCACAGACAGGGCGATATAAAAACAAACGCTTATTATGACGAATGAAAACAATATCTTTTATTTTAGCTCATTTCCTGCTATTGGTTTATTGATATTGGTTTATTTCAAAGTATCGATAACTTCTGGCCTATAAGATGCGACATGTGTTTAACTCGCTTTGAGCAGGGCTGTACTTCAGTCCTTTTCTCCTTTCCCATGTTATCCAATGGGATTTTCGTTGCTTCGTTTTATAAAAATATCTCATTCAAAAATGAAGTTTTTCGAATTCTGTTTTTTGAATATTACTCTTTGAACGGGTCGCCTTTTAGCTTGGTGAACAATTTTTCGAAAAAATTAATTTAAATATTTCATTTCAATAAGTAAATTATGGACTCTAAGTGTGGATCTCTAAGTAAAATATTTAAATTTATTTTTTCGAAAAATTGCTCACTAAGCTAAAATACGACCTGTTCAAAGAGTAACATTCAAAAAACAGAATTTAAGCTAAAAGACGGCCTGTTCAAAGAGTAATATTCAAAAAACAGAATTCGAAAAAGTTCATTTTTTAATAAAATATTTTTATAAAATGACGCGACAAAAATCCCATTGGATAACATGGGAAGGGAGAAAGGGTGCTATATGACTGATGTAAAATAAAGTTTTATCTTCAGTAATTTTACAGTGACAGTTTCTTTATAGAAATATATAATATTGGATAGTTTATTACTTTTTTTTTATGTAGCATTTATTTTTTCTCTTTCCTTTTCCTTCTTTCTTTTTTTCTTTCTTTCTTTTTTTTTTTTTTTTATCTAAGCCGTACATGTTAAATAAAATTGGTTTAAATGCAAAATGAGTTACTTTAAGTAACAAAATGAAACTTTAACATAATTTTGTTTAAATAATATAATTTTTATACTGACAATGTATACATATATATATATGTATATATATATAAAATATATATATAATTCAATTTTCAATTGTTGTGAAACTATTACGAATGTGAATTGAACACATATACATTTAAAAAATATTGTAATGATTTGGTAAGCAGAAACAAAAATAAAAATGACAAGTAACTGACATTTAGGATGCATATAAGAGTTTTAAGAAAAAATTTTACTCTCTGCGACCAAAAAGGTGTATCCAATGCAGGGCCCGACTTAGATTACTTGGAGCCCCGGAGCAAGCTTATTCTGGGGGGTCCCCTTGCAGTGGCATAAGAGGTCTTTAGGTTGCAATATTTCTGCTTATGCCTGTTGGGGGGGCCCTTCCAGAAGGGGGGCCCAGGGCAACTGCCCCGTATGCCCTGGCGTTAATCAGGGTCCGATTCAATGGCATTTCTTAACTATTTAAAATGATTTTCCTTTTTATTTAATACCTACATCTTAAGACAATTTTTCTTAAGCTTTATTTTTAGTAGTGTATTATGAATTTTGATATACTTGGTACAAATAAAACACAGATCACATATTAGCTGTGTTAAAATATGATTTTAAAATAATTAAAGCTTAAAATGGGAAGAATAGAGGATAAACTATACAGAGGTATACTAAAAAGCAATAGTATAAGTTATAAGAAATTGATTCACTTTTTATGATTTTTTTTTTTTTTTTTTTTTTATGATAAAGTTATGGTAGTAATATACCAGAAAATACATGGAAAACACTCTATACTTGTATACTTTAAAATTCGTGTGCATATATCTTTAAAAAATAACAAATGTCTATTTTTTCCTATCTTGAAAGAAATATCGCAATATATCACTAATATCGATATTAACTTGGTGATATATCGCGATATTTAATTTCTGATATCGTCCAGCACTAGCAGAGACTGACGCGGGTACGACCCGGGTTGAAACTGCTCATGTGAACGGGGCTAAGAAGGTCTATCAACAAACATTAGAATTATTTTTATGTGTGCTATGTCTATATACTGAATATACACTTTTGAGAATACTGATACTTAATATATATATATACACATATATATGTAAAAATAAATAAATAAATAATATAAAATTAGGTTTTTTAAGTATTAGTGTTTAATGTTGAATGTGAATCCAAAATAATTCCCCTGAATTTCTAATGGTTTAAAGTCGGCAGATAGCCGGTCTAGTTAATATGCATGAAAGGATTCAAGAATTAAAATATTGACAGCTGGAAAGGAAAATTTTGGTTTACTAAAAAATAAGCCTCAAATTTTCATGTTCCATTAAAACAATACATCATACTTGCCAACATCCTAATTAATATTCCGTAGTATCGGTAGCTCCACCTTTTTATTTCAAACCAATATATTTTTAGGTATTTTTCTTCGTATTTAACCACAACTGTATTTACGGAATATATCTCTACAAATTTACCGGCGTGAAAAAAAGAACGTTGACTAACAAAATATTCATTAGGACGTTGACAAGTATGCAATTCATTATTTTAAAAAGGTTTATGCTTATTTGTCTCTAACGAACACCTGCTCGAACTAATACAAAGCCTCTGAAACAAAATTCCCGCCTCCACTTACGTCAGCAACCGATATCCCAAATGATCTTTCCAACACCTGCTCTACCAATTTAAATTCCAGTATATCTCGTGTTCACTTGCATGGACGATGGATAATTTTCCCTGAACCATTTTAACTTTAATCCGATAATTATTAAAATTCCAATTTAGTTGCAATTAGGTAAGTGTTTTATTTTGATAATTCTTAAAGACGTGTGTATTTACTTATATAAGTTTGTTTCAACTATTTTAAAATCTCATTTAATTCAATTAGGAAGTTTTTCATAATGCGTAAGATTAGTAATAATATAACACTTGTTGATAATTAACCCATGACTCTTTTTACTGCTTATTTTATTGAAGATTTAAGATTGATCTATTGTCTTTAATGGTTATTTCTACAGATACTGCTTTCATTTCATCTTCATTTTAGTTCGTTACCTTTCCCATATCGTTAAAAAAATATTAGTAAATAAATAAGACAAAAATAAAATTAACAGTACGATTTCTTTTAATGAAAGTGAAACAAGTAAAATTGCGGGATTAAAATTTAATAATAAGTAATAGTATTTCAAAGTATATTCTGGTTACTAACTTATTTGTTTGCTTTTAAAACTTCATATTAACTTTTTAATAAGTGATGAAATACCTGAAATTACTTATTATTAATTTAATAGAAAATATTTTATTTGTAATTTAAGAATTTTTACTATTAGGCATAATTTTGACTTGGTGTTTTAATTTATATGACAAACGTAAATTTAAACCAAATTATTAAATATTCATATTTTGAATGGACATGAAATTATAGCCATAATAATATTCTTTTGAATAACCTACGTAACTGAGTAGGTTATATGTTGACTTAGTTATAGTTCATAGGTAGTATAATTTCATTGTCTTTTTTTATTAGACATATATTAATAGTGAGAGTTAAAAATAATGTAACTAGAGCAAAATATAAACCAAATCATTCAGCATTTATTTTTTGAATTGCCAAGAATCTCTCTCTCTCTCTCTCTCTCTTATATATATATATATATATATACAAATGAATGAAATAAATTAAATTAAACCCCAAAAAACACTGATATCTTCATCAGGGAGGCCCTCAGTGTAGGGGTGAAAGAGAAGTTTCTGAAAGGACAGTAGCAATTAGCTAATAACTATCCTTAGCCCCCAACTGCTCACCAAACAGAAAAACACCATTAACAAACTTCTCTTTCACCCCTACACTGAGGGCCTCCCTGATGAAGACCTCAGTGTTTTGGGGGGGTTAATTTCATTTATTTCATTCATTTGTTTATATATTCCTACATTTAAGTTTTGCATTTCCTTTTGCTCCAATTTTGTGCATTGGTTTGTAATTCTCCTTTTGGTTTTTTCAACCTTTTTGGTTTTTTAAATCTTTGAACTTATATATATATAAATTCATTTCAATAGTTTTCTATATATATATATATATGCATGCATACATACATACATACTTTTTCCCCCCATCATTTATCTTTTCATTTTTATGTTAACTAATGTTAGCCCATGTGCAATATAATTTTAAAAGTTCCATTTATGTCTTAATTTGATACAGTTTTACTAATCATTTGATAATTAATTTGATGAGACTCCTTTACATATTTTCTAACACTGAACAAAATTATCTTGCATGTATATAATTTATAAGCCACGGTTATTTAAGGCTTTTCAATTGATTTATTTAAAATAAAAGTTTTTAACATTTTCTATCAAACTATATGACTTCTGTTTGACCATCTGTCTGTCTTACCGCGCTGTAACTCTCGTAAATATTCATGTAATTTCTTGTCATTGACATATGTTTGAAAAAAATATATATATATATATATATATATATATATACTGCACACATATAATAAAATTGACATTTTTTATTCCTATGTATATATAAGGAAAAAAAAGAAGGTTTCTATAGAATACGATATGATAAACATCCAGATTTGACAAAAAATTATTCTCATTTATTAAGGACTATCACCAGAAATTGCTGATATTGCATTTTCGACTTTTAAAGAGTTCTTAACACTTTTTTTTTTTAATCCTTCTGACGATTTTAATACAAGAATTTTTAAGTTAATAATTCCATGATACAATTATCATTTTTCAACAGAAAATTTAAATTTTATCTTTGAATATTTTTTTTTTAAAGTTCTAATTTAACTTTTTGATGCATCTATTAAAACGATCAAAATTTTTTAACCATTATGACAATTCAGAAATTCTAAAAAACTATTCTATTTTACATTAATTATTCTTCTTTACTATTTAAATAGCTTCTTTTCTAAAAAAATCCTTTTGTTCATTTTTTAAGACAACACTTTAATTCATAATTCTAATTTACAAATTTATCTTGATTTCTAAAATAAATTAGAAACATTATGACGAAACTTGTTTATAATAATAAAAGAAATTTATTCCGATATCACGGTAAATGTGAAGTTTTTAGATTGTTACTATATAACTGTTAAATGTGCAAATTAAAGTTTCATTTATATATTTCCAAAACCTAAAAAGTAATATATGATTATGGTTATCAAGAAACTGATGTCATGCTGTATTAAAAATATTTCAATGGATTACATATTAATATTATCTTATTGTCATCACTGCAGACAGTCGCCAATTGCCCATCAGCGCAGCACTAGAGCGACGTAAAACCCATTCAACCATCTAACCAACCAACCATCACTGATATTTTAAAAGAAAGGAGTGAAATATATGACTAAGAGTTTGCAATTTTAAAATTTAAATACCACTGAAAATATTGTGTAGAGTAAGTGTTAATAAAATATCCTAAGGAATATATTAATGTAAATTCATTAAAGGGGAAATAATGAATTGAAATAAGAACATTCAAGCTTATAAATAATATGTCACAAGTGCATATTATGCAATTTCATTTCTTATTTAAAAGAAAAAAATGCTTTGAATAAATATTTGAAGTAAAAAATAAGATCACAAACCAACAAAGAACATTTAATCATGAACGTATCAGTGCTGTTATGTCAAAACATGATTAGTTTTTTTCTTTAATTTCACAAAGAGATATTTCTGAAACTACAGCAAAGACTAAACAATAATAAATAATGTAATATTTTTATGACTACTTCAACAAAGAAAATATAGGTGATTCATAAATTAAGCAGGAATTATTTCTGCTTTTTTCTATGCATGAATAATAATCAAGTTTATAAAAAAAGAGTTTATTTAAAAATAATAAAAATATTAGAAAATCAGTAAATTTAAATATTTTTTCAGATAAATGTTTTATTTAAAATTCGAATACACAAACGTGAATAAAGAATATTTAGAAATCAATATAGTAGTAGTTCTTTTTGTAGAGGAAAAATGCATGAATTTTTTTTAATTAATTAATTAATTTTATTAATTTAAAAACAAATTATCAATGAAACTTTAGTGAAGAGTGAATTGTGATAAAATGTACTAAGGATAGCTTCAATTAAAGAATCATGAATATAAGAAATTTGAATTGAGACAAAAACAACCAAATTAATATGTAAAACATTAGTGAGTTTATTGTATATTCTACTATAAACTTAAAAGTATCATGTAAATTATAAATGTTTACAAATAAACTATGATATTTGCTATATAAAATGATTCAAGCATATACATTTATTTTAAAAAGGCACAATAAAAACGAAAAATTATTTAGAGATAGTAAAATGATTAAGAACAAATAGATTTATAAAGTAGGCAATTAATGATCGCAATTCTTTAATTAAATAAATATTGGCCTTTTGCATTTTTAAAATATTTTTTTCAATGGACATAACATAATTGCACCCTCGAAGTCCCGTCGAGGAGCAAAATAGCGATGCAACCTCGAATAATGACGTACCAAATTTGTCCGCAGGCTTTGTATTATTCAAGCAGGTGTTGCTTTAACTCCTCAAACGCTGACAGCTTATACATGTGCCAGTGACATAACATCGCATTAATTACTAATTATAAAATTTGAATAAGAATATGTAAAAATTCTTTTGTTAAGTATAGATTTATAAAATTAAAAGGCAGCATTAATGTTCAAAATAAGAAAATATGCAGAAAAGAATGATTTAAGTGCAAGTCAAAATAAAATTAAATGCATAAAATTAAATTTAATATTCCTCAGAAACGAAATATATGTGTTGAGTTTCAATGCACTTATTGCTTACATCTTGCTGAAAGAAATTTCTTTTAAATTCGGATTTTTTAAATAAAGAATTACATAAATAATTTTTAATATAAAGCCAAATAAAACTGAAAAATAAAATAACATTTGAAAAATTTTCAGCGTAATTTAAAGGGATTTAACAAAAAACATGCTGATAAAATTCGTTTGCCACTTGTACAGTCGGTAACAAAAGTGTCCGAACACTAGCAAAAATTCCTATGTAAAAAAAGTACACTTTACGGTTTTGTTAAATAAATCCTTGTCGAATCTTATTCTTAGTCAGCCTAAGAACAAGATACGACAAGCTCTTATTTAACAAAATAGTATTAACTCTACTTTTTGCAGGTGACGTGCCCTTAGCGACCGTGCCCTTAGCGGAACGTGCCCGTAGCGGAATGGGGTGAAAGGGAAGAAAGTGGAATAGAAGAAGCCGTGCCCATAGCGGAAATAAGGTGTGTATGTGGCAGATTTAAATAACAATGCCAATTTGTTGCTAGTATTTATATTCAGCCGAAAACCAGAAGCAATGCATCACAATCAGAGGTAGCGCCATCTATCGGAGGCTTGATTTTTATACGTTTTTCGCTCATCAAACGACACACTATCTTATTCTAGCCACTGTAGTAAAACTTAAAGCAATGACAATTTTACGATTCGCGTTTTGGAAGGCATTTCACGCTGTCAGAATTAAATGCGATAGAAAATAGAAACCCAATTTAAGATAGTGTTCATTTAAAGAGGTGTCGAAACTGATCACCCCCCCCCCCGCCCCTAAATAATGTAATACTTAAATCGAAACTAAATAATTTATTTAGTTCTTGTTTTCTATTAAATAATTTTCCATTCGCAAATGGTTAAAGTCGGTGATACCCAATGTTCAAATCTGTATTCAGATTAAACCCATTAAGAATTTTAGCCACAATGTGCTCTTTACCATCCAGATTAAGACATTCTGAATTCGAATGAAGAACTTTTACAAAACTTTTTTTTTGAAAGATCGCTTATTTTCTCATTATTTAAATTCTCAACGAGATGTATACAATACGGTACGAGAGCCGCAATTTTCTTTGTTTGTAATTAGATCGAATCGAATAATTGAATTTGCGTTTAAAAAAAGTTAGAAAACAATTAAATTGGAACCTGTTTAATAAATTAATTTTAGCTTATTTAAAAAAGGAAATAATAGTTATTCAGTTTGATGATTAAACCTTTATTTTAGCATTTTAAAAAAGAATGTTTTGCCTAACAGACCTATCTTTTGATATTTTCATTTAAAATATACTGTCTCGGAACGACACAAGAATGCACGTATGTTTTTACGTATAAAAAGTTAATGTACAAGTTTTTTTGGGGGAACATTGCAAATTTTTCAAAGAAATATAATGTAAAACCCATGTGCAAAAATTCACTTAGTTGCGTGATATGGCAAACGAACCTGAACGATAGCAGCTCTCACCCCACCGACTAATATGTATATATGTAACGACTCGCTATATAAACAAGTTCATTTCTGACGAGGGCTACTTCCCTATCCCCCTTCAACTTTCAATTCAACTTTTCACTGCATATCCCTGTCTATATTTATATCTCTACATATGTAAATTTAAGTATTTTTCTAGTAACAGCCTTCTATTAATTCCCTATAAATAGATGGCTATTATATTATTTGATACATAATCTTGTACCAAACTATGATTTGGTACAAGTATTTAAATCGTAAATACATGTACAAAATTTCATGCAAAGATAACATATCGGAATTGTTTTGTGTAACCCTGTAAACTAATTAGCAATTCTATGCCCACAATTTTCCATAAAAAAAAACATGTTTTAAACATTCTAATAACATTTCGTTACATTTAGTGTAACCATGTTAAAATACACTTTTAATACCCACTATAGACCACAATGGTACGATAGTCTTTTGTGTGTCCCTGAAAAGAAGTCACCGTTATTATGGTATACACCAATAAAAATGATACACCTAATTATAACTCATTTATATTTCAACCTAATTTGACACAACTTGAATAATTACAGAATGTCATCAGAATTCATTTGCGTTGTCCTGTAAATGAATGCAGCTAAAATATACCTTTTTTTTTTTTTTTTTTTTTTAATAGAGAGAGAAAAAACATTTTTTTAAAGTATGTTTATGATGTATGTTAACTTCATCAGGGTATTTACATTGAGTGCAGCATAAACGCGTTTCATGCGCTTAGATAAAAATTTGCCCATAGGTTCTAATGTTCTGAAATTCTTTTGCGTTTCTTTGTAAAAGAGCACCAGTAAAAGCATCTAAACGTATTCTATGTTTTTGGAGAATAATTGTTCAAAATTTGGATGATTACATGACATTGTCAGAATATTTTGTAAAGTCCTGTACATCAGTTAATAACCCTAAGCACACATATTTTCTATAAAAACATAAATTTAAGCATCTCAATAATGTACGCTAATTTCGTTTCGTTGAATGCAGAGTAACGAAGTTAACTTTCGCTTAAACAAAATTCACCCCATAGACCGTAATGAAAAGGAAAATTTTGGTGTGTTGCTGCACACGATCTATAAATAATCTAGACATAAAAAATCACACAGATATTTCTATACAGAGACTAAACATGCATACAATTTGCAAGTAAATCGGGGAATTTTTGAGGGCGCTATCGCGTTACATACAAATTCTGTCAATAGGCTGTAATGATAAGAAAACTTTGGAGTGTCCTTGTACACGAACTACATGTGCAATAGATAAATAAAACCATATAGTTAATTCCGTGTGGTTCATGAACATGTGTACTAAATTGCCAGTCAATAGCGTTATTCTTGCGGTAGCTATCACGAGACAAACAGACACACAAACAGAACCCAAAATTTTTTTGAGTCTCCACATGGAGGTCTCCATTGACGTTTCGGCAATTATTTAGCTACAATTTGGAGTAAAATTTACTATAAAACTTTCTGTGATAACCTATACTGTTGTCTGAATGTAGTTTGGACAGTTCATTAATTGAAAGAAGAAGCAAATCGGTAGATATTTTTCTTTCACTAATATATAAAACTTTCCATTGTTCAGCACACAATCTTACTTTAGCCCAGATTATTTGAGAAAAACACGTCACATTTGAATGTATCTGCTCGACAATGTGCAAACAAAAAGTAATCTCTTCTGATATAATATTACCTGTAATAATTCAACTTAAAAATATAGGAAAAAATATTGATAACAGAATTCGATCAAAATGTTAATAATATGCAGGATAATGATGTCCAGAGAAACTTCAGATCTTATTTTAAAAAATACTACATTTTTTAATGTATTTCATTCCCGATATGCAAGGAATAAGTCATTTTCTTCTCGCATTATATTAAATGTAAAGATTACTTAAAAATACACGATGAGAAAACAATAGTAGAATAGGATTAAAATGTCAACAATACTCAAAATAACAAAAACAAAACATATCAAATGCAAGTTGTACGTCAGCGCGCGAACTAACAACAGCCGTCATTAGATCGAAATGCAAATGGTACAGCCCCTAAATAAAATAATAGGTCGGTGCATCATAAGACTACTATATAACAGGCTGAATCATTCGCCGCCATTTGTACGTCAAGTCCGTCATTGCTAAACTTAATATTACTATATAATAGTCTTACATAGTGTCATATAATAATCTTATATGGTAGTTCGTCACTGCCAAACATAAGACTATTATATAATAACCTTATATAATCTCATATAATAGTCAAATACAATAGTCTTAGTTTTAGCAATGACGGACTTGACGAACAAATGGCGGCGAATGACTCAGCCTGCTATATAGTAGTCTTAGTGCATCACCGCCATTTTTTTGCCTCCGAAGAGGACAGCATTCCCGCTTGGCGTCCTTATCGCTTCCCTAATGATTTTAAGAAATCTTGATCTGAAGCTAATCCGGTCAAGATAAGAGCAATAAGCAACAATAATATTCCAAAAAACACATTTTTTTCACAGCACATTCTCAGGATGTCATTTTATTCTCAGGATATCCCGTGGATGTACTGGGGTAAGATGTGTTGGTAGTGCGGTTTGTTTCTTTTACAAAATGTCGCCAAAACTCAAATACATAGTAATAGAAGGTCTGTGAACACTTTATATTCACTTCTTGAATGATTATAGCAGTTTATTGCTAAACAAACTTCCATATCATAGTTTACTTAGCTAAAATTATGAAATATGATAAAACAAGTTACTCTAAAGTAACGTAAGACGATAAAAAAAAAAGAAAAAATGTTTGTCGTTTGTTTATCAGAGAAACGGGCTGGGTACATGTGGTAACCCTAAGGCAACAAAATGCCTGATGCGCCAGCTCGTATATATAGGAGCCTTAGCCAATGGAAAAAAATTGCCGGTTTCGACTGGAAGATATGCAAAGAAATGAGTAGAAAATCAGACTATCTCTAAGAGTAGGTAGAATAGCAGTACCACAAAAGCGTCAAATTTCTAGGATTATTTTAATCAATTTTAAAATAATGTGCACATCTTCAGACCAGAACATTGCGAATTTGTGGATAATTGAATAATCTTTTAATTTTAACACTAATTTGAAATTGTCCCCTCGATGATTGAAACGGACTTGAACGATATCTAACGGCCTACGATCTATAACAGCTTCTATAAAAAATTTATAATGACTTTATAGAAATATAAGGCCATAATAAACATGATATAATATAGAGATAGCGGTTCATGTATAGGGACACGCAAAAGTAATCAAATGCACTTTAGTCTGTAGACGGAATTTTTAAAATTGAATATTATCATCCTTATACTACACAAAACATAATGAAATTAATATGCGTTTTTCAGAAGTACAAACGAATGCCTTTTTTAGAAAATGGTATGAACAACATTAATATTTTATATATAGGATTACATAAAGAATTCTGATACATTACAGGCATTAACGTAAATACTTGGAAATGCATTTCTAGTTGTGTTATCGCATTACTTTTTATAACTGACAGAATTTTAGTGCGTCATATGGTACACATAAAATGTATAGGGCTATTTAAAAGCAATCAAACCCATAGTTTTCTTTTCTAAATAATTGATAGGAATGCTCTTTAAAATTATATCCATTATTACACTTCTGTCATTCGGTCTTAAGCCCATTCATTCATTAACACATCCATTAACATAGGCTGTGGCTGTTATTCTTACCTTCATTCGTAATTTTACATCGTATTGATGCTTTTTTATCTCTCAAGCTTAAAAAAAATTACAGTTCAAATTCAATAAGATTGTAAAAAAAAAAAAAAAAAAAAAAAAATCCTAATTATCTCTAAAATGTCCCTACCCTTCAACTACATTTCTTGTGACCGTAGAAGCTTCTGCGCAAGTGCGGATTCAACGGGTCCACTAGTAAAATAGGGGAGACAAGCTTTTCGTTGAGAGAAAATAAGCGATAAGGGAATACCGAATGGCTGGATGCTTACTAAATTCAAAGCTGTTGGTCAACTTGGAAACCCTCGAAGATTTTCGACTCGTCTTCACTGCTAGGCGTAGGAAACGTGGTTACACTATATGTTTAGAGATATTTAGAAATTTGTCCGTACATGACAAAGAGAACGGTCAAAAGTCCCTGTGCATAGGGGATTGTCCCTTCTGAGGACAACTTTGTGACATTTTCCCCCAGGGACACATATTTTAATCCCCCCCCCCCCCCCCCCAAAAAAAAAAAAAAAAAAAAAAAAAAAAAAAAAAAAATCAAAAGATCACCTTTACCTGGGATTAGTAATGCAGTCGGCTAGCAATAATTCGTGTTTAAAAGCTGTACACATGCTACTTTTTTGTTAAGTAAATATTTGTCGAGTCACGAACTAAGTCTTTTGCTGCTTGTGAAAAAGCAAGCTTCTGTTAATCATAAAAATTAACAATGAAACTAAAAAAAAGCACGAAAATGTGAAAATGTACTTTATTCAATAGCTTCACTGACGAGTGCAGGTGCAGACGTTTAATACATTTGACACATCAGAAGCAGATTCTAGCGTAAGCCGATTCTGGAACATTAAAGTAAATAGTAGTGAAATAATATTTCATTGAATTTGTTTAAAAAGATACTATTTTTGAATACTAATCAGAAATATCTTCTGGTGTGAGTATAAAAGAAGTTATATAATAACATTCTTTACATAATAACATACTTGCCAATTGTTATGAATATTGAATATCCGTATTTTAATATAGTTTTCTTCATCTTTTTTTAATTAAATAAATTTAGACTTTAAAAAATAAAATAAAAATAAATAAAAATGAAAAATCTTGAAAACTATCAGTGATTAAAAGGTGCAAAAATTGGTTACCATGAAGTAGAATTATAGAAAATGTTAAAGTAAATTAAAGATTCCCTAAATTTGTCGTGCGTTCTTTATTTTTCCCTCGCTCATCTCAATGCAATTATATAATAATTGTGGAATTTTTTATAAAAGTAGAAGGTGGAAGCTTTGATATCAGTACCCAACATTGCAAGAACTACGACTATGAACACTATGTATATCTTTTCATGACGCAGTAATTTAAATTGAATTATAGAAGAGGTATTTAAAAAAGCTAGTAAATAAAAAGATATGGTTATGTAACATGGTGGATCTAATCAATATATTTTTTGAAATAGGGCTTGTAGCGTTCCCTTATTTGAATATCACATTTTTACACTACAATCTTCGTACTATTCAATCGAAGAGAAATACTGCGAACGATTACTGAAGTTTACTTTATAAAAAAAAAAAAAAAAAAAAAAAAAAAATGGTTTTAAATAAAGGAACTGCTAAACACCCTGAAAAACTGCCATTTTAGATCTCATATCTTTTTTTTTTTTTTTTTTTTTTGCTTAACACTTTGTTGTCCATTTAGGAGTTAAATAGTTTCACTAAAAAGATTAGTTCCTCCCTTAGGCGTTCATCCAAAACAAAACATTATTTTTTAAAAGGCATTTGTGCGTTTGTGTTTAATTCATTGATCTGTTAGTGGAGTATATACCAGAGTTCTCAACAATTTAATTTATTCCGTTTTAAAGAGAAAATTTTACTTATTTTATCACATTTGTATATGGACATTATTCAGGACTGGCACGATCGATAAAAGCCGCGCCTCTGGTGGAATTTACTTCTTGAATGCTAATGTTAACCTAGTGGAAACTGATCGTAAATTATTTGATATTATTGTAATTCTGTTTACTTTTGGAATATTTTCAAGTATGCTTTCAAGTAACTTTATTAAATAATAACTGGTGGGCGGAACCTGGGCTTAAGCGTAGGCGGAACGAGCTATATACCACAAGGGACGTCTCCTGAATAAAGTCCTTTGGAGAAAATTATCCGAATTATAAAGCGGTGCAAAAATGAAGGCGGGTCTAAAAATGTTCCGGAATAAATTAAAATGTAGACAGTTATGATATATTCTTCAGCGACAATTGCCGCATCGATAGCGCAAGATGAAATCTCACTGATTTTAACACGAATGCAAAGAATCCTTTTCGTTAAATGATGCAAAGCTCGAAGTCTAAGTCCATTTTCCAGGATATTTTCAAGAGTGAGAAATTTCCACCTTTTTTGCTTCAATCCTTTTATACAATAATTTCTCTCCCATTCATCGACGGCACATTCCTATATGTTAGGATGGAATGGCCACGCATCCTCCATTACCTAGATGTGGAAACTAACGGAGTGAGAGTCCCGAACAACAATTTATTGCAATTCAGAAAGGGTGGGGGGGGGGGGACATAAAAAGCACAAAAAACAATAACAAAAAATTTTAGAGCATATGGAAGGAGGAAACACAATAATAAAAAATGTGGTAAAGGTATCTGTATGAAAATTGTATTATTATAAAAGGTGGAAATTACTTATCCTTAAGAGAGAGTGTCCTAGGGGAAAAAAAAAGCGAAGACTTTGAACTCTGAATAATGTAACGTTAAAAAATTATAATTAAGAACGGAATATATGCAGTCTTCAAAATATATAAAACTGGCATCATTCTTTTAAACATATCTTTAAAATTAGTGGTTTAATAACTTTTGGAATTATCAGAAAGTTTTTTACGTACACAATTTTAAAAGGATTTTATTTGATTATTAATTAAGAAATTGTAACAATTGTGGTAATTTCAGAATTAAAGTAATTCATTTAAGAGCTTAGTGCTATTGTAACATTTATTGTAGGAAAACCATTTTTAGACACTGCACACATTTCTTCTTTGAAAGTGAATTTATTTTACCCCTTAACGGGCGCATATTTTTCAAAGACACGCCCATAAAGGCCACATTTTTGTCGAATTAAAAAAAAAAAAAAAAAAAGAAATAGATTTAAAATAATTATATGAATAATATATAAATTTATTCCGTACATATTTTCAAATACATTATATATAATTTGGTACTGGCTGGTGCTTTCATGTAATACCTAAACACTTAAAGGAAATTACACGTGGGGCGTGGTCACTGACCGTGAATATCACGAGTGGAGAAGGAAGGGGTTAATTCTTTGCTAACATAATTTTACGCCTTTTATAACGTCACTCTTATTTCTGCAACAAAACTCGTGGTGTGTGGCCTCTGCAAAACGCATCTCTAAACCAAGTTCAAAAGATCTCCCAAAATCCAAATATAATAAGGATTATGATAATGATGATAATAATAATAATAATAATAATAATAATAATAATAATAATAAAATAAATAAATTTAATTTTTTTTTTTTTTTTGAGGGGGGAGGGGGGGCAATGGATATTTTTAGTAGAAGTCACATTAAAAATTATTTAAAATATATGAGTTTTTATATCAAATTTTTTTATGACTTAATAGAAATTTAAAGTCATAGTAAAAATGATATAATGTAGGGCTAATGGTTCATGTATAGGATACACAAAAGTAATCTTAAGCATTGTAGTCTGTAAACGGAATTTTTAAGAGTAAATATTAGCATCCTTATACTACACAAAACATAATGAAATTAATATGCTTTTTACAGAAGTATAAACAAATGCATTTTGTAGAAAATGTTATGAACAGCATTAATATTTTATATGTAGGAATACGCAAAGAATTCTGATACCTTAGGCCTGCCGCACATCAAAGAGGCAAGCGACAGCGGCATACGCGATACGTCTCTTGAATTGGAGACGCGGCGCAAGCGACTCGAGTTTCACCCTCACACCGAAGCGACTGAGACATCCTGCGAAGGAAGCGTTTTTGATCACGTGTGCTTGTTGACTTTTGAGATTTCAGGTTTTATTTATTATAATATAAGGAGATTATAATTTCTAAATCTATTATAATTTCAAGTAAAACAGAAAAAAAAAAAAAAAAAAAAAAAAAAAAGAGTAATTAAGGAGAAAATAATTACTAAATTTAAAAATAGTTTTTTTTTTTTTTTTTTTTTTTTTTTTTTTTTAAATTAATCGAATATTATATTCTAACTAAGAACACTTAATTTTTCTTTGTGATTTAAAGGAAAGTAATTTTCATATTTTTGTGGGGGGAAAGGGGGGGGGTTAATGTTTTATTTAAATTTATAATTAACATTTGATAAACATCTTCTAATAGAAAAAGCTGATCGCTTGCTTTAATTGTGTTACTATTGTTGTGTAAAAATAAATAGTCTATTAAATTATTAAAAAAATTTATTTCAACCTGGAAAAAAAAAAACTTTATTATTAAATAAATAAATAATTTAAATAATTTTTATATCGCACTTTTTATTTATATTTCATTTATTCATTTATTTATTCAATTTTTTATTTATTTATTTATATATACTTTTTAATTTATATTCATTTAAATGAATGAATAAAATAAAAGTTAATTTTTCTTATTTAAAAAATGTTTAATTTTTTTAAATAAAAATAAAAGAATAATTTAAGAGAAAATAATTATTAAATTTAAAAACTAATTTTTCGTTGTTGAATTATTAAAGTATTTTAACTTAAAAAAAATTATTATTTTACTTTATAATTTAAATAAATGAATAATTTAGGGGAAAATAATTTTTATATTTCATTTATTTATTCCTTTTTTTTGTTAATGTTTTATTTAAATTTTTATTTAATGTTTTATATCCTGTTACTAGCAGAAAACAAAGCTTGTCTGCTTTAATTAAGTTATTATTGATATGCAAACAAATATTCTACAAAATTATTACTATTATTATTATTATTATTTTTTTTTTTTTTTTTTTAAGCTAAAAAAAGTGTTTTTATTTATTTTTTTTTCTTTATAATTTAAATAAATGAATAATTTAAGAAAAATAATTTTACATTGCACCTTATATTTTTTTTTCTTTATTGTTAAATTTAAATTAATAGTTTCCAGTTGAAAACGTTGCTTTTAAATTTGAACAGTTTTTAATAAAAAATTGCAAAATGATGCAAAACCCAATAATTTCCAAGATGTTATTAACATTGTATTAAATTCCTATATTTGATCTTCTTCCCTTTAAATGAATAATTTTTCTCTATTTTTTCCTTTTTATTGTTTTTCTATAGAAAACATCTTTGAAAAAAAAAAAAAAAGAAAAAGAAAAAAAAAAATAGTAGAATTCAATCATTATCCTTTTTCAACCCTTTACCCCTAAGCCACGCATCCCTTGCTAATAATCTTGTTCTGTTTCTTTTATCGGAAACGGTCAAACGGATGAAATTCACGAGCGAAATTTTAATATATAATGGGGGTTATTGCATAAAATTGTTACTCTATAATTTGTTTTCATCCGAATTTTTTTTTTTATTTTAATATGTTTTTCCTTTCTATCTGAACTTAAATTGATTGTTTGCTGTATATTACACGGACTTGAATTTGGTATTGTCATTGTAGGACTCAGCGTAGTCACTTTTGTTTTAATACTATTATTTATACAAAGCAATCTTCGTAATATGCAATCGAAGAAAAATATTACAAAGGATTACTAAATATTTCTATTAAAGTTATTAGTATTGAAAAAAGCGACTGCGTTGAGCCCAGTGTTATTTAAATTTACTCACAGTTGTCAAATCTCTATCGCCGCCATGCTGCAACATGAGCGACATGTCGAAAGGTTGTAGCATGCGCGATTCGAGCGACAAACGGGAGACACACGCTAGACTGATAAGACATGACGCTTGTCTCTCTGGTGTGCGTATGCAGTAAAGTGAAAGTTAGCGGCAATGCTGGGGATTGTCTCTTATGTCGTCTAAGTCGCGCTTGTTTCTTTGGTGTGCGGCCTGCCTTACAGGCTATTAGTACACATGCTTCGAAATGCGTTTCTAGTTGTGTTATCGCATTACTTTTCACAACTGACAGAATTTTAGTGCGATATATAGTACACATAAAATGCATAGGGCTACTTAAAAGCAATCAAACCTATGGCTTTCTTTTCTATATAATTGATAGGAATGCTCTTTAAAATTATATGCATTATTACACTTCTGTCATTCGGTCTTAAGCCCATTCATTAACACATCCATTAACGTAGGCTGTGGCTGTTGTTCATACCTTCATTCATAATTTTATCACGGGCATCGCATTGACGCATTTTTCTCGCTCGAGCTCAAGAAAACATAGATCGCTGTCCAATACAATTGTAAATAATAATAATAATATAAATTTATAAAACTAGGGGGCTCTGCCCCTTTACTCGCTCCGCTCACTAACCCCCGAGGGAGGCTTCGCCTCCCCTACGACTCACTTTACTTATTAACACATGCAGAGCTCTGTTCGCCTATCCGCTGCATTCTTTCACTGAAAAGGAATATTAATACCGCATATTACAAGAGAAAAACCGAAAATTATTATGGAAATCCTCATATTCAATGTCAAATTGAAATATGAAATATTTATTTATTTTTAATGGAAAGAAATTCATAATATCTAGAACATTCTGCATTACAGCTTTAGTATATGACCCTTTTCATTTCTTTTTTACAACCTTAGATCCGGACCGCGGTACCCTAGTCGGTAGAGCGCCGATCTCGTAATTTCAAGATTGCGGGTTCGGTTCTCGAGACAGCCAAAGACCGTCGTGTACACTAATGGTGGCTGGTGCACGTAAAATATGTCGTGGCCGCAATATCATCCATGTTCCTATCAAACTTATACCACTGGGGGCCACCGAAGCGGGGGAGCCATTCCTTTCGTGTAGGACCAAAACTGTGGTGACATGTCTCCCGAACATCCGTAGGTGTGCGTCCCAGACCGTCGCCAATTATCCATAGCACATTAATGGTACGACGTCAAACACAACCTACATAATTATCTACCTACCTACAACCATGGATCATATTTAATTTCCCCGTGTAAGAAAATCAATTTTCTAAAAGAAGAGAAAAAGCTGATATTTATTTTCTTTCATTTTTACATCCATGGTTTCGGGCCGCAGTACCCTAGTCCGTAAAGCGCCGAGCACGTAATTGGAAGATTGTCGATTTAATACTTCAGCCGGTCAAAGACCACCGTGTACGCTAATGGTGGCTGGTGCACATAAAATATGTCATGGTCGCAAAGTCCTCCATGTTCCCATCCACACTGACACTATAACTCTGGGGATCACCAAAGCGGGGAGGGGGGGGAATTAAAATTGTGATGGCATGTTTCTGGAACATCTCTAGGGGTGTGTCCTAGACCGTTGCCAACTACCCGTAGCACAATACTGGTGCGACGTTAAATCCAACCTACTTGCATACATACCTATCCACCTACGTACAACCATGGACTATATTTTAATTTTCCCGAGTAAAATGACTTCATGACAGGAGAACAACGTCACTGGGAGAAACTTTTTTCAAAATGGCAAATAGAGTGCTTTCATAAACTTGTCGTTTTTAGTCAATAACTTCTTTAATTAAAATGATAGAAATTTCTAAGCAGCTGAAATGTCTCCCTTGGAGTATTCGGAACAGATTGATACCTCTCATGACCCAAAAGACCCTGCCTTCTGCTAGAAGATGCTGTCGCCTGTGACAGTGACTTTTTTTTAATATATAGAGAAATACATAAAATTACATAATTACTTCTATAAAGTCCCTACGTTTAGAGAAATTTAGCAGTTTGTCCTTACATGACGAAAAAAACTAAATCCTTATGCATGGGCTTAGTAATAATCCCTGTCACTAGTAAGTCCCTGCGGTTGGCAGCATTGTGACCTTTGTTCCCCAGGAACTCATATTTTAATTTTCCCCCAAAATGGCAAAAGATCGTTTTATCTCGCATGGCATTAATCTTATACTCGGCATCAAAATTTTTGAAGCGCTAACAATAATTCGTATCTTAAGGATGTGCATCTAATTCTGTTTTGCTAAGTAAATGTTCGTCGAATCATGATCTTCGTGTTTATGCTGTTTACAAAAAAGTAAATGATGAAGTAAAGTTTGATGATAAATATTAACCATCAAACTAAAAAGAAAGGTTATGAAAAATTTAATGTATCCTTTTTGATAATTTTGATAACGACGGCAACACGGATAAAACAGTAAAATCTCAGCAGCAGATTCTGGCGTAAGCCGATTCTGCAACACTAGAATAAATGATATGAAATATGTATTGAAAAAATCGTATATTTTGATATTATTCTTAAAGAAGGATAACAAATATCTTCTGGTGTTTGTGTAATAAGAAGCTAATTAATAATCTTCCTTATGTAATAATATATTTGCCATTTCTCATGCATATTGAATACAGTATTTTAAAGTAGTTTTCTTTATCATTTTTTAATTAAATAAATTTAGAAATTAAATTAAAAAAAAAAAAAAAAATCCAGAAAATTAGCAGCTTTTAAAATTTACAAAGTAGTAGAATTAAAGAAAATGTTATGTAAAATCAATTAAAGATACGATAAATTTGACATGTTTTCTTTTAATTAGAAATTTTATTCATCAACCTTGATATTTTCTTTACTCTTCCATCGCTCATCTCAATGCGATTATATAATAATAATGGAAATCTTATGGAAACAGAAGGTGAAATCTTTGATATAGTACGCAACATTCCATAAACGCTATGTATATCTTTTCAGGACGCAGTAAATCAAATTGAATTATACTAGAGCCATTTACAAAAGCTAGTAAATAAAACCGTACGGTAAAGTAGCCTGGGGGACTCTATTCAAAGTATTATTTTTGGAAATGGGGCTTCTAACGGTCCTGTGATATAACTGGTGTAGATACTTGCAAGAAGAAATCTCTCTTTTTACTTTTAATTTTTCTTTTAATAAAATACCACACATGAAGATGAAAATATATACAGTGAGATTATATGTACACATGTAATAAAAATAAACAACAGAATAAATCTAGCTCGGGTGCGACGATTTCACCTTACATTACCGGCTGAAGGCCAAACTCCCTCTCTTTTTCAAAAAAATCTTCTCCCGCTCACGGCGGCTACAAAGGTTGGTTGGTTGCATAAAATAACCTGAGGAGTGGTTGGTTGTATGACACCCCCCTACTAAGATTGAGGCCAAGCGTACGAAAATCTGATAATTATTAGCCACCAACTGACAGATAAATATTTAAACACATTAAAATAAAACAATGCCAAACAAACACTTCACAACAGATGTACAGATGTCTTGGTACAATACCGGAACAAGCACAGATATAGATATATATCACAAGAAGTAAATGCAAAAATAAAATAACAATTCACAACAGATATAAAGATTTCTTGATACAAAACCGGAACAATTATAATACTAAACATACAAAAAAAGTTTAATTACCAAACAGAATCAAAATTATTTGTAAATAGTAAAACTTATTATTGACATAACCTCGATAATCCATCAGCGTTTTTCAGTTTTGCACCAGGGCAGTGCGATATGTGAATATCATATCTTTGTAAACATAACGCCCATCTTTGGAGTCTAGCAGATTGAGGTGCTGTTTTTCCTAAATAGACAAGAGGATTATGGTCTGTTATAATCTCAATACGAGTTCCGAAAACATTTCAAATTTCTTGATAGACTATACCACAGCACAGGCTTCACGTTCATTAATAGACCAGTTACGTTGTACATTAGTAAGTTTCTGACTAATGAAACTTATCGGACGTAGATTACCTTCACCGTCTCTTTGCGAAAGACACGCACCGACACAATAGGAACTGGCATCGCACTGAGTGGTAAAGGGTGTATTGGGATCTGGAATATAAAGTTAACGAGCGTCACACAACATTTCTTTAAGTTGTCGAAATGCTATCTCTTCAGTAAGTGACCACGGTAAATTTTCTGGAACCTTCTTTTTAGTTAAATCTGTCAACGGTTTGGCAATTTCAGCATAGTCTTATATGTAATTTCGATAAAAGTTAAAAAGACCAAGACCGCTTTTTAAAGCTATTTTAGTTTTGGATGATTCAATATTTTCAATGGCGAGTAACTTTTCGGGATCGGGTTGATGTCGTCCATATCCTATTACATGGCCTAGATATTTGATATCTGTTTTGCATAATACACATTTTTTAACGCTTACGGTAAATTTTAGTTCAGTCAGCTTCGTTAAAATAGCATCTAAATGTATAAGATGTGATTCCCAATCATTAGAAAAAATCGCTATGTCATCAAGATAAGCTTTGCAATATTCGCGATGTTCATTTAGAACTTCATTCATTATTTTCTGAAGTCTTGCAGCAAAATGTCTTAATCCGAAGGGCATTACCTTCCAGCGATATTGAGAACGGAGAAAAAGTAAAATCACGACTTTCTTCTTCCAAGGGAATTTCCCAAAACCCTTTTAACACATCTAAACAAGTAATAATGTTAGCCCGACCAATTTCATTAATTAAGTCGGCAATGTTCTCCATAGGATAATCAAAAGGTTTGGTTAACGAATTGAGCTAACGAAAATCTATACATAATTGTACACTTCCATCCTTCTTAGCTACACATACTACTGGATAAGTTATTTCATCCTCGCTCGCCTCAGTAAGGCCTAAACTTTCTAATTCTGTTATTTGTTTGTCTACTTCAGGTTTAAGTGATTCGGGTATTTTATACACATAAGGCTTTTTTTCTTCCAGTACCTGACATCAGACGAATTTTATGCTCTCCAACATTGGCAACTTGAACTTCACCCGAAAATATTGGTGCATGTTTATGCAAAAGTTCGAGCAACTGCATTTGTTTCTTCTCTTCTAAATGACTAATGTCTACATCAATGTCACTTTTATTTTTTTACTAGGGTTGGATGGATTTCCCGAATTCACAGTCATCTTCAAAAATAACACCTACCGTTTGTGCTCTAACATGGAACTTTCTTATCTTATTAACATGTATGTGTCTTATATTACCGGCCGCGTCAGGCAACTAAACTTTATACGAGTGAGGTTTAACTCTTTCCAAAATTTCACCAGGCCTGTTCACCTAGCATACAGTTTATTAGTAGAATCCGGAATTAATAAATATAATAATTCACCAACCTTGAATTCTTATTTGGAAGAATTTTCCCTTCAGATGCCAGACTATGACGATTTTTTACTTTCTTATATTAAATTTCTTATATTAAATATTCTCCTAATTAATAGTAACCCTTTTCAGAAAGAGCGAAAATGTATCCTTCCATTCATTGCATTTTTAAAAGCGCCATTTTGCATGTAAACAAAAATTTTAAATATCAGACGATAAATAAAACTTCCTAAATTATAGCTGTTGTGAAAATAAAATTTTTCATGCAGAAATTGTTTTCTTACGGCGAAATGAAATCGTCTAAAAATTGTGCGAGCACTGTATTTATACACCAGTAGTAAACAAGGGAAATTATTGTTTCAGCTGCCTAGTTAAAAAGCACCCAGTCGGCAATCTCAACATTTGAAACTGCACTGGGTAAAACTAAAAGCGATGACAATTTTACGAATCGCGTTTTGGAAGGCATTTCACGCTGTCAGAATTAAATGCGGTCGAAAAATGGAAACCCAATTTAAGATAGTGTTCATTTAAGGAGGTGTCGAAACATATCACCCCCCCTAAACAATGTAATACTTAAATCGAAACTAAAATATTTATTTAGTTCTTGTTTTCTATTAAATTATTTTCCATTCGCAAATGGTTAAAGTCGGAGATATCCAATGTTCAAATAGGTATTCAAATTAAACCCATTAAGAATTTTAGCCACAATGTGCTCTTTACCATCCAGATTAAGCCATTCTGAATTCGAATGAAGAACTTTTACAAAACTTTTTTTTTTTTTCGAAACATCGCTTATTTTCTCATTATATAAATTCTCAACGAGATGTATACAATACGATACGGGAGCCGCTATTTTTTTTGTTTGCAAACAGTTCGAATCGAATAATTGAATTTGCGTGTAAAAAAATGTTAGAAAACAATTAAATTGGAACCTGTTTTATAAATTAATTTTAGCTTATTTAAAAAAGGAAATAATAGTTATTCAGTTTGATGATTAAACCTTTAATTTAGTATTTTAAAAAAGAATGTTTTACCTAACAGAGCCATCTTTTGACATTTTCATTTAAAATTTAAAATAAACTATCTCGGAATGACACAAGAATTTACCTATGTTTTTACGAATAAAAAATTAATGTACAAGTTTTTTTGGGGGGAACATTGCAAATTTTTCAAAGAAATTTAACGTAAAACCCATGTGCAAAAATTCATTTACTTTCGTGATATGGCAAACGAATCTGAACGATAGCGGCTCCCGCCCCACGGACTAATATGTATATATGTAACGACTCACTATATAAACAGGTACATTTCTGACGAGGGCTACTCCCCCCATCCCCTTCAACTTTCTATTTAACTTTTCGTCGTATATCTCTGTGTATATTTATATCTTTACATATGTATATTTAAATATTTTTCTAGAAACAGCCTTCTATTAATTCCTTATAAATATACTGGCTATTAGATTATTTGATACATAATCTTGTAGCAAAGTTTTGTGTAACCCTGTAAACTAATTATCAATTCTATGCCCTCAATTTTCCATTAAAAAAAACATGTTTTAAACATTCTAATAACATTTCGTTATATTTAGTTAGTGTAACCATGTTAAAATACACTTTTAATACCCTCTATAGACCACAATAGTACGATAGTCATTTGTATGCCCCGGACAAGAGGTCACCGTTATTATAGTACACACCAATAAAAATGATACACCTAATTATAACTCATTTATATTTCAACCTGATTTGACACCACTTGAATGATTACGGAATGTTATTGAAATTAATTTGCGTTGTTCTGTAAATGTATACAGCTTATGTATACCTTTTTTTTTTTTTTTTTTTTTTTTTGTTTTTTTAATAGAGAGATTATTTACATTGAATGCAGCATAAACGCGTCTGATGCGCTTAGATAAAAATTTGCCCATAGGTTCTTTCTTTTGCGTTTCTCTGTAAAAGAACACCAGTAAAAACATCTAAACGTATTCTATGTTTTTCGAAAATAATTGTTCAAAATTTATAAATATTGAATAACAGTTAAATAACATGGTGGATCTAATCAATATGTCTTTGGAAACAGTGCTTCTAGTGTTCCCTTATTTGAATGTCACATTTTTATACTATAATCTTCGTACTATTCAATCGAAGAGAGATACTGCGAACGATTACTGAAGTTTACTTCGTAAAAAAAAAAAAAAAAAAAAAAAAAAAATGGTGTTAAATAAAAGGATTGCTAAACACTCTGAAAAACAGCCATTTTAGATCTCATATCTTTTTTTGCTTAACACTTTGTTGTCCATTTACGAGTTAAATCATTTCACTAAAAGATTAGTCCCTCCCTCAGGCGTTCATCCAAAACAGTACATTATTCTTAAAAGGCAATTGTGCGTTTGTGTTTAATTCATTGATCTGTAAATGGGGTGTATACCAGAGTTCTCAACAATTTAATTTATTCCGTTCTAAAGAGTAATTTTTTCTTATTTTATCATATTTGCATATAGACATTATTCAGGAGTGGCTTGATCCAGAAAAGCTTCGCTTCTGGCGGTATTTACTTCTTGAATGCAAAGGTTAACATTTGGAAATTGATCGTAAATATTATTTTAATTCTGTTTACTTTTAGAATATTTTCAAGTATGCTTTCAAGTGACTTTTTTAAATGATAACTGGTGGGCGGAACCTGGTCTTAAGCGTAGGCGGAACAAGCTCTATACTGCAAGGGTCGCGTCTTGAATAAAGTCCATTGGAGAAAATTATCCGAAATATAAAGTGGTACAAAAATAAAGGCGGGTCTAAAATTGTTCAGGATCGAATTAGAATGTAAGCAGTTATGTAATATTCTTCAGCGACAATTGCCGCATCGATTGCGCAAGATAAAATCTCACTGATTTTAACACGAATGGAAAGAATCCTTTTCGTTAAATGATGCAAAGCTCGAAGTCTAAGCCATTTTTCCAGGGCATTTTCAAATGTGGGAAATTTCCACCTTTTTTGCTTCATTCTTTTTATACAATAATTTCTCTCCTATATATCGAAAGCATATTGCTATAAAAATGTGGGAAAGCTATTTGTATGAAAATAGTGTTATTATAAAAGGCAGAAATTTCTCATCCTTAAAAGTGTCCAAGAAAATAAAAAAAAATAAAAAATAAAAATAAAAATGCGAAGACTTTGAACTCTGAAAAATGTAACGTTTAAAATAAATTTTAAAAACTGAAAATTATAATTAAAAACGGAATATGCGCAGTCTTCAATATGTATAAAACTGGCATCATTCTTTTAAAAATAACTTTATAATTAGTAGTTCAATAACTTTTGGAATAATCAGAGAGAGTTTTTCCGTACACAATTCTATAAGGATTTTACTTGATTATTAATTGAGAAACAGTAACAACTGCGGTAATTTTAATATTAAAATAATTCATTTATGAGCATAATGCAATTGTAACGATTATTGTAGAAAAACCTTTTTTAGACACTGTTTACATTTCTTCTTTGAAAGTGAATTTATTTAATTCTTTGCTAACATAATTTTACGCCTTTTATAACGTCATTCTTATTTCTGCAATTAAACTCGTGGTGTGTGACCTCTGCAACACACACCTCTAACCCAGGTTCAAAAGATCTCCCAAAACCCAAATAATATTCCTAACAACACACGTGTCCGTAATGCATCCCTAACAACACACGTGTCCGTGATGCTCGCAGGATATACATAGTTGTCTTTTTTATCCATATATATTAAAAGGACATCTATGGATATCCCATGGACATCTTCAGAATGTATTATGGACAAGTGTGTTGTTAGGATAATGATTATGATAATGATAATAATATATATATATATTTAATTCTTTCGGTGGGGAATATTTTTCAGTAGACGTCACATTAAAAATTATTTAAAATCTATAACAGTTTTTATATAAAATTTTTTATGACTTTATAGAAATATAAAGTCATACTAAAAATGATATAGTGTAGGGCTAATGGTTCATGATGTACACAAAAGTAATCTTAAGCATTCTAGTCTGTAGACGGAATTTTTAAAAGTGAATATTAGCATCCTTATACTACAGAAAACATAATGAAATTAATGTGCGTTTTTCACAAGTATAAACAAATACATTTTGTAGAAAATGGTATGAACAGCATCACTATTTTATATGTAGGAATACACAAAGGATTCTGATACATTACAGGCTATTAGTGCAAATGTTTCAAAATGCATATCTAGTTGTGTTATCGCATTACTTTTTATAACTGACAGAATTCTAGTGCGTCATGTGGTACACATACGATGTATAGGACTATTTAAAAGCAACCATACCTATAGTTTTCTTTTCTATA
The DNA here is from genome assembly GCA_963930645.1 of Salticus scenicus. NCBI lineage: Eukaryota > Metazoa > Arthropoda > Arachnida > Araneae > Salticidae > Salticus > Salticus scenicus. The sequence goes on from OZ005658.1 coordinate 268,724,239, forward strand.
TAATTGATAGGAATGCTCTTTAAAGTTATATGTATTATTACACTTCTGTCATTCGGTTTTAAGCCTATTCATTAACTCATGCATTAACGTATGCTGTGGCTGTTGTTCATACCTTCATTAATGATTTTATCGGACGCATCGCATTGACGCATTTTTATCGCTCGAGGTCAAGAAAACATAGATCGTTGTTCAATAAGATTGTAATAATAATAATATGAATGAATAAAATTTGTAGATGTAGTTACCGAATGTGGACCTCAATCTTAACACTAATCTTCATGACAAAATCACTCTTTCAATTCACGTGGGATATGACTAACAACCTATCTCATAGCTCACTACAACATATGACACAGTACTTCATTTCATTCATGCATCTTCGTTCACTTTTTTGCACCTCTCACGTCTTAACACTAATTAATTTTCATGACAAAACTCTTTCAATTCATGTGGGACATGGCAAACAACCTACCTCAACCTCTTGCAATCCCTCATGTTATTTTAAAGCATGACTTTGTCCCACCTCAAAATATTTTGAAGTGCCTCAATGTCATGAGAAAATTTTTCCGCGTCCTACCCACCCAGCACTCCTGCCGTCAGTACTTCTCTACACACTGTGAATTTATCAAATCGCTTGCTGCCGCAAAAGACGCTAGCGATTTTGCAAGACGAACTAAACACATACACATTAAATACTTCCGGCATTACTATTAAAAGTATGTTGAATGAAACCTAAAAATATAAAACGGTGCAAACAATATTTTTTACCAAGTTTTATTTCACATATAAAAGCACATGGCAGTTTGTTTCCCTTTTAAGGCTGTGCATGCGGAAATGGAGTTTCCTTTTCAATATGGCCGCCCAGGTTTTAAGAAAAAAATGGGGTTGGTTTAACTTAAAAAAGTGACAGCCAACTGCTCCAATCAGTGAATAGTATAATTCCGCTAGTAGTTGAAAAATTATCTCTTTAACTATCTAAGTTATTTTGACACTTCCTTTTACTAGCTGTGGGGTGACACTGGTGATAACAGACAGTTTCCCACTTGTTTTCAATTATGTAGAAGAAGAGCGATAAAAAAAAAAAAAAAAAAAAAAAAACTATAAACTATGGCATTGCTCAGGGAAATGTTTTGTGAAACTTAAATCAATAAAATAAATAGATTTACGTTTTAAATTCTAAGTCAAGAAATTTAATCTTATAAAATAAATAAATAAATAAATAAAAATTCTTTACACAAAATGTTTCATAACAGAAGAAAATATTTTTAAAAATACAAATACATGCATAAAATACATGAGTATTATAAAAAATATTTATTGAATTATTTATACTACATATATAGTTTAAAACAGTAGATAAAATGGCTTTCTCTCTTGTCTAAAGATTCAAACCCACGCCCCACGGTAGAATATTAAAAAAAATAGTGGTTGAATTTTTTTTAACAAGTTTTCATAAGAAATATGTTTACTCAAGAGTTTTTTTTAATTCTAACTTTTTTACTTTCTTTCACCATATGTATGGTAGAGAAAGTATTGCTTTTGGGTCAAATTTTCGAAATTGAGGTTTTTTTTTTCTTTATTATATAATTACACGTTTTGAAATCCTCTGAATTGTAAAATAATGTTTTTAGTGGTTGGTTTGTATATGTATATGTCTGTTATCAGCATATATCAAGAACAAGCAACAGCAGAAAGTCAAAACTTGGTATTTTAAATGGGTTTCATATAAATATGGTACACTAAATTTTTCATTGATACAAAGAAAATGGTTCACATATAATATCCAAGAGAATTCAAATACATTATGTTTATGGGATTCAAATACATTATGTTCTGGTAAGTACAATTTTATATCAATGGGCTAATTAAACAAAAGGAATGAACAAAATTTTTTAAATGTATAAAAGCATGTTTTGTGTAGATTGTGGTATGGAAATCATTCATCATTCGTTTACAGCGCTCCAAAGTATTTGGATATATTGGGGCTATACTAGGAATTAACCCTTTAACAGGCTGTGGTAAATATTCTATCACAAAGTCACCAATTTTAAAATGGGGAAGGCGTGGTAAGCTAATTTTACTACGCCTGCCGTTTTTACTCTGCTAAAATACATTAAGGAACAAAATAAAAGAACAAGGGTCACATTCTGTGTTGATTCTTTTTTTTTTTTTTTCTTCTGAAATTCTGTTTATAAGGCTGTAGTAAATAATTTTACCAGAAAAAGTAGGTGCTTAGAATAAACAAGGCGTGGAAAGGTAGCTTACTACGCCTTTCTCATTTAAATTAATTTATTGGTCGGTAAATATACGGGGCCGTGCCCTTAGCGGAAATCTATAAACCCGTGTCCTTAGCGGAAATGTTATCTTCCCTCGGTGGCGTGCTTTTAGCATACGTGCCTTTAGCGGAAATGTATAATAAATTAAACTAGTATGTTGTGGCCACCACAAGACTTCCTTCTACATTTTCCTATACAAATTCACTCAGTAACAATATTAAAAAAAAAAAAAAAAAAAAAAAAAAAAAAAAAAAATTTTTTTTTTTTTTTTTTTTTTTTTTTTTGTTAAAAGAAAAAAAAAATAACTTTGTTTCAAATTATCACATATTTATAGTTCAACCATTCGTTTTAAAGGTATTGACGAGACCTTTCGAAATATACACATCTTGAAAATTTAACCTCCCCCCTACAGCGCAATGTCTCCCCTACAGCGCAAAGCATTGGCATTTATTGGATGTCCCTGTACACAAACCAGTGGCAGATGTTCTATTAGAGCCATTTTAAGTAGGGAATAATCAATAATGAATTTGAATGACACATATCATAAAAAAAATAATAATAAATGAATAAATAAATAAATAAGTAAAATAAATTAATAAAATAAAAACTAGTATGTTAGCCATCACAAGACTTTCTTCTATATTTTCCTATACAAATTCACTAAGTGCAAATAATCAATTTTTATCTTAGAGAAAACTAACACTAAATATCCAAAGAAAGACAGATTTATTGTCTATGAATGACATCTTAAAAAATGCATTTTTATAATAGTTATCTCGCATATCAAGTTTCGTACACTTATATGACATTGAAGTTGAGATATAACTTTCTCGTTATCGAGGAAATTTGCAGTATAGCAGAGCCAACTATTGGCCGATAAGCATCCAAATTGAATCAGCATAATGTCTCATAATGTCCTTTACATATATCACGTTTTGTTTGATTATACGCGATAGAACCTGAGGTATAGCCTCCCCTTAAATTGAGGAAATCGCTATAGTAGCGCCACCTGTTGAGAGGTTGACACTAAATGTTTGTAGACACTCATTTAGGTCAGTGTTGTGCACGAACGCGTTCGTGAGCGTAGCTCAAAAATTTTGAGTTTTAAGTTGAACTTCGCTAGTGTTTTAAATTATGAACTTGAGTTGAGCGAAGTTCGTTTTATTAACGAACTTGAGCGTGAAAAAGCAATTCAAACTCAAACTCATATTAAATATTTCTGTCTGAAATATGAAAAGGAAAGTAGAAGAAGAAAAGGGCAGAAAAGAGAATGATTGTGCAAAATGGATCCCGGAAAACAGGGCACTTGGGAAAAAAAGGCTCTGGTAAAAAGGCCACCCGGAAAAAAGGGCACAGGAGAAAAGGTCATTTTTAAAATTCGGAAATCGCAAAAACAATAAAAACCAAAAAATGAATTTAATACGTTTTTAGAAATTTTAATCAATTAAATTGGTACCACTTTCATTTAGTATATATCTGAAGAATGGGGGGGGGGGGGGGTGGTCTAGGAGCCGATTGAAAGTGAATAATTGTCTTTATATCACCTTCTTATTGATTTTAATGAAACTTTCTCTAATAGTCACTTGCTGTTCATGACAAAAATACAGTGTCACACATACTTCAGGAGCTGAATTTGTCCCTTTAATCCCCCCTGCCGCCCTCCCGACGTAGAAACAGAAACACTTACGCTCTCGTTAGTGTTTAGCATGTATTTTATAATTGCGACCACTGCGCGATACTAGTTTTGTTAATTAACTTATTTATTTTTTCGCATTTTTCCTAAAGTGTTGGGGAAAAAAAAAAAAAACCTTTAATTTAAAACTAATATCTGAAAACAATTCAATAATATGAATATATTTATAGTTTTATGCTTAAAAATATAAATAGACATTAGAAAATATACTAATAATTTACTTAGTCTATCTGTAGCATGTTTAAATTTAGTTTAAAACTTCAAATCCAACATGATAATAAATCGGTAAGGAATACTAGTTTCAATCTTTTATGTTTTAAAGAAACTGTCTCTCAACCCAAGACTTTTATTACGACTATTCACATGTATAAAGAAATAGTGGAAGTCTCACAAGACAACAGAGTATACAGTTCTGAAAATAGACCACCTTCCCATGGACAGTGGACAATGAAATGTCCAAATGTTATTTGTATGAGAGTCCGGTAATTTGTCGCCCATACAACCTGCCTTCGGGCCTCCGGATAACAGTAAAGTAGTACGTCTCATAGATGGGTCCCCGGTGCCCGCCTCGCAGCGTACTGCGGCTGAGGAAGTCGCCTTCCATCAAAGTATTGATTTATATCAGTCAAGTATACAACAATGGATTCTCTCTCTCTGATTTTCTTTCTCCCCCCCCCCCCCCAATACAGTGTTGTTGTGTCCTTTTTTTTGCTGGGTACACGATCAGATTTTGCTCCCATAATAATTATCTTTATGTCCCTCCTTTCTTATCTACGATCGACCAGTCTTTCTCTTAAAGGAAAGGAAAATTGTCAATTAATTGTTATTCAAAACTTGTATGTTGCGGTCACCACAAGACTTTCTTCAATATAATTTTACTCAAATTCATGCAGTACGAATTACTTATTAAATTATTATTTATTAAAAATGTTTTCCATGATGAATGCAAACGATTTTTATCTCAGAGAATTAAGCCGAAAGAAAGTGAATTTTGAACATCAAAAGAATTATTATTATTTTTTAAAATAAGTTTTTTTTTTTTTTTTTCGTTAAAAATTAAAGAATTAAAAATTAAATTAAATTAAAAATAACTTAAATTATCCCAAATCTATTTTTAAGCCATTCGTTTTAAAAGTACTTTTTTCCTAGTTTACTGCTACTATTGCTAATAAATCCTATTGATTTTACAATCGCACGATAAAAATAACTGCCATTATGTGCATTTATGAGAAATTGTGTCTAATACTGCCACGTTAAAAATTTAGAATAATAATAATAATAATAATAATAATAACTAGCGACCCTTGATTGAGAGATACGACAAGGTGTTCATACTTTTTCATTGGTGGAAATCTCACTTTGAACGTCCGAGGCGATTTCGCGCACCGCTACCACAGACATAAGGCAGGAAGAAATTGTGACTTTCAAAAATGCATATAATTCATATTAATTGAATGTAATTTAAAATTTTTGAAGCAAATTTTCATATTCCTAAATGTTTTTTCTATTAATAGAAATAAAAATTTGCATTAATTTTCGTCAATTCTTTTCTAAATAAGTACTCTTCTAAAACCAGTTTCGTTTTCGATCAATCAAAAGAAGCAATATTAGTTTATCTCATTTTTTAATATATATAAGAAAAAAACTGAACAATTTTTATTTCTATGAGTTATACTATGTTCTTTCATCATTTGACTAAAAAGTATCGTAATATTTCTATTTTTTTAAATTATTTTCTAATGTTAGATTTGGCGATAACTTCAATAATTACACAGCCAACCTCTTTCAGAAAAAATCGCACTTTTAACGTGCGGCGTTCGGTTTTTTTCCCTCCTTTTTAGAACAATTTTGAAAATAAATTATGTAAGTTAACATTAACTAATATACGCTTATTACTATTTTATTTATTTATTTATTTATTTTTGTATTACCTGATCTTATTAAAAATTATTTTGATTAATATAACAAATATTTAGTTATAAATACAATTGATAGAGTAAAGCACATGTTTGGAAATTTTAGTGTTAAAAATACGTAACTAATAAATAAAAAGGACTTTTAATTTTTTTTTCTTTTCTTCAGGAGTATATAAATAAAGGCTAGTACATTTATTTAATCCATAAAACTTAAACTCAATAGGTGCCTTATATTTTTCTTATATTTATTAAAAAATACGGAATAAGAGGGCAAAAAGAATAAGGTTAAAAATATTAAAATACTTAATTTTCTCTTATTTATTAATTTAAAAACATAAAATTATTTTATTTGTTTTTCTATTTTATTTTATTTTTTATGGAGAAATCAAGGCATTATTGAAGTAAATTACTCTATGATGGCCAAGCGGTTCTACGGTCGAAGCTGGTAGATGGGAAGTGCCAGGTTCGATCAAAAAACATGCTCATCGATCTAACCGTTCGGAGTTTTCCGTAGTTATCTCTAAAATTCGTGTAAATACGAACTAGATCCATTTAGAAAGACCCCCCACGGACGGCATTTCTCGGCCTAGGCCCCTAATGTAGTCAATCACTCTTAAGCCATACAACCAGTCAACCATTCTTTATGGGATTAACATATGTTAGAATTTTATGTTGTAAAATTATAAGTGCTTATTTCTTTATTTTATTTCTTTGTTAATTAATTAATTAATTAGGTGTCATATTTCTTTTTATCATATACGTTATTTTTTATTTTTTATCTTTTTTTTTTTAATCATACTTTATTCAAAGGTACAAAATACGAAAAAAAAAAAAAAAAAAAAAGGAAAAAAAAAATATTTGTATTACACTTGAAGAAAAATAAACTTTTGACATGAACAATAAGGAGGTATAAAACTTTCAAAGTTAATAAATATTTTTACAAATATTCAGATTATTAATGATTATGCATTTAACTATAAAATATTGGTATGTTTTTAAGTATTAAACTAATTCAATTTTCCTAAACTGAATTATTTTAAGAAAAATATGTTGGTGTTAATGTGCCAGTTGCCTACAAAAGAAAGGCCGAGATATGGGTTGAATAACCTAAGTAAGGGGCGGTATTTTTAAGGGGTTCTAGCCCATATTTACGCTTGTGTCGGAGAAAACTACAGATAACTTCGAAAAGTTAGCCCAATGAGCGCTACCTGGTATCGAACCTGATATCTCCCGTCTACCAGCTTTGAGAGCAAAGTTAATGTTACAGTCTCAAAAACATTTGACCCCCTGAAAAACCTTTTATAAACCAACTAAAACAATTTTTAAGCATTTAATATGCTGAGAATGCATATATTTGTAAGTTATTACAATAAATAAAATTAATCAAAAAGCTAAACGTTCATATCTCAAATGAATATATCAAATCAAATTAACTGTTAAATCGTCAAATTTTTACTAATTAATTTTAATATCAATGAACTTTCTTACCAGTAACTACAAGGACAAATTTGATAAAATAAATTATTTTTTAAAATAAATAAAAATAATTATATTATTAGTATTATCAGTTTGTATAGATATATTTTTTTTAGACTACAGTTCCATAGTATATTATTAAAAACTAAAGAGTATTAAAATTCAGAATTTTTGATATGCAATATGATAGATAAGTTGGTGTAAATTATTTCTATGAATATAGAAATAAATTTAAATTTAAATAATTATAATAATAATAAAACGAATGTAACGTAATGCATAATGTATCTTAGTTTGATTGCAAAGAAAAAATTTTACGCGATCAGTGCCATGCATTGTAAAAGGGTTACTGTAACAAGAGGGAATCTGGACAAGAGTTTGTTCACTGAGCATGCGTACTAAGTACCTGTCGTATCTATGAGATTATCCAGGGTTTCTAGTAATAACAAGATCACAGCGCCACCTGTTGAGCGATTGATCTCCAAATCTAATCAGAACCAGTTTAGGTCAAGGTGCAACTAAATTGAAAGTTTGGTTAAATTTCGTTCATTGGTTCGTGAGATACAGCGTCCACAAAATGTGTGATACGCACACAGACAGACATTTCCTAAAAACAGTCAAATCGTATCCAGGATATCTCAAAATGTAGAACTCCATCAAAAGCTGGAGTTTAAAAATGTTCACTAATTTAGTACTTTCTTTTTATATGTATAGAAGTATCGAATACCTTCTACTTTAAAGCTATCAAAATAGTTATGTTATCATTATTTCTGAGGGTGACTTATTCATCTTTTCAGCTGATTTTAGCTTTTATGTAGATACACTAAATAGCAAGCAAAATTTTATAGTGATTTATCTGAAAGCCTAAAGCCGACATTGGACATGACGCAATCAAATAAAGATTAATTAAATCAAACCATGATGCTATTTTAAAAATAGTATACTTCAAAACAACGGAAACTCTAAATGATCGAATTTGTCTTCTATTAACAATTTTTTTCATACGCAAAAACAAACGTATTGGGAATTTGAGAATAAAAAATCACACAAAAACAGCGAGTCGTCCGCTATTCAGAAATGGCCGCTAAATAAATTTTTACTGCAATTAAGTTAATAAATTATAATTAAAAGTTGTAAGTATAATTAAGAATTAAATTAAGAATAATTTACATGGTAATTTAAAAATTAAATAAAGAAATTATCTATGAAAGTTTTCACAGAGTAAAAAAAATCTTCGTAGAGAAAAAAAAAAAAAATTACGTAAAAATGAATTTTAAATGAGTTTCGCTCTTTTTTAAAAATGAACTTGAACTGAGCGCGTTCATTTTTTCAGAAATGAATTTGAACGCGAACTAACTCGTTTTTTAGACGATGAACTTGAGTTTGAACTAGCTCGTTTTTTACGTGAACTTGCACAACACTGATTTAGGTTGGAGTGCATCAGTATATAAATTTATATGCAATTCTACGCAGCAGTTCCTGAGATATAGCTTACCCTTAAATTGCAGAAATATCTGTATAGTAGCGCTACCTGTCAGTCCATAAGCAATCAAATTGAATCAGCATAATGTCTCACAATGGCCTTCTCTTTTATCAAGTTTTGATTAATTATTCACAATAGAACCTGAGATGTAGCTTCCCCTTAAATTGGGGAAATTGCTGTATATCAGAGCCACCAGTTGAGCGGTTGGCATCAAAAGTTGACAGGCACTAATATAGCTCAAAGTGCATCTACATGTAAATTTTTATGCAATTCTGAGCAGTAGTTCCAGAGATGCAGTTGCCACACAATTCCCCCCCCCACACACACACACATACAAGTGCTAAGTTATTAAAATTTGGTTTGTAGAAATACCCCTCTTAGAACAAAATGCTTTGGAATACTTTCGGCTGTTCCTGCACTGAAACCAATAACAATATATTGTGATGTATCGTAGGCTTGAAATCAAGAGAAGATTGCTTTTCTTTAGAGAAATATTTTTTATTTCTCATTTACAAACACTATACGACACAACACACATACATAAAGGGTAAACGAAAACACGTAGCACATATTGCATAAAATGGTCGCTAAACTTTGGACCGAAAATAATAAAACATGAACGGCACTCAAACCAGGCATCGCTATTCTCGGCGTTGCATCATTTCTTTTTCAAACAAACTCACAACTAAAAACTCTCTTCAATTCGAAAATCTTTTCACCGTGCTGAACAAACAGCGCCCTCTCGTGAGCCTTAAAGTCATTAGTCTGAAGTCATTACAGACCTCCTCCCTTCAGGGGAGAAACTTTTCACTATTGTAGAGGGAAAAGTTTGGTTAAATGATACTTCATTAGGATAAGTCTATATTCAAAATCAATAGTCACAATGTTCAACATATTGGTCCATTTTCTTAATATCGCAATTAATTTAAAACAAGTAATAAATAAAAAAAATACGAGCAAGCACCAATTCTATGCACTGAGCTCCATTGTAACAGGAGAGCTGACTTCGCGGTCAGTCGTCTACTAGACGAATTGCGCCTCGATGAATGCATAGGGGGCAAAAAGAAAAAAAGTAGTCCGTTTTACTATGCGTCTGACAGTATTAATTCTCGATTGTTATTGTTTATTATTTCATTATTCTCCAACATATTGTTAATAAATAAAGTTAATTTGCGACTTTAAGTAGCAGATTATTTTAATATGCATTTAGTTTAATGGTTACTGGAGATATATTTTATATAACTTGCTTATAAATGGAATTGCTTATATTCCACTGAGCCCCATTGTAACAATTTGTAGCTCAGTGTTGTATTCGAAGAATCTTTTTAAATTCAAGCTAACATTTTGAGTTCCAAACTACTCTATCAACCCAATTACTTTGTTTTATTCAACCGTATTTTTCTTTCTTTCTATCCCCCCCCCCCCCCCAATTTTATTACAGAAATTATTTAATATCGAACATTCACTGCTAAAATAAAAGGGGTTATTTTATTAATTATTTTGAGGGAGGTGGTCATTTAAATGATTGGTTATTTACTTTTATAACATTATAATAAATAATAAAAAAATTTCGTTAAATGATAAATTTTTAAGATCATAATCTTTAAACAACAGAACATTTTAATATGCATTTAGTTTGATATTTACTTGAGATATTTTTATATAACTTGCTTATAGATGGAACTGCTTTTATTCCACTGAATACCATTGTTACAATCTGTAGCTCAGCGTTGTATTAGCAGAACCTTTTTAAATTCAAGTTATCATTTTAAGTTCCAAACTACTTTGTCAATTCAATTATTATTTTCTCTTACTTGTAAAGTAGAGAAAGTATTGTTTTGGGTCAAAATTTCAAAAGTGAGTTTTTTGTTATATTTACACGCTTTGGTGTCCCCTGAATACAAAAATATCATATTTTTTCGCAATAACAATACTTCCCTTACATAATGTATGCTTGGAAAGTAAAAAGAACAATAAAATCATTTTAGAGAGGTAGAGATTTGAATTTATAAAAACTATAAAATGTAAAAGCATAAATTTAAAAGAGCAATGCAATCCAGATGACTAATGTTTTTTGCTAGGATTTAAGTTGCAAAAAAATCCGATTAAAAATAAGTTTACTTTTTTATTTTTATTTTTCCTCAAAGTTTTAATTGCTGCATGCAATAGTGCGAAAAAACAGAAATTTCATAGTGCAAATTCATCATTACTATAAAATCATATTTGAATTAAAATTTAAAGAGTTTTATGTACTTTGCTTTAAATAAATAAAATGAGACATGTTTTCTCCCTAAATTTATTAAAAAAATTACAATGGTAAACATTATAGCAAATTCTACCCCTCTCATTTTTTCAAAAACTATGTAAATGACTTCTTTAACCTTACAATATTTTTTCAGACAGATACAAAGATGATTTTGTGTAAAATTTCCTTATCACTTTTTCACGCTTACATAAATATGTATTTTATCTACAATGAAAGAGATTTTCATTGTGTACCTGTAAAAAAGCTACAAATGCTGGACAAACTAAAATCTATACAGATTGTGCAACAGTGAATTATAACAATTATATAAATTTTCAGCTCAGTTGGATGAGACTTTTGTACCCTATCGCACTTTAAATAATTTGAGCCCCTGTAAAAACACTATAAATGGTAGATTCTCCAAAATCCATACAGTTCGTGTGAAAGTGATCTGTAACATGCACATAAATTTTCAGCTCATTTATATAAGGCATTTAGACGCTATCACACTTTAACAAATTTGGGCCCATAGACCACAATGTTAAAGAATTTTTTGTGTAAAAAAAAAAAAAAAAGTGCTAGATTGGTCAAAATCAATAGGCTTCATGCTATGGTGACAGACTTATAACATATGTACCAACTTTCAGCTCATTCGAACTAAGCATTTAGACGCTATGGTGTTCACTCACATACATCACCGTAAGAATATTAAATATGAGTTCAGAGTACCTGGAAACATGTTGAAACACCAAAATCTCAAATTTCGATTTTTGGTATAATTACAGAACTTTAGTGCGGAAAGTATTGTAATCATGTGAAAAATTATAGTGTTGGAACAATACGTGATTGGAGCAGCGCCATCTATCTAAATTGACCTGTATTAGCAAGTTATTTACTGTATTTCTGTTGTTTATTTTCTCTGGACTTTTAATACGTAATTCCATAAAATGCTAAACTATATTACGTTTTTTCTTAAAAAAAAAGAAAGAAAGATCTTTTGTGTAATAACAATTTTCCTTCTTTTTTATTAATGTAGACTTTTGTATTCTGCTAACAAAAAATAAGAAGCGATTAATTGATTGTACTGATAAATTACTGATATACATTACTTTGGTTATGATTTTTCTAAATTGACGTATAAATTTTAATCACGAAAATGTTAATGTTGCGTTACATTTATTTTTAAAGAAGCAGAGTGGAATTATCTTAAATGAGCACTTCTTGATATAAGAAAACACTTTTCTTTCTCTTCGATTTTTATTATGAACAGAAATGTACAACAAAAACGTTTTTGAAAAAAAAAAAAATAATAATAAAATAAATTATATGAAATATGCTATTTACTTAATACAATGGATTTATATAAAAATAATCTTACTTTCTTCTTCGATTTATGAATCAATATAAAGAGCTTTTTCTCTTACTACCGACTGAATATTAAAATAAACTAGCAATGTAAACACTCCTTAATTTTATAGCTACTTTTTTACAGTCTGTTTTGTTTATTAAATTTAATAACTGACATCTTAAACTTATTTTTACCAAAATTAAAAATATGTGGAAGAATTTTAATTTATTTACTTATAGTTAAATTATCGTTTTAAAGGTAAAAAATACAATCGTTTACAAACTTTTCAATTTGTAAAGAAAAAAACAATCGCATGAATGAAAAGCTTTGTCTGAAAAAAACAAAAATGAAATAATTAATTTTTCCCAGCTTATTTTTATTTATTAAATTAACAAAATATGATAGCGTCCGAATTAAAAAAAAAAAAGTATTTTTGTTTCAATTAAAATTGTGTAAATTTTTGTTTAAATGTTACGTTCATCAATAAAAGAAATTACGTATCGAAAATCGTTATTGCGTAAAAAATCTTTTTTACAAAATAAATAAATAAACATAATATAGTTTAGCATTTTATGGAATTACTTACCTTATTTTCTACAGCACAAACAATGCATATAAATAGGTACATCTGTATTAATCCTCAGCTAATTAAACAAATAAACAATCATTGTCTAAAACAGATGTTCATTGTTCAGGTTTATACTACGTAGTGTCAGTCAGAGCCTGATTTTCAACCTATTGTGCATTGGATCAATCACGTGACCCAATGGATCAAGAAATTTTTCTGGGCTTTCTGATCCACGACCAGTCGAGATCGGTCCATTCACTGAACGATGTGACTCTGGATCGGTCGACACCACTGAACACTTTGGCTCGGAATCAATCGACCGGTCGTGGATCGGGCGCTCTACTGAACACGCTCTTGGGTATTTGAAATATATTTTATTTCATTAAAACGTTTTATATTCACAGACAGATGATTAAATCAGGATATATTTTAAAGTATCTGTCTCCCACGTCTCTTATTATTTTTCTCAAATTTGCAATTTTAAATGACCAATGGATTTTTACTTGCACTAATTCCATTGAAAGTAATTCAAAATAAAATTTTCAAACCACTGTAAAAGCTTTAATAATATATAATTAATATTTATGTAAATGATAAGATAAAAGTAATAAAATCTTAAATGCAAGTTGAAAATTATTTATAATTATAATAAAAAAAAAAAAAAAAAAAAAAACTGCATGATAAGCAAAGGAGTCTATACAGAAAATTGTTTCTTTTGCCCCGAATGCGAACCAAAACTATCGGCACTGTATTCATACGCTCTGACCGACCTAGGTAACGTTAGGGAATAGGAAGTCAGCTCTCCTATTACAACGGAGCTCAGTGGTCCCACACCACACAACTGCACTACGCACTGTCAATTTGTCAAATCGCTTGCTGCCACCCAAGACGCTAGCGATTTTGCAAGACGCTCTAAGCACATCGACGTTAAGCACCATATACATTATCATTAAAAGTATGTTGAAAGAAACCTGAAAATACAAAACGGTGCGAACAATATTTTTACCTAGTTTTATTTCACTTATAAAGCACATGGCAGTTTGTTTCCCTTTTAAGGGCAGAGACAAGAAGGTCTATCCACAAACATTAAAATTATTTTTATGTGTGCTATGTCTATATACAGAATATACATTTTTGAGAACACTGATACTTAATATATATATATACACATATATATGTAAAAATAAATCAATAAATAATGTAAAATTAGGTTTTTTAAGTATTAGTGTTTAATGTTGAATGTGGATAAAAATAAATCCCCTGAATTTCTAATGGTTTAAAGTTGGCAGATAGCCATTCTAGTTAATATGCATGAAAGGATTCAAGAATTAAAATATTGACAGCTGGAAAGAAAAATTCTGGTTTGCTAAAAAATAAGCCTAAAATTTACATGTTCCATTAAAACAATACATCACACTTGCCAACATCCTAATTAATATTCCGTAGTGTCGGTAGCTCCACCTTCTTTTTTCAAACCACAGGGTTCGTACGGGCCTTATATTTTCCCTGGGTCTTATACCGGTAATTTTGTAGAACGATTTCCGTTATAAAATAAGTCTATTCTATTAAACTGAATTTTATTGTTTCAGAATACTGGTGTGAGACTCAGGGAAAAAATAAAGCCCGTACGAACTCTGAACCAATATATTTATAGGTATTTTTCTTCTTATTTAATCACAACTGTATTTACAGAATATATCTCTACAAATTTACCGGTGTAAAAAAAAGAGCGGGACTAACAAAATATTGATTAGGACGCTGACAAGTATGCATTACATTATTTTGAAAAGGTTTATGCTTATTCGTCTTTAACTCCTCAAACGTTGACAGCTTATATATGTGCCAGTGGCATACATCGCATTAATTACTAATTATAAAATTTTAATCAGACTATGTAAAAATTCTTTTGTTAAATAAAGATTTATAAAATTAAAAGGCAGGATTAATGTTCAAAATAAGAAAATATGCAGAAAAGAATGATTTGAGTGCAAGTCAAAATAAAATTAAATGCATAAAATTAAATTTAATATTCCTAAGAAACAAAATATATCTATTGAGTTTCAATGCACTTATTGCTTACATCTTGCTGAAAGAAATTTCTTTTACATTCAGATTTTTTAAATAGAGAATTACATAAACAATTTTTAATATAAATCCAAATCAAACTGAAAAATAAAATAAAATTTGAAAAATTTTCAGCGTAATTTAAAGGCATTTAACAAAAAACATGCTGATAAAATTCGTTTGCCACATGTACAGTCGGTAACAAAAGTGTCCGAACACTAGCAAAAATTCCTATGTAAAAAAAGTACACTTCAAACGATTTTTTTAAATAAATCCTTGTCGAATCCTATTTCTAGTCAGCCTAAGAACAAGATTGGACAAGGATTTATTTAACAAAACAGTATGAACTCTACTTTTTGTACATAGGAACTTTTGTTAGTGTTCGGATACTTTTGTTACCGACTGTATCAATAAAAGTAAATATTTTAAAGAGTGAACGAGAAGACCTTTTATTTAGAAATAAGAGGAAGGGACTCCGTGGGAAGGGATTAACACACTTGGCAACATCCTAATTAACACTTTCGCGACCGCAGACGTAGACTCACGTAATTTGAAAGACTGTAACTCCTCAAGTGGGCGTTTCATTTGCAATTTTTATGTCATTTATTTCATAAGTATATATTCAATATTCATGTTTTTTAAATGAAATATACTTTAAATACAAATACTTTGATTAGAAAGAATATAATTACATTATATATCCATTTGTAATATAAATTTGAATACAAAAAATTGGTTCTGAAATACTGTCGGGAGATTGACGCCTACAAGCAGACCATATTTTCAAAAAGTCAAAAACATGCAGTCACGAGAATGTTTATATTCCGTAGTATCATTTGCCGCGTCGTCTTTTTTTCACCAGTATTTCTTTGAGTATTGTCTTTAATATAAGTATTGTTTTATTTAATCGTAATTGCATTTGGAGAATAATACTCTACGAATTTACTGATGTGAGAAAAAGCGCGGGGCTAGCAACACTACTGAATATTAATAAGGACGTAGGCAAGTATATAAGTAGTTCTAAAACTTTACATTATAAAAGAAAATGATTTTAAATAATTCCAGTTAAACTATTCAAGTTTTATCTTAAGAAATCGATGTAGTAACAGAAATTGAGATTTATGCATACTAGCATCACACATCGAGTCAAATACGAATATGCAAAATAGTTTTATTATTATTATTAATGTTTCAGCGGCATGAAGGCGGGGCTTGTTTTCTTTTGGAATTCTTTCACAATCTCTAGCCTATATTGTTATAATTTTACAAAAATAAACCAATTTGTACAATAAACATTGAAATGTTGCTTAGAAATCAATAAGAATAACATAAAGGAAAATTAAAATACTAGTTTTTCGTCAAATTATTTACAGATATTTACTCCCAGAGAATACAGATTATGACAAGTGACGGCCTCCTAACAGAAAAAAAAAAAAAAAAAAAAAAAAAAAAAAAAAATGTCACTGCAACTCAAAAAATGATGTTAGGAACGAGCTGTAAATTTGGAAACCCATGTTTTTGATGATGCCTGCTCTATTTGTGCAAATATTAATATAGGTCATAATAGCACTCGTGCGACGTAAAACCAAACCATCCAACCATCATAATTTTTTCCAATATAAATTTATTAAAAATTTTCATACTTAAAAAAATGTTATTTGTCAAAAATATGCATGGAATATGTCTGGGTCGCTTCATTCAAACGCATAAAAAAAAAAAAAAAAAAAAAACAGAATTTGAATATAATAATTGTTTCTGTAGATAATGTTTACCACATTCATTTAACATTTGGCATGCCCATACTTTGACAGCTTATAACTCTATGAAAAATTGAGCGAAATATATAAACTATATAATTTTCCGCGATGATTTTATCCAAATAATTCAAATAAAATGTAAAAAATGGTTGTCATTATTAAAATCAATGTAGTTCATGCCAGTTTTAATATTTAGGCGACACCCTGAGCAAAATCTAACTATGCCATTATAAACTAGACGTTATTTCATATCGATTGGTACCAACCGCATGTTTCTACAAAAATTTATGGGGAAATTAGGTGCGGGACGGCCTTTTTTTTTTTTTTTTTTTTTTTTTTTTGGCTGCCTGTATCATAAATTTTCTGCATAAAATTGGTGATGGCAAAAAGGTGAAAATTCTTCATTCCTGAAAGTGACATGGAAGAAGAGCTCGGAGTACCAACCTTGGTCAGAGATTGAATCCATACTTGCCTACGTCCTTATTAATATTCAGTAGTGTTGCTAGCCCCGCGCTTTTTCTCACATCAGTAAATTCGTAGAGCATTATTCTCCAAATGCAATTACGATTAAATAAGACAATACTCCAAAGAAATACTCTCCCTATTGTCCTTTTTTGTATTTGAATATTGTAAGATTCGTACACCTCAAATTAAATGTCATGTTTAGAAAACACAGTAAAGCGAGGCTTACTGCTTGGAACAATAATACGCATTCGATAATCATTTTATTATTATTATTATTAATATTTAAGAATTTTTATAGGATTTTTTAAAACAAATTTTTTGTTTTAATCTTGTTGTAACTTTTTTGCATTTGTTCACTGTACCGTTTTTAAGCTTTATGTTATTTAAACTTTATCGCATGATGTAACATAATAAAATATTAAATTTTTATCAAATGTATTTTAAAACAGAATAAAACAGTGGAAAACAGTTTATATATATATATATATATATATATATATATATATAAACTGCTGTTTTGACAAAGTGTAATATTATTTATATTTGATTAATTCTAATCATGGCAAAAATTCATATTTATTATGAAAAAAGAATTTAAAACAAAGTAATATGTCCTATTACTTTTAAAGATATAGATCTTACACTTGTAATAATTAGGAATTCAAGTACAGTAGACTACTGTACAATGCGGGATATTCGTTCTGGGACATAGGAAATCATGTTATGTGGTACATTCATTATCAGACCAATTTATGCAAGTTCAGACCAATACTGAATATTTTATTTTATTCTATTTTATTTTGTTGTTTTGCTTTGTTTTGTATTGTTTTCTAAGTAAGTTTTCGATGTTTACGATACAAATTAACCAATTTTCGTAAAATTAACACATTGCAGAGGGCATTTTTTGATGGCATTTAAAAAGAATAATAAACCCCACCCTCTGACATTCTCTGAAACAGTTCTTTATTTTAAAAAATGTTTCTTGTTTCCTTAATTATATTTTGTTTGACTCTTTAGAGAACTCTAGCCTATATAAACGAATGAAATTTACCGTTTCCATTGTTGATGACAAAATTTCAGTTATTTAATCATGAATTTGTTGAATAATTTCATGGTTAGTAATACTTTTGTCATTACTAATATGTCGTTAGTATATATCATTAGTATATATCATTAGTATTAGTATATGTCATTAGTATTAGCATGTCATTACATGCTTTTGTCATTGCTCCTTTTTATTGGATATTAAATATCCTTTCTCAGAGTTTTGTTTATATCTTGTTATCTATATTTTCGTATATTGTATATTGTAGGTTTGTACAATTCAAATTAAATGTAACACTTTATTGATACATTTTCATGCGGGGCTTACTGTATAAAATAAAAATATACACACAGAAGTAGATAAATTATGTTTTCTTAATTATTGAACTTTTTTTTTTACCGCTATCATCATCATTATTATTATTATTTTATCTATCTATATTTCCGTAACTGAATATTGTAGGATTAATATGACTCAAGTTATTTAACATTTTAACGTATGAAGTCAGTGGCGGATCGAGAACTTGACTTTTTTTTTTGGGGGGGGGGGCTAAGATTTTTGAAAGTGTTATTCTAGACCAATAAAAAATTTTCAATTGCTATATTCAATTGTAAATGTCAGTGTTTTTTGGGGGGGGGCTTCAGCCCCCTAGCCCCCCCCCCCCTTAAATCCGCCACTGTGTGAAGTGACGTAATAAACTATTTCTTTTATTCAAAACTAGCAGGCTTTGCCCTTTTCGCTGGTCACTATTTTTAATTGAATCATTATGATTAATGAATTATCAAAATTGCATTAATTTTTATCATGTGAAAAAAAAAAAAAAAAAAAAAAAAAAAAAAAAACTCTGATCGGGAAAAATGTCGCACTACACTGCCGACGCGCACACGCACGAATGCATATATATGTGCGCTGCGTGCGCGTATTCCTTCATTACCCTTATGAAATCTCAAAATTCCATGTTATTACTCATAAACTTCTTTCCTTAAGAAAAGGGATTAAAAAAAAAAAAAAATCATTTCTGATCGGGTAAAAACTCACACCGGGTCCCCTCTGCCTTCGTCAGCGTAGACCCGTGTGCGCGAAGTGCTCACGAATTCATATAAACGCCCGTTGCGCGCGCGTATTCCTTTACCACCCTTCCTGTCCCTCCTTAATTTTACACTTTCGAAAATATCCTCATTCGACTCGTAGGCACCCAAAACCTATATATACCAATTTTGAACGGTATAACTCAATTTCTAATTTTTTGGCCCCCTTGAGGACATCTTAAAACATATAAATCAGGTGAAATCTCGAATAATTGCCATTAGCGCCCTCTATTGGATAAATTTAATGTAGGTTAGTTGATAATATAAAAGTACTTTAAAATAAATTTCGAATGATGTATTAAAAATAATTTAATCATAATTAGTATTTGAAATATTGAAATTTTAAAATATTACAGCGCCATCTGGCGGAAGAAATTTCTGTAATCTACTGTTCAATTCCAAATCAACATAGCTTTCTAATGATGTATTACTTATGAAATTATTTTAATTAGTAGCTGAGATACAAAAGAAAACCTCATCAGGAGAAATTAAAACGTGTAAATCTGGTGAAATCTCGAATTCCACTTTCGATAATATAAAAGTTCTTTAAAATATCTTTCGAATGATGTATTAAAAATAATTTAATCATATTCAGAATTCGAAATATTGAAATTTTAAAATATTACAACACTATCTGGCGGTAGAAAATTCTGCAATCTACTGTTCAATTCCAAATCAACAAAGCTTTCAAATAATGTTTTACTTATAAAATTATTTTAATTGGTAGTTGAGATAAAAAAAAAAAAAAAAAAAAAACTAATCAGGAGACTTTAAAACGTGTAAATCACGTGAAATCTCGAATTCCATTACTTACGGTAGTCGGTTAATGGAAGGTGACAAAAATGTGTGGCGTCTACTCTTGAAATTCAATTCAAATAAGATTCAAAATGACATATTACTTTTGAAATTATGCTAATTAGAAGCTGACATACAAAAATGATATAAACACTAATTTAAAACGACTTATATCTGAATTTTTCGTGGTTTTCTCCGAAACTTGCGTAATTCCGGGCTAAATACTGTTAAAAATCAATAGTTTGAAATATAAAAGGAGTATCAGAATTCGAAATTCTGCAAAATATAAAGGAATAAAGGCGTTCTGCGTTTTCCGTTGTTTTCTCCGAAACAACCGTTCCCTTTCCACGTTTTTGCCCCTTCCCCCCCCCCCCCCCTTTCCGTCCCTTCTAATAATTTTACAATTGAATACATTCGCATTCGATGTATCTTTCCTTAGAACCTAATAATACCAATTTCAAACGCTGTAACTCTTTTTTTTTTCCCTTCGCCCCCCGCCCCTCCCCCTCAAGCCCTTCCTTATAATTCTACACTTCCAAAAATATTCAGAATCGAATTATCGGGCGTTAAAACCAAATATTACGAAATGTCAACGGCATATCTCAATTTAAAATATATATTACAAAATATAAAACAAAATTTAATCTAATTTTATTGTTTATCCGGATATTTTCATGAAAATTGAACAGTAGCTTTATAATATGCTGTCTAAGCCGAATATTAATTCAAATGTAACGTGAATGAAAATTTGAAAAAGTTTTAAAACTGCAATTTTTATCCCCACTGTAAAACACGTAACATCTTGATCGGTTACTATCATTTCCTTTTTCATGGCAATCGTCTCGCATTTGAAAAGATGTTGCCACAAAAAATTCATACTTTAGTTAATTTTAAAAAATCTAATTGTTGACACCGATAAGCCGCTTGCACACTTTAATTCAGAAAAAATTCCCCTTTCATTTGGTACTGAAATCGTAATGATCGGACAAATATTTCTAATTCATCTTCCACTTTTTCCAATTTTAACTCTGTTAAAATATCTTTTATTATGCAATGGCGGTAAATTTCAGTCATTGAGATCGCTTTTAGATTAGGCATGATTCTACATTTTAATTAATATCTCCACAATTAATTAAAATTTTTAAATTCTGTTTTGAAGAGGACCTCGGCAAGGCTCCAAGAGCATCCGTATGTCAATTCTCGTATTTCTGCGTTCAATAGGGGCTGAACGTATAAAAGAACAGACAGACAGACAAACCTTTCCTTTTATTGTTATAGACTAGCAGGCTACGCCCGCTTCGCTGGTCACTATTTTTAAATGAATCACAATAATTAATGATTTCTCAAAATTGCATTAATTTTTATCATATGATAAAAAATAAAAAAAAAATCTGATCGGGAAAAATGTCACACCGGGTCCCCACTGCCTTCGTAATGTAAATCAGGTGAAATCTCGAATTCCATTCCCTACGGTAGTCGGTTAATGTAAGTAAAAAGAAAAAGAAAATTTTTTATGCCCCCAAAACCTATATATACCAATTTTGCACGGTCTAACTCAGTTTCTAATATTTTACCCTCCTGCCCGCGTTCTTTCCCTCACCCCCCCTCCAATAATTTTACACTTTCGAAAATATCCTTATTCGACTCGAAGGCCCCTAAAACCTATTTAGACCAGTTTCGAACGGTCTAACTCGATTTCAGATTTTTTGCCCCACTTCACGACACTTTAAAACATGTAAATCAGGTGAAATCTCGAATTTCATCACCTATGGTAGTCGGTAAATGGAAGTACAAAGAACAAGGAATATTTTTACCTTAAGCGCATTCGTTGCTATAAAAACTTGCATCCTCTTTCTATATATATATATTACGCTTGTTAGAATAAAATTTATCTTGCAATTAAAATGTTTTTTTTTTTTATTGACTGAAATCGATGAAATTTGAATTGCAAGTTTGTGTTTAGCTGAGATACAAAAGAAAACATAATCAGGAGACCTCAAAACGTGTAAATCGTGTGAAATCTCGAATTCCACTTTCAAAAATTTAAAAGTACTTTAAAATACCTTTCGAATGGTGTATTAAAAATAATTTAATCATAATTAGAATTTGAAATCTTGTACTTTTAAAATATTACAGCGCCATCTGGCGGTGGAAATTTCTGTAATCTACTGTTCAATTCCAAATCAACAAAGCTTTCAAACGATGTATTACTTATGAAATTATTTTAATTAGTATCTTAGATACAAAAGAAAATCGATTCAGGACACCTCAAAACGTGTAAATCAGTTGAAATCTCGAATCCTACTTTCGATAATATAAAAGTACTTTAAAATAACTTTCGAATGATGTATTAAAAATAAGTTAATCATAATTAGAATTTGAAATTTTGAAATTTTAAAATATTAAAGCGCCATCTGGCGGTAGAAATTTCTGTAATCTACTGTTACATTCCAAACCAACAAAACTTTCAAATGATGCATTACTTATGAAATTATTTTAATTAGTAGCTGAGATACAAAAGAAAACCTAATCAGGAGACCTTAAAACGTGTAAATCGGGTGAAGTCTCGAATTCCACGTTCGATAATATAAAAGTACTTCAAAATATCTTTCGAATGATGTATTAAAAATAATTTAATCGTAATTAGAATTTGAAATATTGAAATTAAATATATTACAGCGCCATCTGGCGGTAGAAATTTCTGTAATCTACCGTTGAATTCCAAATCAACAAAGCTTTCAAATGATGTATTACTTATGAAATTGTTTTAATTAGTAGCTGAGATACAAAAGAAAACCTAATCAGGACACCTTAAAACATGTAAATCAGGTGAAATTTCGAATTCCATTCCCTACGGTAGTCGGTTAATGTAAATAAAAAGAAAAAGAAAAATTTGTATGCCCCCAAAACCTATATATACCAATTTTGCACGGTCTAACTCAGTTTCTAATATTTTACCCTCCTGCCCGCGTTCTTGCCCCCCCCCCCCCCCTCCCAATAATTTTACACTTTCGAAAATATCCTCATTCGACTCGTAGGCCCCCAAAACCTATTTATACCAGTTTCGAACGGTCTAACTCGATTTCAGATTTTTTGCCCCACTTCACGACACTTTAAAACATGTAAATCAGGTGAAATCTCGAATTTCATCACCTATGGTAGTCGGTAAATGGAAGTACAAAGAACAAGGAATATTTTTACCTTTAGCGCATTCGTTGTTATAAAAACTTGCATCCTCTTTCGATATATATATTACGCTTGTTAGAATAAAATTTATCTTGCAATTAAAATGTAATTTTTTTTTTTATTGACTGAAATCGATGAAATTTGAATTGCAAGTTTGTGTTTAGCTGAGATACAAAAGAGAACATAATCAAGAGACCTCAAAACGTGTAAATCGGGTGAAATCTCGAATTCCACTTTCAAAAATTTAAAAGTACTTTAAAATACCTTTCGAATGATGTATTAAAAATAATCTAATCATAATTAGAATTTGAAATCCTGAACTTTTAAAATATTACAGCGCCATCTGGCGGTAGACATTTGTGTAATCTGCTGTTTGATTCCAAATCAACAAAGCTTTCAAACGATGTATTACTTATGAAATTATTTTAATTAGTATCTTAGATACAAAAGAAAATCGATTCAGGACACCTCAAAACGTGTAAATCAGTTGAAATCTCGAATCCCACTTTCGATAATATAAAAGTACTTTAAAATATCTTTCGAATGATGTATTAAAAATAATTTAATCGTAATTAGAATTTGAAATATTGAAATTGTAAAGTATTATAGCGCCATCTGCCGGTAGAAATTTCTGTAATCTATTGTTCTATTCCAAATCAACAATTCTTTGAAATGATGTATTACTTATAAAGTTATTTTAATTAGTAGCTGTGATACAAAAGAAAAACCTAATCAGGACACCTTAAAGCGTGTAAATCACGTGGAATCTCGAATTCTATTAATTACGGTTGTCGGTTAATGGAAGGCGACAGAGATTTGCGGCGTCTACTCTGGAAATTCAGTTCAAATAAGTTTCAAATAACATATTACTTTTGAAATTATGCTAATTAGAAGCTGAGATACAAAAATGATATAAACACTGCTATTAGACGACTTATGTCGGATTTTTTCGTGGTTTTCTCCGAAACTTGCGTAATTCCGTGCTAAATATGTTAAAAATCCATAGTAGGAAATGTGAACGGAGTATCAGAATTCGAAACTCTCCAAAATATTAAAGAATAAAGGCGTTCTGGTTTTCCGTCGTTTTCTCCGACACAACCTTTCCTTTTCTACATCCCCCCCCCCCTTCTTTTCCGTCCTTTCTCATGTATCAAGGAACCAGCAAGATTGGGACTTGAAGTTGCCATTGTTCCTGCTGGCTTATCGAAGTGCTGTCCATGAAACCACCGGCTATACTCCAGCCCAGATGCTGTTTGGACGTGAACTTCGTCTCCCTTGTGATCTCCTGTTTGGTTGTCCACCCGATGCGCCTTCATCGCCCGAGGAGTACATCCAAGATCTCCAGGCACGATTTGAGGACGTTCACAACTTTGCTCGGGAGCGAATTCACATTGCATCGGAGAAAATGAAGACAAGGTACGATCTAAAGGCTACGCAACATGAGTTTCAGGAAGGAGAGAAGGTCTGGTTGTGGAATCCTGTTCGACGCAAAGGACTCTCTCCCAAGTTACAGTGCAACTGGGACGGACCATACACAGTCTTAAAAAGGCTGAATGATGTAGTGGTGCGGATCACTAAAACACCTTCATCAAAACCGAAGGTGGTGCACTATAATAGGCTAGCCAAGTACCACAAGTAACGGTAATATTAAAATTAAAAATGTAAATACTGGTAAAATTTGCGCATGCGTAATGTAAATATTTGTATATAAATATTTGTACATATTTGTGAATTTTGTAAATATTTGTATATAAATATCTGAACATATTTGTGAATTTTGTAAATATTTCTCACTTGATTTGTATTTCTATTTTATCGTTATATGCAACTTAGTTTTTGTGTTTTAGATTGTGTAAATTTGTTTAGTTTCGCCTCTTGACCAAGGGTTGCACTGCCCGGGACGTGCAGTCCTTGGGAGGGGGGCAGTGTTACGAAATTGTAAATAATTGTGTTTATTTTTGTATAAATTCTTTCAAAGAGGCTTAGTAAGTTGATAAAGTGCTAATTTTGTGCATTTCTAGTCGTTTTAGCGTTGAAATAGCCTTATTTTCCCTTAAAAACGCATTAAAAAGGCCCAGTAATGCAGGTAATGGATTTGGCGCCAAATTTGGCGACTTTTTCCCACCTTGGCGATTTTTTTGGCGACCTTGGCGAGAAAATCCTTATATGGGATATACCAAATATGGAAGCTGTAAGTTGATTGGTTGACCACTTTCTAGAGTTTTCTCGAAAAATCTGGGTTCCATGGAACAGCATATAAGGAGCGCTTCCTCGCCAAGGCAGTCAGTTCAGTTCAGATCTCAGCCAGCTTTGCTAGTGCTTGCATTGCTCTTGAGCCTCTTTGAGAGAGACTTGCTTCAAGTGTTATTGGTATACAGTTTGTACTGTGGATTTGCTATTGACAGCTGTTGTTTAAGCTGTGTTTACTGTTTGAATTGAAGCTGATACTTGGTTTATAGACCTGCATTTTTCTGGAATTTTCTGTGAATAAATTACTGAATTTTTGTACGTTTGGCCTTTCATTCTCAGACAACTCACGAACCCCCAAGTACGCAACAGTATTTTTAAAACTATTTTCATTGGAAAACATGTGCTACTACTGACACTTTTAATATGTTATTACAAAAGTTACATTGAAATGTGTTACTACATAAAAACAATTTCATAAAATTTTCAATTATCCAGATACTTTCTACAGAGGATTAAAGGAAGAAAAAAAATTTAAATTTAAAAAAGTACCTAAGATTTTTTTTTTTTTTTTTTTTTTACACAAAAGTTTATTTTATTTTAATTGTATTAACTGCAAATTTAATTTTGAACTGCAGAAATATTTTTGTGTGTACTTATTTTTATCCACTACATAAATTAAACATTTTGTTTATTATGAGATACCACAATTTGTTTCATGTTTCATAAAGATAATAAATTTTAACAAAATCTTAATTATGTCAGTATTTGAATTTAAAAAAAAAAAAATATCACTTTTGACAGCAGACAACAGGCATTTGCTACTGTCAGCTTTCAAAAGAGTATACTTGAAAATCGAAGGGAAGTAGCATAAACATTTATCAAACATACTTATTGCATGATTATTGCTAATTTAATATCCCTATAATTTATTACTTCTGATCTTGTAAATGTATGATATAATATACACGATGATATATTACTTACATGATTTGATTTTATGAGCAATCTATCCATTGTTATTATACATCCCAGTTTTTCATCAATGTTCTATCACTTTCAACAATCTATTCTTTAAAAAAATTATGTGCTCTAATACGGAGCACATCAAAGAAGCAACAAAAGACGTAGATTAAGATTATCACACGGTACATTTAAACAAATTCGATTAAAAGAAAAGAAAAAAAAAATTAAATCGTAAAAACGCAATTAAAACACACTTATTTCAAATGTAAACAAGATTTGATCCATTCGCCTTATGACGTAGTGCGCGAGAAATCTCAAATAGCTAAAAATTCGCGCATCTATGAAATGGCACCCCCCTGCCTTTTGCAACCCCTCATGTTATTTTAAAGCACGACTTTGTCCCACCTCAAAATATTTTGAAGTGCCTCAATGTCATGACAAAATTTTTCCGCGTCCTACCCACCCAACACTACTGCCGCCTAGGGATGGGTAAAAGAATGAAGAACGGTTCATCTGAACAGTTCTGGACGAAAAACCGAAAGAACTGTTCACTTTCGCCAAAAAGAACCGTTCACTTTTGCCATTTCCTGTTTACTTTCGCCAATGCAACACTGAATATTTATCTCTCACTTGTGTATGATTGCTTCACATGATGCTGGTTTTAATCGGGGAAGAAAGGTTGCCAGGCAATCAGCCTTTATTAGTATTAACTATGGAGTTCTAGAAAAAAAAAAAAAAAAAGAATATCGCTTGATTGGCGAGACGGCGATAGAAAATCTGTTCATTTAAAATTGAGGCAGAAACCAGTCTAGTTTGCGGAACAGGAGAACAGAATGAACAGAATGAGCAGATGAACAGCTCAGATGATCTGGAGAACTGTGGGAACCTCGGAACAGTGGAGTTCTTCACTGTAAAAAAATAACTATTACCAGCTGCAAAAAACTCTCTTTGATTGGAGAAAATAATTATTTTCTCCAATTCTTGCAGCTGGTAATAGTTATTTTTTTACAGTGTTGGGAGTAGGTGTGAACAGTTTTGAAAAGGAGGATAGTATTTCCTTCTTGAGGGATAGAACGAAAACGCGTTAAGCGGCGCGTTGCTAATTAAAGGACATTTTTCGCACTTATTCGCGCGATAATCAAAGCAGATGGTTTTCAATAAGTACTGATTTTCTTCTGTATATTATGCGAGGGATTATTTATTTGTTTTAGGAAATTGTTCTGAAATTTCGTGTAAGAAAAACATAACGTGGGAAAAGGGATATATCAATGAAATAAGATTTAAAATATCGTTATCCCCTGTTATTAAAGAAATATCAATATTCTACGATATATTTATATTTAATCCAGCCTTTTTCTGGAAAATAAATTTTTAACTGCATAGATGTGGAGGGGAATATTATTTTGTTATTTGTTTTCTTTTGCACAAAAATTGAAATACTATTATGATTTGAAGCTTGAATTTTATTTTATTTTACGTCCTTGTGTTGGGCAGTGGCATAAATAATTTTTTTTCTAAATTTAATTTTGAGGTTTTTGAATTTTCTACATTTAAAGAAGTTTAATTTATCGATTACTATTATACCAATTACATTAATATTATTATTGTTATAAACAAAAATTATTTGAACAAACATGTTTAATCTAGTGAAAATAGATTCAATTCATTGTTTACAATATAATTTGATTTAAGGAAAATATTTCAAAACGCGTTGTTCGTTTAACTTTAAATGAAGAAGCTATATTTAATGTATCGAAACACCTCTTCATTTTATTTTAATCTGATGAAGATAGTTTTTAAGCAACGAAACGCGTTTCACCTTTGTTTTATCTGATGATGACAGATTTATTATATTGAAACGTATTTCAATTTCATTCGGTGATGATTCATTGAATCTATAGTTTTAGGTTTATACGATAAATACAGGATGTATCCCTTTAATTTTATCTGGAGAGAGAGAGAGGAAAAGAATAATAATAATAATAATAATAATGAAAATGTGTCTCAGTTCGATCAGATTATAATAGATTAAGTCTATTGTAATAATTTTATCTATCGAAATATCGTTGTAATTTTATAATCGATTTTATGTATTGCTTATCTGATGAAGATAGATTTAATACTCTGAAACGCATTTCATTTCATGCTTATTTGATGAGTACATATCTTATTGCATCAGAACAAGTTTCAATTTTATTTGATGAAAAGTTTAATCTATCGTTTTAGTTTTTATATGTTGAAGGTAAATTTAATGCACCGTTTTCGTTTGATGTGACGAAGGTCATTATCATTTTAAATTTCGACAGTGTAAAAAAATCATGCCGATTTTAAATTTTGGAATATAAATAAATAAAGAATTCTTTATAAATTAAAACTTAATTTAGGGACACTTTTTCTTTTTCATTAATGTCTATTGACCTATATAAAAACATACGGTAACTGTGTTGCGTTCCCTGGCAACGGTT
Source organism: Salticus scenicus (assembly GCA_963930645.1). Lineage (NCBI taxonomy): Eukaryota > Metazoa > Arthropoda > Arachnida > Araneae > Salticidae > Salticus > Salticus scenicus. Next base: position 268,753,262 of record OZ005658.1, read on the forward strand.
ACTATATTCATTTCTTAAAATTTTGTTTGCATTTTACTTTGAACAATAGTTTTAATATATTTTTTAACTTGTTGCCAATTATTTTGACAATATAATTAATTTTCAATGTTAAATAATGGGAAAAATTCATTTTTCCATTTCTCTTGCACGTTTTCACTCAATTTTATTTTTAATATTTATTTTTCTTTTTGAATATTTTTTTTCGTATTGCGAAGTAAAAAAATAAATAAACGCTTTTAAGTAGTCTCTTTTTTCTGACAGTAATAATAGACAGCTCACATATCAAGTTTGATGCTTATACGCTTTAGATGCTGAGATATAACCTTTCCATACACGGAGGAAATTACAGTTTAAATGATTCACCTGCCAGCCGATATATACCTATTTTGACATACATAGTTTTTCATAAGAGCGCTTTCAAGTATTAAGTTTTGTGAAATTTTACACTATAGAAGCTGACAAAAGTTTTCCGGAAATGGGGGCAATCACATCATATCATCGTTGCTTGTTGGGTGATATAAAAGAGAGCTTGATTGTCACCAATTTATGTCAAGATGCAACTAAATATATTTAAGTGTTGTGTATTAGTTCTTGATCTAGAGCTGCTATATATTTTTTGTCACTCACACAGATGAACGGAGATTTTCTTTTCTTTTATTTATTTATGTATTTATTTTTGTGGTCAAATCGTGTTTAAGACATTTTAAAACGTGTAAATACGTCGGAAGTCGAAATTTTTTACAAATCCAACACATTCATATATGAATGCAACTGAAAGTAAACATTCCTCATACACTCTGTCGTATAAATATGCATATAGGTATTTAGCTTGCTAAAATAAAAAATAAATAAATAAAATAAAATAAATGTTTTAACGGTTTATTTAAAATATTTAGAAAAAAAAAAAAAAAAAAAAAAAAAACAGAGAGAGAGAGAGAGAGAGAGAGATTTTCGGGTCATTTTTGTTTATGCTTAATGTATAGATAAATAGATAGACGACCGATTGAATTTAAGGGCATCACACTACTGTCTTTTCATGATGGATCATTTCCATACTCAAAAGTTATACTTTGTTTATATTATGTTTACAGTCAAGTTTATAATATCCTATTGTTTATAAATCTTAATGCACATGCTTATTTATTTTTTTTAAAACAAAAGTTACATGCATTTGTGTTTCTATTTTTCCTCAGAAATTAAAAATAGATTTCAGAAAATTTTAAATTAATAAAGAAATTTATAAAATCAATTTAAATAACAATATATACTGAAAAATCAATTTCCTTCCTCTGTGTTTGAATTCTAGATATCAAATGTTTAAAATGTGTTTTAGCCTTCTATAAAACGAAATAAAATCTACATATATATTCCCAGTTAAATTTGAACCACGTGTTTTACAAGTGCAATTAGAAAGAAAAAACAATCTCGATGTTTCACATATTCCTTAAGGACATCTGTGTTTTCTCATAGCAGAAGTGCTGAATTAAGAAATACAAACAGCTCATTTCGAAAAGATCGATCTCTTCTAGTGAAAGACAAATGCCAATGCACATTTCATCGGAAGAACGCAGCGAAATGTTCAGGGAGGGTACCAGAAACCGTTCATTCTCAATTTCCGGTTGGTTTCCTCCATTAGACCCGTCCAGAACATTCTGCGGAACCGTTCCGAGTTTTCAAAGAACTGTTCTTCTCGTCCTTCAAAAAGAACGGGAATGCCCATTTCTACACTAGCGTCTGTGGATGCAATGTGGTACTATGGAGCCGAACCAATCAAAATCTTTCTTGCATTTCTCCTCTGTATTCTTTTATGACAGCGTCTTTGATTGGTTAAGACAAATGATTACCATCATGTTAGCGAAAATGGGTTTCTTGGCGCACCTTGGCGTTGGCGATATATTTCATCTATGTTTATGTTTATTTGTTTTTTCTTAGTATCATTATCATTTTCTCTATTGTAATCTGTGCCTTTTCTTTTTTTTTTTTTTTTTTTTTTTTGGTAAGATAGTTCGATCCAATATTAAGCTATCTATTGTATATTTATATATTAATGTTTGGTAAACAGTAGAAAAAAGGAATAATTTTTATTTGAACGTTATAACATTAGTAAATATGCTATCTCCTGATAAATTAAATTTTAGGTTTAATAATAATAATATGTTGCTTGTTACTTGTACATGTTTAATTCTAAATATTTAACTGTTTAATTTTGTATATATCCTTTGTTAATTAAGAAAAAAGAAAAATTAGTTTTATAATTGATTTTATTAAGGCTTTTTTTATTTTGAAAAAGGCAAAAACAATAATAATGTAACAATTTTGTCAAATGTCTTTAACAATCTTCTTGTAAATATTAATTTTATATATCTGCGTAGCATAGTTGAAGCTGGATGCTGTTAAATTAATAAATAATAATAATAATAATAATAATAAAACTAGGTTTAGATTATGAATTCTCATTGTTATATTAAAATACAGTATACGAACAAATAAAAGTAAGCTTAATGACAAATTTATCATCTACCACTTGTATTTTATTTATTTAATTTTTAATGCAATATCTATAAATGTTAATTTGCAGCAAATTATGCATTAAAAACTTAAAGTACTGTGCAAAGTCCTGTTAATAATATAATTTATAATATGTATTGAATTAGTTAAAGGCTAATGGTAGACTATTTTGTGCCACACATGCTTTAAAAAGTTATATATTTGTAAAATCAACCAATTTTTTTAAAATTTTTTAACCTATCAGCTTCAGATTTCAATTAAACATTTGATAATCATTCTTTCTTTTGAAATAAATGATAAAATACTCTTAAAAATGTTTTATTTCATTTGATTTTTTGAAAAATCAGCATTTTTTAAAGCTTAAATAAACACATTCTTATGTTTTATGAGATAAAAAAGTTTCTGACTCTCATTTTAAAGAGAATTTCATGAGATTTTATTTGATTTTATTAGGTAAAAACATATTTTTATTTATTTATAAAGATAGTTTTTTGTAAACTTTTTTTTTTTTTTTTTAAGTTTTTTTTTGTAATACTATCAGCTATTATAACTTAAACCTTTTAATAAGGATTTATGACAAGTTACTGTACATGTAAGAGTATCATTATCATATATTTTGTTTACATGATAAAAGACCTCATTTTTAAAGTCAATAATCTATAAAAGATGAATAACCTATCCATTTTATTATGGTCGAAGAATTCATAGTCTAGTGTAGGGAAGGGGCCGGCACCTGGGAAAACAACTAAACCCCTACACAATAAAGCTATGAATGAGACTCCAGGTGTCAGGTTGAAAATCAACCGTGAAAGGCCTAATTATGTTCTTTATAATCTTTTGTTGATATTGTTCTTAAACTTTAAAGAAAATTATCTGTTGAGTGTAAAACAAACAATAACTGTTAAGCTTATGTTTTATGCTCTGACTGAAAGTTAATAATACCTAATGTAACCCAATCTTTACGAAATCTTAAATTTGGCATTGGTTCGGTGTTAGTATGACAAAGACTGCACTGTTGGAAGGGGTGGTCTGACCCCACCCCACTTGATGCCTTGTGTCGAAAGGTTATGGTTCGAAATTTTAAATTTTGGGTGGGTTGGGTGTTAGTATGACAAAGAATACATACTGTTAAAAGGAGGAAGGGGCGTACCTCCCCATGGTGCCTGATCTCGAAAAAAATATGGTCAGAATTTTAAAAAAATTTAAATTTGGGGTTGGTTGGAATGATAAACAATGCACTGTTAAAAGGAGGGAGAGTCTCTCCCCCCCCCCCACACACACACACAAACACGTACGCACACGGTGTCTTATCTCGAAAACTTATGGTCCAAACTTAACGAAATTTTAATTTGGGGATGTTTACAGTGGCGGATTTAAAGGGGGGGGCAAAAGTACTAACATTCACAACTGACTATTACAATTGTAAACTTTTCTTTGATCTGGAATAACACTTTGAAAAATCTTAGCCCTCTCCCCTCGCCCCCCCCCCCTCCAAAAAAAAAAAAAAAATAAATAATTAAAAAAAGTTAAGTTCTAGATCCGCCATTGTGGTTAGGTATTAGTATGACAAAGAAAGCACTGTTGGAAGGGAGAGGGTCCTACCCCCCCCCCATGGTGTCTATCACGAAAAGTTACAGTCCTATATTTACGAAATTTTAAATTTGGCATTGGTTGGGTGTTAGTATGACAAAGACTGCATTTTTGGAAGGGGTGGTCTAACCCCCCCCCCCTCGATGCCTTATGTTGAAAAGTTATAGTTTGAAATTTGCAAAATTTTAATAAATAATCTAAGAATTTCTTTCTTATCTGTACAGAATATAAAATGTATACAAAGAAAAAATATATAAATTTGTTTTGAATTATTACTTTCTTCTATATTAAATAGGACATACTGGATGTGTAAAAAATTCTTACTTGCAATTTTCAGTGTATTTACACATTTTGAGGGGATTAGAACACAATTTGACCATTTTTGAAAATGTCTGTTTGTCTGGTAAAAATTTTATGTAGCAGCTCTAGTTCAAGAACTAATGCACAGAATTTCATATAAATTTATACACAGGGGGAAAAAAAGTGCACATCAGTTTTTGATGCAAGTCACTCAACAGGTGGCACTGTTATACTGTGATTTCTCTCATTTAATTGAAGACTATCTCAGTTTCTATTGTGTGTAATAATAATAAAAAAAAAGTATGCCATAGGGCTATCATGAAACATGTTTAATTTCTGTGCACATCGGCCAATAGGTGATGCTGCTATACTTCAATTTTTCCTGTGAATAGGGAAGTTCATTGAGATTTATTTGTGTATAATTACACAAAATTTTCTATGTGAGAGGGCCATTTTTATAAAACATCATGTTGATTCAATTTTGGTGCATATTGGGCGATAGATGACAATATTATGCTGCAATTTACTCTGTCTATAGGAAGACTAAATCTCAATATCTATAACATTTAACTGCACTTAACTTGATATGCAAGATAAATAATATGAGAATGAAAACTGGCTTAATTTGGGTGTATATTGACCTACAGGTGGCGCTTTTCCTCACTTTTTGTGATTCTCCGCATGGCTACATCTCAACCTTTTGATTAAAATTGCACTAAACTCCATATCTAAACTCTGCATTGAGAGAAGCTATGATTAAATTTCTTCTGTGCATGTTAAACAGCATGTAGCATTGTTATATATAGTGATATAGAAGAAAGTTTTGTGATGGCCATAACACACTAGTTTGAAGCTTTGTTTTCTTTTTCTTCTTTCTTTTATGTTTTCTTATGAATGTCTCAAAAGAAAGTATTGAATTCATTAAAATTTTCAACTTCTGGTTTTCGATGCATTTACACATTTTAAGAGGTCCAGAACCTGTCTTGATCACTTTTTAAAAATGTCTGTTTGTGTGTGTGAGAGAAAATTTCTGTTTAACTATATCTCCACAACTACGCAGTAGTTCTGGAATTAAAATAAAAATTAAATTACATATAAATTTATATGTAATTTCACCAACAGGTTCTGGCGCACAGCGATTTCTGCAACCTATAAGAAGGCTATATGTCAGGAACTACTGCACAGAATTTCATGTAAATGCACCTTGGCATATATTAGTGTCTATCAAGTTTTGGTGCCAACTGAACAGGTGGTGTTGTTATACAGTACTTTCTGCAATTTTAGGGAAGGCTATAACTTGTGCTCTAATGCGCATAATTACATGAAACTTTATGTTGGAAGGGTATTATGAGAAGTTATGCTGATTCAATTTTGGTGCATGTTGACCGATAGGTAGCGCTGCTATACTTAAATTTCCCCCAATACGTGAAAGCTGTATCTCATATCATATTGTATCATGTATAATTGCACAAAACTTGGTATGTGAGAGAGTCGGCCATTATGAAGCACTATCGTGATTTTATTTTGAGTGTATATCAGCTAACAGGTAGCATTACAGCACTGCAGTTTACCCGATGATTTTTCATAAGCCTATATCTCAGCATCTGTTGATTAAAATTGCACCAAACTCCATACGTAAAATATTTATTGTGAGAAGCTATGAGCAAATTTTTGTACAATTTAAACTGTAAGTGATGCTGTTATCTATATATATAAAAGAGTAAACTCACTGATTCACTCACTGACTCAACATGGCTGTGGCGATCCTATTGGAGATAGAGTCGCAGGTTGATTTTAGGACCGTGGCGCTCACTAAGACTGGATTTTGCGAAATACCCCCCCCCGGGGGGCAGAAGGCAAAAACCACCTTTATAAGCATAACTCGGCTCCAAATTACTTCACGGTGAAGAAATTGCAGATGGGAAGACTAGACTTGAATACAAAAAAAATATTTTCTGCGATTTTGGATTTTTAGGGGGGGTAAGGGGTAAAAATGAGATTTTCGGGGGGGGGGGAGGCAGAAGGTAAAAAACACCTTTATAAGCATAATTCGGCTCCAAATTACTTCATTGTGAAAAAATTGCAGATGGGGAGACTAGACTTAAGTACAAAAGAATCATTTTCTGCGATTTTGGATTTTAAGGGGGGAGAGGGGGTAAAAAGGATTTTCGGAGGCAAAATTAGCAATGCATGGATTTTCGAGTAAAATTCTAGCAATAATAGCTCAGATAAGAAAAAAAAAAAAAAAAAAACTCAAGCGTCTTCTTGAAGGTATTTGCCAAAATTCTTTTTTGATTTTTTTCGATTTTGGGGGGGAGTTACGAGGGGGAAAATTCGATCCCTCCTTTTAGCGCTAAATTTATCCGTGGAAATCTAAGAGCTGAGGTCACAAATTTTAGTGTGTGGCTTATTTATGTGTGTCCAACACCCATTGTAACGGGATTTTGTGAAAGACCCCCCCCCCCCTTTTACCCTTTGGGGGTTGGGTGGGGAATAAAAGAGTAAAATCACTGATTCACTGACTCAACACAGCCGTGGCGATTCTATGGGAGATAGACTTGCAAATTTTGGTGAGCACGTTGGTTTTAGGACACTGACGCCCATTATGGCGGGATTATGTGAAAGATCCCCGCTCCCCCCTGAGGGGGGGGGCAGAAGGCAAAAAACCCATTATAAGCATAATTTGGCTCCAGATTGCTTCACGGTGAAGAAATTGCAGAGAGAGAGAGACTAGACTTGAGTGCAAAAAAAAGAAATAGCAAAATACGGGTTTTTGAGGAAAACTGTACCAATAACAACACAAAGATATAGAAAATCGCCAAGAGTCTTCTTCAGAATATGTCCAAAACCTCATGTTTGGTATTTTGCGATTTTTTTTTTTTTTTTGGGGGGGGGTGTTTACACCTATTGCAATGGGGTTTTGCGAAAGTTCCTCCTTTTCCCTTGGGGGTGGGGTGGGGGCAATATAAACCCGTTTCCAAGTATAACTTTGCTTCAAATTATCTCAGCAAGATTAATTTGTATATGTGGGTTGTTTATGCTTTCCCGACACGCACAGTAAAGGGATTTCAGAAAATTTCACCCCCCATCCTTTAAGGGCGGAGGAAGACAAAAACACGCTTATAGGAGTAACTGTGGTCCAAATTATCTCAGGATAGCGATTTTTTGATATGTCAATTGGTTATGCGTACTCAAGACACATACTAAAAAAAGATTTTGTAAAATTCCATCCTATATCCCTCTTAGGGGTGGTGTTGCAAAAAGCATGTTTCCAAGCATAACATTTCTTCAAATTATCTCAGTAAATTTATATTTTACATATGAGTTGTTTATGCATTCCCAACACACATTATAAAGGGATCTTACAAAAATTTCCCCTCCCCTCCTTCAAAGGCGGGGAGGGGGGCAAAAAACGCTTTGAAGAGTAACTCTGCTTTAAATTATCTCAGAATAGCGATTTCTTGATTTGTCGATTGGTTATGCGTAGTCAAGACACACACTACTAAGGGATTTTGTAAAATTCCACCTTATCCCCCTTGGGGGTGGGGCAAAATCATGTTTTCATGCGTAACTCTGCTCCAAACTATCTTAGACGATTTTGTACTTGCGGGCTGGTTATGCACTCCCAACACGCACTATAAGTCGATTTTGTGAAATTTTCCTTTTCCCCCTTTAAAGGCGGGGGGGGGCAAAAACACATTTTAAAGAGTAACTCTTCTCCAAATTATCTCAGAAAAGCGATTTTTATAGGTTGATTGGTTATGTGTACTCAACACAAACAAACTACAAAGGGATTATTTGAAATTCCGTGCTATCACTCCCTTGAGGGTTAGAGGGGGATTAAAAACATGTTTCCATGCGTAATTCTGTTCCAAACTATCTAAGAATGGCAATTTTTGATGCGTGGACTGCTTATGCGTATTCAACACACACTACAAAGTGATTTTGTGAAACTCCACCCCACCTCCCCTTAAGGGGCGGGGGGGACATGTATTCATGTGTAACTCTGCAGTAAATTATCTTATGACAGAGAGATTTTCCATGTGTGGGTATGTTATATGTATCTAACTCATAATATAAGGATATTTTGCAAAATCTCCCCCTCCTTTCCTTTAAGAGCGGGCTGGGGGGGGGGGGCTAAAAAACACGTTTTAAAACATAACTTTGCTTCAAATAATCTTAGAATCCTGATTTTTTAATATGTGGGTTAGGTATGTGTATGCAACATGCATTATAAAGGGATTTTGTTAAGTGTGGCGAGTGGGAAAACCGCTATCGAAGGTATCGAGAATTTTAACTTAGATTTTGACTGATTTCAATGATTTTATTTTTATCATCATCAATGATATGGTATTTTGAGACTTCATTTCAATATAATGACCAGCGAAGCGGGCAAAGCCTGCTAGTACAGAATAATATAGAAAAAAGATTTATGATGGCCACAATATATTAGTTTTCCTATGAAAATAACCCTTTAACTATGATTTCATTAGTAAAATACAGTGCCCGCCACTTATTAAAATCACATTCGTTCTGAGCAAAAGTGATTTTATTAAGCGGCTGATTTTTATATCCGGCTAACGTTCTTGTACACAATAAAAAGGTGTTACTTCCCTGAATTTGAAAAGAAATTTTAAAAGATACCAAATAATGAAATTAATAAACAATGCTAATTAATTTTTAACAGATAATTATTGAAGTGTTTCTTCAAAATAAAAGAATTAAACACATCCCAAGCTACGATGCGCTTTCCTTTGAGGAAAATCATCATTACTTTGCTAAAAGTTCACGCCTTTCTTTAAAATTTAAAATATTTTTGTTTAAACATCTTACTTCTTAGTTATTTCAGAATAAGAATTAGAAATTGTCTTTAAATAATTAAAAATAAAATAATCACTGGCGAATTAAATCAAATTTGTAACTTATTACACCTTGAAGAATATATTCCTTGAAATTGTTCCTAAGTCAATGTGATGGGGCGTGTTTTAATTGCTGTAAATGTAAAATTTAATGTTGTAAATTTTCGACAAAGAGAGATAACTGAGGGATTTCTGTACTTAATTTATTTTTTATTTTAAAAATAAAAATTCGGAGTGTAAATAAGAATTTACTCAGCATGCATAAATGGTATTTTGCTTCTGATGAGAATTTTTCAGTTTATTAACCGGCAATACTGATTTTATTGAGAGGCAGTTTCAAAGATGGTTTGCATTGATTTTATTCCGGTCCTGGCAATTTGATCATGATTAAGCGACTGATTTTATTAACCAGTGATTTTTATTAAGCGGTGGTTACTGTATTTTGTTTCATTTTTTTTAATATTAATATTGCAAAAAATATGTAAATAATAAATTTTAGTTTTATAATTCTGAACAAAACCAATTTCTTTGTGACAATGCTTTTCACCACAAATTGCAAGTGTAGGAATAAGTATGTTACGCTTAAAGTTTTATTCTCCATGGCAATATTGCACAAATAAATAAAATATTAAATAAATATATTTAAATAAATTATATTTAAAATGTTTTTAAAAGGTGGATTATATTTTATTGTTTTAAATTAATGAAAAAGAAAAGAAACATACAAAAAACAAAACTTATGCCGGATATCCGTATCCGACAGGCAAAAGAGCTCCAGATATCTGATATCCGGCAAAATTTCTATCCGTTTCATCCCTAAAAATAACAGACATGCCATAGTATAATAATACTTTAAGTACTTAATTTCTTACCATGTACTGTTTAAGTTTAAAAACACATGACAAAATGATATATGTAGGTATTTACTATGATCTTGTGTTCATTAACAGAAAGCAAAAAAGAAAATATAAAATCTTAGAAAGAATAAGTAAATATTTAAAGCTTACTTTTAAAATATTTTTCTGAATTTTACAATTTATATGCAATGCTAAATGTTTTTATATGGTCATTTACAAAATAATTTTAAGTGCATAACATTCTACTTTTAGACTAGATAAAATCTAAGTTATTTGCACAATGGCTACATAAAAAACTTTGTAAACATTTTTCTGCAGGTTTTAAGGATTTTTACAAAGGGAAATATTTATCGCCACAAATGTGCTTTTGTCTTTTAAAATCGAACTGAGAATTCTAACTAAAAATGTTAAAAACAATGAGTCAAAGTAACATTTTACAATTTATTGAGTAGCCTACTGTAATGTGCAGATTATATTTTTTTTCTTCGCTCAATAATTTTAAATATTAAGTACTTTCATTTTCATCATCAAAAAGAAGTTTAAAAAAAAATAGCGTTAAGATAATAATAATAACTTTAACATCTTTAGAGACAGACTTGTTAAAGGACTAAATAAAGTTACATATTTAAACACAAAAGTTTAAAAGCACTCAATTCAATCATGAAAGAACAACAATCTAAAATCACATTAGTATTTTATTTTAAATGCGAATGTAATTGATTAGTATTCAACACATTTTAATGATAAAAATATGATTATTATTTAAAATATGCAAAACTAATTAAATTTTCTAAGTTGTTCTAAAATGATATCAAAATATTGCAAGAAAAGTAAATAATTATACTTCTAATAAAGATAAATGAATTCAACTTTTTTTTTTTTTTTTCTTATTTATTTATTTTGCAAAGTGCGCAAAAGAGATGTCAGGAGGAAGGTGTAACGTAAATATTCCACGATGTAAACTGTAAACAAATCGCTGGCGAGATGCACAGAATGAATGTCAAAAAGATTTTGCAAAAGCAAGCTACTCATTTTATCGCCAATTCGCTAACAGGTTGCTATAAGAACTGATAACCAATCAACAATGGTGTTATAAACTTTCAGTGTAAATTGAATTCTGATTGGTTCGGCTCCATAGTACCACATTGCATCCACAGACGCTAGTCATTTCTACTGCCGCCAATACTACGCAACACACTGTCAATTTATCAAATCGCTTGCTGCCGCAAACGACGCTAGCGATTTTGCAAGACGAAGTAAACACATTGACGTAAAATATTTAAGGCATTACCATTAAAAGTATGTTGAAAGAAACCTAAAAATATAAAACGGTGCAAACAATATTTTTTTCCTAGTTTCATTTCACATATAAAGCACATGGCAGTTTGTTTCCCTTCTAAGGGCAGAGACAAGAAGGTCTATCCACAAACATTAGAATTATTTTTATGTGTGCTATGTCTATATACTGAATATACATTTTTGAGAACACTGATACTTAATATATATATATACACATATATAAATGGAAAAACAAATAAATAAATAATATAAAATTAGGTTTTTTTAAGTATTAGTGTTTAATGTTGAATGTGGATCCAAAATAAATCCCCTGAATTTCTAATGATTTAAAGTTGGCCGATAGCCATTCTAGTTAAGTTTTATCTGAAGCAATCGATGTAGTAAATGCCATTGAGATTTATGCATAGTAGCATCACATCACATATCGAGTCAAATACGAATATGCAAAATAGTTTTTTTATTATTATTATTACTGTTTCAGCGATATGAAGGCGGGGCTTGTTTTCTTTTTTAATTCTTTCAGAATCTCTAGCCTACATTGTTATAATTTTACAAAAATAAGCCAATTTGTATAATAAACATCGAAATGTTGCTTAGAAAACAATAAGAATAATATAAAGGTAAATTAAAATACTAGCTTTTCGTCAGATTATTTACAGATATTTACTCGTAGAGAATACAGATTATAACAAGTGACAGCAACCTAACAGCAATAAAAAAATTAAATGTCACTGTAACTCAAAAAATGATACTCGGAACGAGCTGTAAATTTGGAAACCCATGTTTTTTATGATGCCTGTTCTATTTGTGCAAATATTAATATAGGTCGTTATAGCACTAGTGCGACGTAAAACCAAACCATCCAACCATCATAATTTTTTCGAATATAAATTTATTAATAATTTTCATAGTTAAAAAAATGTTTTTTGTCAAAAATGTGCATGGAATATGTCTGGGTCACTTCATTCTAACGCATAAAATAATAATAATAATAATAATAATAATAATAATAATAATAATAATAATATAATAATAAATATATGAATTTGAATATGATAATTGTTTCTGAAGATATAAATTAATGTTTGCCACATTCATTTAACATTAGCATGCCCGTACTTTGACAGCTTATAACTCTATGAATAATTGAGCGAAATATATAAACTATATAATTTTCCGCGATGATTTTATCCAAATAATTCAAATAAATTGTAAAAAATGGTTGTTACTATTAAAAACAATGTAGTTGATGCCAGATTTAATATTTAGGCGATTCCCTAAGCAAAATCTAACTATGTCATTAGAGGGTCCCCACGGCCACGCTTTTATTCAAGGACTCTTTCACCACAATAATCTTAAGATAAATTTATTCTTAAATGTACAGTGTACATTTTAAAAGAAATTTATTTTTAGATAATACTGGTTGAAGAGTCCTTGAAAAAAATCGGACCGTGAGAACCCTGCGTTACAAACTAGATGTTATTTCATATCGATTGGTACAACTGCAAGTTTCTGCAATAATTTTTGGCGAAATTAGGTGCGGGGCGGCCTTTTTTTTTTTTTTTTTTTTTTTTTTGGGCCTGTACAATAAAGTTTTCCGCATAAAATTGGTGATGGCAAAATGGTAAAAGAGAGTTCCGAGTACCAAACTTGGTCAGAGACTGGATTTATACTTGCCTACATCCTTTTTAACATTGAGCAATGTTGCTAGCCCCGCCCTTTTTCTTACACCAGTAAATTTTTAGAGTATTTTCTTTAAATGCAATTACGATTGAATAAGACACTACTCTAAAGACATGCTGGTGAAAAAAAGAATGCTCGGCAAAAAAAAACTACGGAATATTAACTTTTTCGCAACTGCATGTTTTTGACTTTTTGAAAGCAGGGTCTGCTTATAGACGTCAATCTCTCGAGTTACAGTATTTCAGAACCAATTTTTTGTATTTAAATTTATATTACAAATGGATAGATATTATAATTATATTCCTTATGATCAAAGTATTTGTTTATTTATAGTATATTTCATTGTAAAAATATGAATATTGGGTATGTATTCATGAAATAAATGACATACAAATTGGGAAAGAAACGCCCACTGCAGGAATTACATTACAGATTTTCAAATTACGTGAGTCTACGTCTGCGGTCGCGAAAGTGTTAATTAAGATGTTGCCAAGTATGTGAATCCCTCCTTCATATTTCAAAATATAAGGTCTTCTCGTTCACTTCACTCTTTAAAATATTTACTTTTATTGATACAATCGGTAACAAAAGTATCCGAACACTAGAAAAATTCCTATATATAAAAAGTAGAGTTAAAACTGTTTTGTAAAATAAATGCTTGTCGAATCTTGTTCTTAAACTGACTATGAATAGCATTCGACAAGGATTTATTTAACAAAACCGTATGAAGTGTACTTTTTTCACATAGGCATTTTTGCTAGTGTTCGGACACCTTTCTTACCGACTGTACATGTGGCAAACGAATTTTATCAGCATATTTTTGATAAATCCCTTTAAATTACACTGAAAAGTTTTCAAATTTTATTTTATTTTTCAGTTTGATTTGGCTTTATATTAAAACTTGTTTATGTAATTCTTTATTTAAAAAATCTGAATGTAAAAGAAATTTCTTTCAGCAAGATGTAAGCTATAAGTGCATTGAAACTCAACACATACATTTCGTTTCTTAGGAATATTAAATTTAATTATGTGCATTTAATTTTATTTTGACTTGCACTTAAATCATTCTTTTCTGCATACTTTCTTATTTTGAACATTTATCCTGCCTTTTAATTTCATAAATCTTTATTTAACAAAAGAATTTTTACGTATTCATATTCATATTCAAATTTTATAATTAGTAATTGATGCGATGTATGCCACTGGCACATATATAAGCTGTCAACGTTTGAGGAGATAAAGACGAATAAGCATAAACCTTTTTAAAATAATGTATTGCATACTTGTCAATATCCTAATGAATATTTTGTTAGTCCCGCTCTTTTTTTCACACCGGGTAATTTGTAGAGATATATTCTGTAAATAAGAAGAAAAATACTTAAAAATATATTGGTTTGAAAAAAAAGGCGGAGCTAACTGTACTAACTCTTGCTGTTGCTGACGTAAGTGGAGGCGGGAATTTTGGTTCAGAGGCTTTGTATTAGTTCGAGCAGGTGTTCGTTAGAGAAGAATAAGCATAAACCTTTTTAAAATAATGAATTGCATACTTGTCAACGTCCTAATGAATATTTTGTTAGTCAACGCTCTTTTTTTCACGCCGGTAAATTTGTAGAGATATATTCCGTAAATACAGTTGTGGTTAAATACGAAGAAAAATACCTAAAAATATATTGGTTTGAAATAAAAAGGTGGAGCTACCGATACTACGGAATATTAATTAGGATGTTGGCAAGTATGATGTATTGTTTTAACGTAAATTTGAGGCTTATTTTTTAGTAAACAAGAAATTCCTTTCCAGCTGTCAATATTTTACTTCTTGAATCCTTTTGTGCATATTAACTAGAATGGCTATCTGCTAACTTTAAACCATTAGAAATTCAGGGGATTTATTTTGGATCCACATTCAACATGAAACACTAATACTTAAAAAACCTAATTTTATATTATTTATTTATTTATTTTTACATATATATGTGTACATATACATGCATATATATATTAAGTATCAGTGTTCTCAGAAATGTATATTCAGCATATAAGCATAGCACACAAAAATAATTTTAATGTTTGTGGATAGACCTTCTTGTCTTTGCCCTTAAAAGTTAACAAACTGCCATGTGCTTTATATGTGAAATAAAACTAGGTAAAAAATATTGTTTGCACCGTTTTATATTTTTAGGTTTCTTTCAACATACTTTTAATGGTAAGTTATTATGTAAAGCATAAAGATTAGGTCGTCTTGCAAAATCGCTACGCTACCGTCTTTTGCGGCAGCAAGCGATTTGACAGTGTGTAGAGTAGTGTCTACGTGTTAATCAGCAACTTTTACTTTTACTCCCAAAATCATACTCCCGGGAGTCTTGCTCCGAACTAGTGCGCATCTAATTCTGCGCAGACAGGCGGCAAGTGATACTCCTCGCTGAGTGAAAGACGGCAACTATTATTACTCAGAAACCTTTGGGCAGCCCCTGCCTGCCTGGACACGGCCAAGCTTCACGGGTTGGAAGCTTATCCTTCGGAGCGAATAATCGCCAGATCACTGCATGATGGCTGACTACAACCAGACTGTTGCCTAGTCGCTACATAGAATGAGCTGTGTCAGATGGCTCGTTCAGTCTTCAAACATCGTCCATTGGAGGCTGCAGGCTCCTTCAACATCAGCAACAATGTGACTTCTCAGAACGGATCAGGAGTGGCAGGGTTGCTACGTCTGCTTCTTTGACACATAATGCTCGACTGACACGCCACACCTCCAGATAGCACAAGGCGGAGGCGCACAGACACGCTCCTGGGTGCATGGGAAAATTTTTGAATATGTGCACAACTAGCTTTCGAGCCAAACACAAAACTTTAGAAAACGAGTTTTTGAATTTTGGGAGGGGGGGGGGGGGATCGCTTGGGGAGCCGTAGTAGGTAGTTGAGCACTGAGAGTTACACCAAAAGAGGAGGTCTAAGAGGGGGAGGGGGGCTAGACACCTAAACTGCTGAACGACAAGTTGACAGAGCTGGGGGGAAAAAAAATTACTGGTTTTGGAAACTTGCCACTGTGGGGTAGGGAGAGATATTTTTGCGTGCATAGTGATTATTATTATTATTATTATTATTTTTTTTTTTTTTTTTTTTTTTTTTTAAGTGGCAGGGCCTGAAAAAGGGGAGAGAAAAAAAAAGAGGAAAAAAAACATTTTTAATTTTAACTATGCACTGGATGGCCTGAAGGGAGAACTATTATTACTCTCGTCGGTTGCTTGTTTTGTTTTCGTAGAAAGTCTATTTAAAAGGACGTGTTGCCTGCTTCCTGTCTGTTTAAAGGGCTTTTTTAACAGGGAAAAGAAAGAAAAAAATATATATATTCCTATGTAAATTTCTTCTATGGCAAAAGTTTTTTTTTTTCATCATAATATGTGTACATTCATTTATAATGTAAAATAAATTTTAAAAATCAGTGACGGTGGATTTAAAACATGTTTATCACAAACATTGCTTATCATTTACTTTTGTAGTTGCATCATAGGTTATTTATTTTAGTGTAAAATTTTTTGGTGTGTTGTGTAGCTTTTAAGATGCAAATTGCATAGAAAAAGAATCAGAAATACATAGGTGACAATCTTAAATAATTTAATATATTTTTCTAAGTTTTAAAGATTATTTAAAAAAATATCCTTGTATGCTATACACTTTATTTTACACTTTTTTGTACGTCATACTATGTATTTTTATTTAAAATCAAATCAAAAGTTATTTTGTTTAAATAAATGTATAGCGAGGCTATATAAGCATTTAAAAGCAGTTTAAAGAAAAGCATTTTTCTTTTTACTTAGTGTCAAAGAATTTCAGCAATACTGCTTAGAGTTATTAAAATTTTGCTTATCTAAATAATATTATTAAAAAAAAAAAAAAAATCCACTGTTTATTTATTTGTTTGTTGAAACTAACAAATCTCTCTCTTAATTTATTTATATTTGTTTTATTATTTATTTATTTATTTATTTATTTTATTTTATTTTTATTTATTTATTTATTTTATTTTATTTTTATTTATTTATTTATTTTATTTTATTTTATTTTATTTTTTTTTTTGCAAGAAAGATTTTCCAGGAAATCAAATATTATTTTTTATATAAAACTAAGATAATATATTACTCAGTGCAAATACCCAATTTAGTCTTTCTTTTACCAAGGATGAGATTTTTCAGACTTTTCTAGGAATTTCAGACTTTTTTCAGTTTTTTATAAAGTACTTTTAGATTTTTTGTCTTTTAATATTCTTATTTTATTTTCTTTCTTTTGGCTGCTCTTAAACATCTCATTATTATATATTCACCATGTTTGCTTATAAAAAATATGATTTCATATACATTAGAACTTGGATAATTCGAAGTTGAAGGGACCAGAAAAAAATTCGAAATATCCAAAACTTCGAATTAAACAAGTTCGAATTATTCAAGTTTCACTGTATATGTTTCTTCTTTTATTGCAAAAATTAAATCATCTTTTAGTTTTGCACATATTTTCAGACTTTTGTCATTTGCCACTCTCATCTCTGCTTTGCAGAGTCACATAAAAGCATTCAAATTTATTGCTATTGCATATTTATTATAATACATTAATTTTTTTTTTTTTTTTTAAAGGGGGGGGGGGGGGGGCTCATATTTTTATTTATTCTATGAAAATAAATGCATTTTTCACAACTATTCGTATGACATATAATAAATATTTCTATCAACTATTCATTTCACATATAATACATTTTGCAGTTTTTAAAAATTACAAAATATTATGTTATAAATTTTCACTTAATCTGGAAGCAGTTTTTAGTTATAGTTATCTGAGCATTTTATTTATTTATTTTTGCTTCTTTTTTACACTGTTTGGTGCAATATATCCTTTCTTGGATATTAAGTAGGACCATTTGAAAATTTGTCATTACAATAACTTTTGTAATACTGAACCATTTCGAATAAAATTTGTGCAGTGGATTTATCATTCAAATATCTTAGCTAAATTTGGTGGGCATCTCACTTCGCCTTTCATTTCCAGGTAGCAGCCACTTGAAAATTTATTATCATGATAACTTTTGAAATACTCAATTCGAACTAAAGTTTGACAGTGAACTTATCATTCAAATATCATAAATGATTTTGCTGGGCAAGTTGCTCCGCTTTGTGTCCAAGTTGCAAACACTAAATATTGATTTTCCCCCCCACAATAACTTTTGAAATACTGAATTAATTTGAAATAAATTTGTCGAGTAGGCTTATGTCACAAATGTATTTGATATGTTTGTTTGCCTGATTGATATGCATTTAAAAGTGACATAAAAAAGGTATTTATGAACCGATTTGCTTAAAACTCCATACGTATATAGCCCTCATCAATATATTCCCACCATGCCCATTACAAATTTTATCCGTCACTTTGTTTCAAAATGGTATTGTGGCTATATGATAAGAAAAAAGAAATCAACCTACCCTTCCAAAAGATCCAGAATGATTTTATTTTATTTTATTTATTTTTGATTTTTGAGAATTTTAAGATTTGTAAATCTTTGGAATGAAAACATAATTTTAAAATCTTACTTTGGCATTCTGTAATAAATATTAAGAAAAGAAATTTGGTAATTAGAAATATTATATGAAATTGTGAATGTATTAAAAATGCTATAAAGTTTCTTATTTACTCTTAGCTCAGCTAAGAGTAAATAATATATTTTAATACTGCTTAATAACTCATTAGTATTATTATTTTCTTGTTAGTTGTTGCAAAGTGTTTTGTTGAACTGACTCAGAGGCAGATTTAAGTTAGATTGTGGCCTGGGCTCATTTGATGATGGTCCCCCCCCCCTACACACACACATATTTTAAAAGAATAATGTGTATAAGTATTGTAATTATAATATAACTAACAAAAAATATTACTCTTTGATACATAATTCGCTGCAACATTACACATAATAATTAGCTCATAAAAAAAAAAAAAAATCGAGTGCTACTTATCTTGTTTCCCCTATGAATATGTGATCTAAAAGGCGAAATTAAAATTTTTATATAATTACTAACAAATGGATAAATGTTACTTTTATATTTTCAATCAATAGTATAAATGATTTTGTTTCATAAATAGATAAGCTGCTATGCTTCATAATATCTTTTACAGCTTCCTGTTCGATAATTTCTATTTAATCATTACATCTTTATTTGCAATAATAATAATAATAATAATAATAATTCTCATAAAATGAAAACATGTTTCAGTAGTAACATGGATCTTCCAAATTTGTACTGTCGGTTTTAAATTCTAGTTGCTTTTATATTTAAATTTGTGTTTAAAGTTAAACCGTTTTCAGATTTTAATAGGCCTATAAATTTTATCTAGCACTTCTTATAGGCGAAGGAAACCTCATCTGATTTTCAGTTTTAATTATCTTTTTAATTCCTTTGAGTTCCTTTTTCAAATTTTAATTGTCTTCGCAATTGAAATTTTAATCACTTGTAAAAAATTAGCGCTCTTAAAATAACAGAATCTGTAGGGTCGGGTCTAAGCCTAAATCTTTCCCTGCATATTCTAGAGCAAAAGAAAGTTTTGTTCTCTAAAAATAAGCTCAGGAGGTGAAGAATTTATAGCTGATCAAAATGTAAATTCTCAAGTGAAAAGTTTGTGTTTCGAAGTCAATGGTAGGGATAAAGTAAATTTCAAATAATATACCATATGTTTGATGCTATAGTGCTCTAGAAATATATCGTAAAATGTAACATGTATAGAATTTGACAGCTTTAAAATTATTATTGCAAAACTAACTACGAAGCAGCAGTAGTTTAAACAAAAAATTGATAAATGGAGGGGGGGGGTATGTTGCTGTATATTTTAACTTACTGTCTAATCTGGGCTTAAACCAAATCCAAAATTTCATTAAGAAAATGTTAAAATATAAGTAGGCTTATGAATAATAAATTTGCATACCATTAAAGATGCCTATATATATTTTATTGTTAACTACATAATTCTTTTAAAGATTTATCATCTTACATACATAACTATGTTTTTCTCCCCTTTAAATATGAAATGAAATGATAAAATAATTGTTTTACCATTGAAAAAAGTTTGATTCGAGAACAATACTATCCCACTGTACAGCATAATTTTTTTTTTAATATTGTTGAATTTTAAGTAATTTAAACATATCAACTATGATTTTTTTTAAGACTTTTTTTAAAAAAAGTTTTTCTATTAAATAATCCAGTATACATACTGAATGAAATGCTAAAAAAAAAAAAAAAAAAAAAAAATTATAACTACTTATTTAATTTTTGCATTTTGTAAAAAATGTAACTGTAATGCAATCCCAGCAGCAGAGTTGCTACATGCATCAGCAGAAATATTTTCTTCAATTGCAACCGAATTATCGGTTAAAATCTCTTCAGACACATTGCCAAGAGAAACTAGCCCTGAAAAGGACCTTTTTTTATCCAAATAGTCGGACATTTTTCTAATAAAATAGATCAAAGCAGTAAGGAGCGTTAATAGCTGCAACCAAGCACAATTACGGTGCCTAGAATAATCAAGACACTCTAAGCACAATGACATACGGAGCGGAAGTAATCCTGTTATCTTGTAAGGGAAATAGCGAATATGTGCACTAGCTAGGAGCAAGACTCCCGAGAGTATAGTTTTGAGAATAAAATTTGCTGATTAAGACGTAGACGCATGTCCCACACTACGCTACCCACTTTCAATTAGTGATGGGTAACTCATACATGAAGCATGACATTGTCACACCTCATCACAGCGGTTTGTCATGATACCTCATAATTATTTTTTGTATTACCTCAAAAGTCATGTCCCATTCAACCACTCACTCAATGTTTCAAATGTTTTGCATCATTCATTCACCGCCTCATTCAATACCTCAATCAAACCGAAGTACCTCAAAAATTTTGTCCCATTCAAAGACACACATTCAATGCTTCAAACGTTTTGTCATATTCATTCATTCACTCATACAGGACCTCAATCTATCTGAACTGGATTTGACAAAAATTCTGTCCCATTCTTTCAACGAAACCATTCATTCAACGGGGTGAGATTCAGATACTCAGAATAAAAACACAAATCAGAGAAAGCCTGAATGGAATGACATGACTGAATAAAGTGTTATGTTTGTAATGCATTGCATTGTGACACTGGGAGGTTAATGTATAAGGAATATGTTGTAAGTTTGCCATGTTCGGATCGTAAGAAGCGAAATTTGTAGTTGTGTTTGTAATTCAAGGTCGTCAGGTGTGACCTGTTGGGCTGACTATAATAGAGGGGGCTTACTTTATTCTCGTCGAGATCATCTCGAGATCGAGAGTGACGTCAACATGACGTACCGAAACGAAACCTGAATACCGTTTTCTCAGTTTGCTACTTTATTCCACATTTTTCGAGACGGTCTCGAAAGTAAACATTCGTTATCAAAACGAAGCCCACTGTGTTTGCGAGACGTTGTCGAAAGCGAATTGTAGAAGAATTTTTCAATATGGCGTCTACATTATTTCTGTCACTTTTAATGGATTTCGAACAAAATAGAAGAATTCCGAGAAATTATTTAAAAAAATCGATCTTCTTCTAGATCTGAAATTCACCAAACTATACAGTCTGGATAAAGAAACTGTGATATTTCTCTGCGACGAAATAAAACCTACCTATATCATAACTACATACTGCCATAAATAACTACATCATTCTCTCAGTTCTTTTCCTTAATATTTATTACATTGATATTTTATGCTTTTTTTCTCTCTCTCTGTCTGAATAGTTATGAAAATTCCGATGGTTTCAAATTGTTATATGCTTTGTAATCGTCGTTGTTTTCATTTCGATTTTAACATTTTGCTAATAAACACTAAATAATCTTTATTTGCTTTAACATAAATTTCAAATTAATTCAGATGCTTTAATAGTAATAACAATAAATACTTGGTGTATCTAAAATGACTTAATTTTTTTCATCATCTACCTATTATATTTATTTCATTAATATAAAATACCACATTATACAAAAATATAAATATTGCATAAAATTGTTACTTATAACAATATTATTTCCTTCATTTTAACTTCGGAAAATTTTTAATCACTCATACTCACACAACAGTTGTAAGCAATTAATTATTTTCGAATGACTAATATAATTTGTCTTTACTGACAACAATTTCATATTTCAGTCGTCAGCAAATAAATACTGCACTTAATACTGTTTTGTTAAAAAAGTCATTTTGAGTCATGTTCTTAGACAAGGATTTATTTAAAAAAAAAAAAAAAAAAAAAACTATACCATGAAGCACTTATTATAAACATATTTAAAATATACAATTAACTTCATGTCTCAAAGACATTATTAACTTATAAAATATACAATATTTTATTAACTTCTTGTCTCAAAGACATGAAGTTAATAAAAGGTTGTATATTTTAAATATGTTTATAAGGATTTATTTAATAGAACAGTATTAAGCATGAAAAATCATGCACAGAATAGGAGAATTAGAATCTTTTGTTTTTGTGTGCATGAAGTGTAAATACATGTATGATAGTGATTGCTACGAAACAGATTTTTGTGCATTTTGAGATGGATACACAGCAAGGTAACAGAACCCAGAGGTTTTTTTTTTATGTGTGTGAAGTGTGCATACGTGAACTGTGGTGAATGTTGTAATATGGATTTTCCTGCATATTTTAGATTCATGCACTGCAAGGTAGCGGCAAACAGTGAAGGCTGTTTCTTTTCATGTGCAAAAGAGTACATATGTGCATGACAGTAATTGCTACAGAACCGAGTTTTGCGATTCATACACAATAAGGTAGCAATGCCAATGATATATATATTTTTTTAATTTTCTTGTGCATGTAGCTTACAAACGTGCTTGAAAGTGATTTCTACAATACAGATTGATTTATAGAAAATATGGTAGCGGCACACAATTTTTTTTTTTAGTACGACAGGACTATTTCTTTCAATCTGGTATTTTGTGTCGTTACCAATTTATAGCGTTCCACTTCGAATTTCCTCCATAGTTTATCTTTTTTATTTGTTTATTTATTTTTTGTTTTTCATATGCGTGAAGCTTACATACATACACTCGTGATAATAATTGCTACAGAATCGAATATTGTACATTTTGAGATTTATACTCAGCCAAATAAATTAAATTTATTGGTACATTTAAGTACTATTGTAACTGGTGTGTACAGTACCGTAGATACATGTAATAATGTATCAGTAAATAAAAATAAATTATAAACAGTTATCTGTATATATAAAAGATTAAACTCACTGATCACCGACTCAACACAGCCGTGGCGATTCTTTGGAAGATAAGAGTCGCAAATTTTGGTAATCACGTTAGTTTTAGGACACTGATGCCACTAAGATGGGATTTTGTGAAATATCTTCTCATTGCCCCTGGGGGGGAGGGGGCAGAAGGCAAAAATCCCTTTATAAGCATAACTCAACTCCAAATTGCTTCACTGTGAAGAAATTTCAGAGGGAGAGACTAGACTTGAGTACAAAAAAAACTATTTTCTGCGATTTTGGATTTTTAAGGGTGGGGGTAAAAACAATTTTCGGAGGCAAATTTAGAAAAATACGGATTTTCGAGTAAAACTCTACCAATAATAGCACAAAGATATAGAAAACCGCCAAGAACCTTCTTGAGGATATTTCCAAAAAACTCATTTTTGTGTTTTTGCGATTTTGGGGGGTAGTTATGAGGGGACAAATTCAAGCCACATTTTAGCGCTGAATTCATCCGGGGAAATCTATAGTAGCTGAGGTTACAAGTTTTAGTGTCTGGCTTATTTATGTGTTCCCAACACCCATTGTAATGAAATTTTGCGTAAGGGGCGATAAACCCGTTTCCAAGTATACATTGCTTAAAATTATCTCAGCAAAATTAAATTTTATATGTAGGTTGTTTATGCCTCCACAACACGAACAGTAAAGGGATTTTAGGAAATTTCTCCCTCCCCCCCCCTTTAAAGGAGGGGGGAGGCAAAACACGAATATAAGAGTAATTTTTCTCCAAATTATCTCAGGATAACGATTTGTTGATATGTCAATTGGTTATGCATACTCAAGACACATACTATAAAGGGATTTTGTAAAATTCTGTCCTATTCCCCCCCCTTGGGGGATGGGGGGGGGGCAAAAAGCATGTTTCCAAGCATAACTTTTCTTCAAATTATCTCAATAAGATTAATTTTTATGTGTGGGTTGTTTATGCTTTTCCAACACGCATTATAAAGGGATCTTATGAAATTTCTCCCCACTTCAACGGCGGGGAAGGGGGCAAAAAACGCTTTTAAGAGTAACTCTGCTCCAAATTATCTCAGAATAGCAATTTTTTTTATATGTCAATTGGTTATGCATAATCAAGACACACACTATAAAGGGATTTTGCAAAATTCCACCTTATTCGCGTAGGGGGTGGGGTGGGGGAATCATGTTTCCATGCGAAACTCTGCTCCAAACTATCTTAGGTGATTTTTTATGTGCTGGCTGGTTATATGTTCCCAACACGCACTATACAAGGATTTTGTGAAAATTCCCCTCCCCCCCCTTTAAGGACGAGGGGTGGGGGAAAAACACGCTTTAAAGAGTATTTCTGCTCCAAATTATCTCAGGTAGGCGATTTTTTTTATATGTCGATTGGTTATGCATACTCAAACACACAAAATGGAAAGGGATTATTTGAAATGCCATGCTATCCCCCCTTGAGGGTTGGGGGGGGTAAAAGCATGTTTCCATGCCTAACTCTGATCCAAATAATTTTAGAATAGCAATTTTTGATGTGTGGACTGTATATGCGTATTCAACACACACTACAAAGTGATTTTGTGAAACTCCACCCTACCTCCCCTGAGAGGCAGGGGGAAAACATGTATTGTGTGACACAAATGTGTAATTCTGCAGTAAATTATCTTAGGAAGATTTTCAATGTGTGGGTCAGTTTTATGTATTTAACTCATAATACAAAGATATTTTGCGAAATTCCCTCCTCCTTTCCTTTAAGAGCGAGGTGGGGAGGTTAGCTAAAAGACACATTTTAAAACATAACTCTGCTTTAAATATTCTCAGAATCCCGATTTTTTTAATGTGTCAGTTAGGTATGTGTATGCAACATGCACTGTAAAAGGATTTTGTGAAGTGTGGCGAGCAGGAAAACTGCTACCGAAGCTAGCGAGAACTTTAACTTGGATTTTGACTGATTTCAATGATTTTTTTTTTTTTTTTAATTATTATAATTAATGATATGGTATTTTGAGAATTAATTTCAATATAATGACCAGCGAAGCGGGCAAAGCCTGCTAGTTAATTATAAATTTACCATATTATTTATATTTAAAAATTGGCGATTATTTAGTGGCATGAGGATAATATGCAAGCACCTCAAAAAATACATTTGAAAAAAAGTATTCATATTAGGGATGCACTGGATAGCAGTTTTGACCGAATACCGAATATTTTTCAAATCGAATAGTAACTATTCGGTCGAATACCGAATAATCGGCTGGCTAATTTACTTATATTCAAGTGTCAATCAGCTAATTTTTTGTAAACTTTTTCAGTAATACCATTTACATTTAGTAATATTTTATTTTTTTAATTGTAAAAAAATTTTTACAAAAAACTAATATTCAGAAACTATGGTTTATATAAATGTAGAAAAATATTAGGAAATATTATCAAACATAAGTAGTGGTGTAATGCTGGACTCACAGTCAAAGAAAATTATTAACTGTCTGGCCTCTTAATAAACGCGCAAGCTTTCTTTTGCACCCACTCTAAAACGAATAATCTGGTGTGTCACTCACACAACTTTCTCTTACCCTAAAATTTATTACTATAAATACAGGTTGGAGATTAAGAGGTAAGATAACGAGTACTATTACGTAAACCTATGTTAAACAATTCAAATTAGGCTTTGGAAGAGTTTTATATGATAATTAGTTTTGTGTGAGGGGGGCGTTAGCCCCTGTCAACCCCCCGTTTCATTAATGCACCTACATTTATATAGAATTTAATTTGGTTATTAAGAAATAATTCTGTTTTTAAAAAATAATATATTAAAATTATTATTTAAATAAATTATCTTTTATGATAATGCAGACGATTTCCATATTAGAGAAGTAGTATATCGCACTAAATATAAATAAAATAATCTGGTGTGTCACTCACACGACTTTCTCTTACCCTGAAATTTAATAATATAAATGAGGAGCAAACATTCAAACCGTGTTTTCTCCAAAAATAAAAACTTGAGTTAGTGATTTTTCTTTAAACTTAACATAAAAGTAGTATGTCTACATATCTTCCTAGATATGTCTACATATTGTCCTAGTATCTAGTAATACATTTAAACAAACGAAAATTAGTTTTTAAGTTTAGTTATTTTTTAATTTATCAGTCTTTGTGTTGTCTGAAAATTTGTATCCGAAGGAGAAAACACGGTTTGTATGTTTGCCCCTCAAATACAGGTTGGAGATTAAGAGGTAAGATAACAAGTACTGTTTTGTAAACCTATGTTAAACAAGTCAATCTTCGTAAGAGTTTTATGTGATAATTAGTTCTGTGTGAGGGGGGCTACCGCCCACCTCAAACCCCCGTTTCATTAATGCACCTGCATTTCAGTAGAATTTGATTCGGTTATTAAAAAAAAATTCTGTTTAAAAAAAATAATTTATTAAAATTATTATTTAAAAAAGTTATCGATGATTTCCATATTAGAGAAGTAGTATAACACTAAATAAATAAAAAAAAAAAAGTTTAATTTATCCTTAATATTACATAACAAAAAAAAAAAAAAAAAAATTTTTTTTTGTTATAAATGGAAAAAATTGATAACTTTATTTTAAATTATCGCAGATCAATGGTTCAACCATTCGTTTTAAAGTTATTGGCGAGCTCTTTTGAAAGATACCCATCATGAAAATTTACTCCCCTTAAGGGGCGAAAATTTACTCCCCTCCTCTCAACGAAAAGCTTACTTTAGCATCCCTATATAATACACATTTAGAATACCGAGTTTGGAATTTCTGCTACTATTTGTTCTTGAAATATGCTGATAACAGACAGACACACAGACCATTCGCTAAAAACATGATTTTCGTATTCAGGGGACCTCAGAACATGTAAATATAACAAAAATTTGACCTTAAAACAATACTTTCTCGACCCTATGGGTAAGAGAAAGTAAAAAACAGAAACGCAGCATTTGAGAAAAATCAATTTAAAAGTAACAACGTACTGAATAACCTATATCAAAACTGTTGTAAATGCCTCTCACTCTCATGTGAATAAATTGTGAGATAGGGATGCGATACTCTTCGTGCCTGTTGGGGCACTTCATATACATTTTTTAGTGACAAGTTAAAAACTGCTAATTTATGACTTGTGTCATTTTACTTGCCAGATTTAGATCCGACCTGTGTTTGATCTCTTCAAGTTTCCTAGATTGTAACTTGTAACATCATGTGAATTATGTATGTTTTTTCTTAACTCAACTTAGAAACGTATTGTTATACTGTTATTGATAAAGGCAACTTTTGTTAGATATTATTAATTGTTAAGATTAATGTAACTAATAATTTTCTTTAATGTTACTTGAAATTAGATGAAATAATTGTTTTCCTTTAAATATAAACTATTTCATAATTATAATAATAAAGCATCACAGAACTGATGTTTTAAAGTAATAACTACAGAACTTTGGATAAACACCATAAAATGCAATAAACTTGCAACAATTGTTTTGGGTCGAAATAACACATGACCCTTCGTCAGGCGAACAAAGTAGGCACGAGTGCTGCAGTCAAAGCGGCAACGGTGCGTAGCCACTTTGACTGCAGCACTCGTGCCTAACTTTGTTCGCCTGACGAAGTGTGTTATTTCGACCCAAAACAATTGTTGCAAGTTTATTGCATTTTATGGTGTTTATCCAAAGTTCTGTAGTTATTATATTTCTTAATTACTCTGAAAATCTTAATTAAAAATGGCAAAATTTTTTCAAATAATTATTATTATTATTATTATTATTATTTATTTATTTATTTATTTATTTATTTATTTTGAATTTTTGCGCGTTCTAACTAGCCGAATAATTTAATATTCGGCTAGTCGAATAGTTTGATTCGGCCGAATACCGAATATTCGGTGCATCCCTATCATATTATATTTTTTCTTTTCTATTTCATTACTTTCTGAAATTCGCCAGGATGGCACCATTACGAATAGTAACCCTCCACTGGCAGCATAGAAAAGGGAGCTTTTCAGCGATATAACCAAACAAGAAAACACATCGAAGAAAAGCAATTTGATCAGAAGCAATACATATATAAAAGAAAATCACCATAAAAAAAAAAAAATACTGAATAAGTATGGAATTATAATTGTCACAAATAAAAAAAATTAAAACTCAAAATCACATATGTACAGGCTCAAAATTACCAATCGCAGGAATAAGTAATAGACATATTACTTACAAACTTTGAATAAGTTGCAATTTTTTTGCATTTTATATGGTGTTTATTCAAAGTTTGTAAGTAACATTTTTTACAACGGCAGTTTTGTGGTGCTTTTTTATTAAAAGTAATAGACATGTCTGTATGCTTCGTGTACAAGAAAAAATATTACTGAATAACTCTATCTCAAACAAAATTTTGTGCTCCATTAATTAGTAATAGGTACTTGTGTACACTTTGAGTATATGAAATTGTACTCGAATTGTTCATGCTATCAGAAACTAACATTCATTTTGATGAGGATTGTGGAATCACTTCATGTTAAAAGTAAATAGTATTAACAATGTTCATGTTAATGAGGTTTGACTGTATTTACAAACATACATATATAGTAAAGTATTTTTTTAAATGCAGCAATAACCAGAGTAACAGAAGATTTAATGCCACTGAATACTACATCGATCAAAAATAATTATTTTTTACCAAATAAAATTATCCTTTGATGACTTAAGTTCAATTATAAGAACAATTAAATTTACTAGCTCTAATAAATTTAATTTTTTAATTAATTCTTAAAACTTACCTCCATTCCTATATTTTCTTTAATATGGCTAATTTAAAGTATTAATGTTATTAAGCAACTTCTACGTAATAAAAGTGCAATATGTAAATTAAGATAACTTAACGATGCATTCATAATCAACTAATGATCATTAAAAACTAGTATGTTGTGGCCACCACAAGACTTTCTTCTATATTTTCCTATATACATATTCAATCAGTAACAATATTAAACAAAAAAAAAACAAAAAAAAAATTACGATTTTTTTCTTTTTTTTTGTTAAAAGTAATACATATTCAACTAGTAACAATATTTAAAAAAAAAAAAAAAAAAAAAAAAAAAAAATACGATTTTTTTTCTAAGTTTTGTTTTTGTTAAAAGTAAAAAAAATCGATAACTTTGTTTTAAATTATCACAGATTTATAGTTCAACCATTCGTTTTAAAGCTATTGACGAGATCTTTCGGAAGATACCCATCTTGAAAATTTACCCCCCCGGGGGGGGGGTACTTCCCCCCCCAGAGGGGGAACCGGTACCCACACATGCACAAAATTTTTTTCGTAGTTAACTACTACTACTATCAATAATTGATATTAATTTTACAATCACAAGTTTAAAATAACGCTCATTATGTACATTTATACGAAATTTTGTCCTATATTGCCATGTTAAAAATTTAGAAAAAATGCGATCACAGCGCCACCTGTTGAGCTAGTGATCCCTAAATGTAATCAGGACCAGTTTATGTCGGGGACCAACTAAATACCAAGTTTGGTTAAGTTTCGTTAAAAAAAAAAAAAAAAAAAAAAAAAAATACGATTTTTTTTCTAAGTTTTTTTTTTGTTAAAAGTAAAAAAATCGATAACTTTGTTTCAAATTGTCACAGATTTATAGTTCAACCATTCGTTTTAAAGGTATTGACGAGATCTTTCGAAAGATACCCATCTTAAAAATTTACCCCCCCGGGGGGGTTCGTCCCCCCCAGGGGAGGAACCGGTGCCCCCACATGCACAAAATTTTTTTCGTAGTTAACTACTACTATTATCAATAATTCATATTAATTTTACAATCACAAGTTTAAAATAACGCTCATTATGTACATTTATACGAAATTTTGTCCTATGCTGCCATGTTAAAAGTTTACATAAAATGCGATCACAGCGCCATCTGCCGGGCGATTGATCCCAAAATCTAATCAGACCCTTTCCATGTCAGGGTCCAACTATACACCAAGTTTGGTTCAATTTCCTTCATCGGTTCGTGAGATACGGTGTGACATACGAAATTTTGCGATCACAGCGCCACCTGCTGGACGATTGATCCCCAAATCTAATCAGCACCATGCCCCGTCAGGTTCCAACTATATACCAAGTTTGGTTGAATTTCATTCATTAGTTCGTGAGATACGGTGAAAAATACGAAAATTTGTCCTATACTGCCATGTTAAAAATTTACATAAAATGCGATCACAGCGCCACCTGATGGGCTATTGATCCCAAAATCTAATCAGCACAATGCCCCGCCAGGGTCCAACTATATACCAAGTTTGGTTGAATTTCATTCATTGGTTCGTGAGATACGGTGAAAACACTAAACCACAGACAGACAGACAGACAGACAGACAGACAGACATTTTTTAAAAACTATCAATTCGTGTTCAGGACATCCCAAAACGTGTAGATCCGTCAAAAAACGGAGGTCGAAAATTTTCGCGAATCCAATACTTTCTCTATATTACATATAGAAGAAAGTAAAAAGTATTAGAGAAAGAATTCCTGTTTACAATTTATTGTTTCTATTGAGACTGACAAAGTTTAAATAAATTTTCTTCTTGCAGTCACTTTAAATACATTTGCTTCTTGCATTTAAATGAAAGAAAATTTGCATGCTTCATGCTTTAAAATAGGCTCAATGGCATTGCTAAAATGTAATAAAGACTGAACACACTCACACACAAAAAATTACATCTTATATTAAAAATATAAATACTTTAATATGTTAAATACAAAGAAAATGAGTATCTAAAAAGGTTTGAACTTCGGTTGCATCTATTCTATAATTTGTACATCTAGAAACCACCAATCCCATTACATAAATAATGTTTTCATTTTTTTAGAAGGAGAGCACTATTATCATTAAAATAATAAACGCATGCAATTTGTTTGTAAACAATTCGACAACAAACAAACAGCACGCATGTGCGATCCGAAGCCGATTACAGTTAACGTTCGCTATGAATCTCAGAAAATAGTTTTTTATTTTTTCATTGGTTAAAAAATGCGAAGAAGAAGCTAAAAGTAACCCCTCCTTCGCTGTTATGTCATTTCGAAGGGAGGGACTTACTGTCGATTCACTGACGATATCATCTCGATTTCACTTATCGGACGAGAGGAATAAAGTACCAATTCCTGCACACTTCGTTATTGAAGTATCGTTTCCAGAAAATAACGAAAGACGTCACTCTCGATCTCGAGATGATCTCGATGAGAATAAAGTAAGCCCCAAATTCACTTTCAAAGAAGAAATGTGTGCAGTGTCTAAAAAAGGTTTTACTACAATAATCGTTACAATTGCATTATGCTCATAAATGAATTATTTTAATATTAAAATTACCGTAGTTGTTACTGTTTCTCAATTAATAATCAAGTAAAATCCTTATAAAATTGTGTACGAAAAAAACTCTCTGATTATTCCAAAAGTTATTCAACTACTAATTATAAAGTTATTTTTAAAAGAATGATGCCGGTTTTATACATTTTGAAGACTGCGTATACAGTGCGTATCGAAATAATAGGTCCACCCGCATTTTTCAAAATGTTGTCTCTTAATTGAGAATAAGAATCACTTTTTTGGTAGAGATAATTAATCAGTAATTGTTATAACTATTAATGAAGAAATTTAAAAAAAAAAAAAAATTCCTTTTTATTTTATGCAAATTTTCATTTTCAGACCGTTTCGAAAAGATAGGTCCACTTTCAGAAATTTTGCACCAATCACGTTTATTTCCAAAAAAATTGCATAAATATCATTGCTTAGTCTTACTACGGGACTATGCTGGCTGCTGTGGAGGTATTTAAATAGATTTGAACATCACGTTGTAATCAAACGAAATGGGTCGTCGTTGCAGTCTTTCGCTGGTTGAGCAGGGGAAAATTGATGCATATAAAACGTGTGGAAAATCGAATAAAGAAATAGGTAAACTTTTAAACAAATCACATAATGTTGTAAACAATTATTTGCGACTTAGAAATGCTTATGGCAGTAAAAAATCATCTGTCCACCCATCAAAAATGACACCCCGACAAAGAAGGACTATCGTAAAGGAGTTAAAATCTGGAAATATGAGCTTATCCACTGTGGCCAGACAACAAAACCCTCCAATATCAAAATCTACAGTCCATAGAGTGGTAAAGAAGTTCGGCAATATAGTTTACGTGAAGAGGAAAGCGGCTCCGAAATTGACTAAAAAGCACAAAGAAAAGAGATTGAAATTCATATATGAAGTGGTGTCCTGGAAACAAGATTGGCATCGTGTGATATTCAGTGATGAAAAGAAATTCAACCTGGATGGTCCAGATGGCTGGCAGTACTACTGGCACGATCTGCGTAACGATAGACAGATATTTTTGAAGAGGCAAGCTGGTGGTGGTTCTGTTATGGTATGGGCCGGATTTGGAGGTGCAGTAAAAACTGATATAACATTTGTAGATAATCGTTTGAATGCTGCAGGCTATCAACAGCTGCTTGAACAATATTTTCTTCCACAAGAAGAGCACATTGGGGGCCCATTTTTCATGTTCCAACAGGACAATGCTCCTGTGCACACTGCAAAGTCCACTTTCGGATGGTTTCTGGATAATGGTGTACATGTTATCGATTGGCCACCTTGCAGCCCGACCTGAATCCGGTAGAAAACATGTGGGATATACTCGCAAGAGCGGTGTATGCAGGCGGAAGGCAGTACAACACTACTGCAGACTTGAAAAAGACTATTTCCTCTGAATGGTCAAAAATCGAGGAAATAGTGTTTGCAAAAACTTGTAGAAACCATGCCGAATAGGATTTATGGGCTTATTCTGAAACAAGGTGGAAAAATTTGTTATTAATTCAACAGTAATTTGATGCTTGGTTCAGTGGACCTATCTTTTTGAAACAGCTTTTTCATGTAATTTTTGTTTTCCTTATTATTCCTATTATTTGTATATTATTCATGTATTATTTTACATTGAATGAAGTAATGTAGTTTATAAAATAGTACTTTGTACACAATAAAACCTTTTTTACCAACATAACTTTCGTTTCTACTGGTGGACCTATCATTTCGACACGCACTGTATTCCGTTCTTAAGGGCACTGTCCCGAAAGCGTTTAGAAATGACGCGCTAGTACATAAAACCTATGTAAAATGTCTAGAGAGATTTCTCATTCGCATTTTAATATTTTTGAATTCTGTTTTTTGCACATGATATTTGAGATCAAATCACAACCCGCCAGTTTAATAAATTTTTGATTTGTATTATTGTTTGATTGTGATTTTAACTGCAATTTTGGAACTTTGGAAAACTAGGGTATTGTTCTATTTAGAACTTTATAATAATAAACCTGTGAAATAGCCTTAAAAATTAAATTGCTATCGGCAAACCTTAAAGTTCGAAGTTTTCAAATACTTTTTTTTCCATAATTTTCGCTAATTTCATAGATCAAAAATCTTTCTAGAAATATTGTGAATTTTTGTGAAAATACTGAAAAATTCTTAAAATCTCCGCCTCCCATCGGTCCCGCCCTTTCTCTGCTTGATTGATGAGACAGTTTCTACTCTTTTTCACTCCTCACCCCAGTGACACTGCAGGTGGTTTGTACTATAAGAGAGATGTTTAGCAGAAAGTATATTAAAGAAAAGATTGAGGTATTTCCTCAAAAGTGCACTTTCAGAGTCAAAACATGATTTCGTTTAAACTTCTTCATTGAGTAGTAGTTTGTAATTTAAGTTACATAATTTTTAACAGTATTAATATAATTTCTCCCCTTGCCTTTTTAGATTAAGAAACATACAATTTAGAATTGTACTGTTAAACAAAAAAAAAAAAAAGACTATATAAAGATTTTTTTGCGGATGGATGAAATGAACAATCACAGGCTAAAAAAAAAAGGTAACCAAAAAATGTTAAATTTTATATACTGGAAATTTAAAAAGAGAAAAAGTAAAAGTATTGGTATCGTTATTTAGATGAAGGCGATTGACTGCACTACGGTCCTAGGCCTGAGGGGGGTGCCCTCTGTGTGTGTGGGGGGGGGGGTCTTTCTAAGGGATTAGCCCGTATTTATTTATGTTTCGGGGAAAAACACGGAAAACTCAGAACGGCTAGGATGATGAATGCGACCTGGGATCGAACCCGGCACCTGACGTCTACCTGCTTCGAGGACAGAATCTCTCAGCCGCTTGTAGGCCGAAAAAATGAAAGAGATTCTTTATTTAGATGAGTATTTTTTATTATATTTTCTTTTCAGGACGTAAAGGAATAGCCGAAAGACGAAAAAATAAAAATAAAAATTTCCAGTTTTGACTCATGGACATTCAATTTAACATTTCACTGGAAAAGTAAAGTTTGAAAAATTCTTTATAAATTCAAGGGAGGATGCCATATTGGTGGAGGGTATAAGGGCAGGAAAATACAAAATACATTTTATAGCGATTATTCGTTACCTTGCCTTCTCTGATTAAGGTACACAATTTAGAATTTTGCTGTTGGAGGATTAAAAATAAATAAATAAAGCTGTATATTTTCGGAAATTGGTATGAAAAGGATAATGGCAGGCAAAATAATCTGGTGTGACTTTCTCTTACCCGGAAATTTAATACGATAAATACAGGTTGGAGATTAAGAGGTAAGATAACGTGTACTGTTATCTAAACCTATGTTAAAACAATTCAAATTGGCTTCGGAAGAATTTTATATGATAATTAGTTCTGTGTGAGGGGGGCTACCGCACCCCGTTCATTACTAACCTACCGTTTCATTACTACACCTACATTTATATAGAACTTAAATCTGTTATTAAAATTATACAGACAACTTTCACATGCAACATTCCTTGAAACTTATCAATCTTGATCAAATTTTCCAGCAACAAATTTATATTAACTTGAAAATACAGCATTTGGATCTCCTGAAATTATTTGCTTTTGAGTTACTCTAAGTGAAACAAAGATCAAACGTTAAAAAACTTGAATTCGGTAATCATGAAGACACAAAACGTGTAAATATACATAAAACATGCGATGAATAGCTTAAAAACATACATTATTTACCAGTGGCGCACCCAGAATTTCTGCCTGGAGGAAGCTGAAGAATAATAGGGTCCTGTATAATAGGTTTATGGGCATATACGCACACACATATATATAGTAAAGAATCTGCTTTAAATATTTCTTTTGAAATAAATGAATGAATGAAATTGAATTTAAGTTGAATAGCACAATCGAGGAATTCATATGGGGAAAAAAATACTTTTTTTTTTTTTTTTTTTTTTTTTTTTTAAGCAATAGATATAAAAATCTGCACAGGACCTATTTTAATCTATTCTTCAATATAAAGTCATGCAGTAACTATGTTTCATTCCCCAGCATCGGTTACTATATTAATTTCTAGAAATTTCTTTGGTATAGCTTTAGCAAAAGGGTCCCTTGAAAGCTTTTAAATATTGTTGTCATTTTCACGATGGATTTAAAAGGGCTATAGCTACTGCTATAGTCCTAAAAGATCTTGGCGAGAAACTTCCAAGCTACGTCGGTGGCCAAATTTCAAATTTTGCCAAAGAATCCATTTCTTTAGCACGATTTTTCTCAAATTTATTTTAATTATTTAAAAGAAAATGTTTGCACAATCAGTTTTTATTCGTCATAAAAAGAAATAAATGTGAAAATATATAACTTTCAATTTTTCTGTAAGTCTTCTATATTTTCCTTCAACTGTTATTTGGTTGTTGTTTCACTCTTCAATTATGAACAACTAGTTATGTAATGAGGTAAGTACCATTTCTGAGCATGTTACCTTTCTTTTCCTTATGATATTACATTCATGTTTAGAAATTTATTTTTTGAATTTTTATTGAGTTATTTTTAAGCTATGTGAATTATAGCTCAGGAATCATAGAATCTTTTTCTATATAGTTTTTAGAGTTTTAATAAATTTTTAATAGCTAAACATATGTTACAAAATTTGTTTACTCTCAGAAATTTCTATTTCTTTTATTATATATTTAATTCTTTACTATTATTTTAATTTATTAAAAGAATGTCCTCATTATTTTATAAACTTTATTTCAAGTAATTTAAAAAATGTTACTTAGAAATATTTCAAACTAAACTAACAAATTACATCTGTTATAAAACGCCATTCTTCTGAACGGCTTCAAGCGAGTCTTCTCGACTCTTTGTAAAATATGATATGGATTGCAGGCTCTTTCATTTAATCAGACTAATTATTTAATATTTTCAAATCATTTTAATTTTCTGGTAATAATCTTCAAAATGATATAATAATATTCTTCTTACCTGTAGAATTCTTCGACGTTAAATTTGAAGACTAATAATATGCAAGTTTCTCTAGAAAACAACAGCTACTGTTTTAAGACGATAAAATATATACAGTTTATTAAATAAAATATTCACATGAAGAAAAAACACTATTTACAAAAAAGATTCATTTCGTACTGTAGAACATCCATTTCATGCCATCTCTTAGCGATACTATTTCTAAAATTATACTTTGAGAAAAAATGGATTTATATTAAAACTCATGCTAATCTAATCTAGGAGCTACTTTTTCTAATTCTATTTCCAACTGTAGCTCCATGAATAAAAAAAATCAGGCCAAAAAGGGCCCGAGAGCAAACTACTATTTCATGACTCGTTGCTCTCCATTCTAAAACAGAACTTAAAACTAATGTCCCGGGAGAATAAACAAAAATGTTCTTCGAATCTCATCTCAACGGGACCTCTGGCGCCCTCTAGTGAGGCAAATGTATATCAATACCTAACATCCTCCCACCTTTAATTTTTTAGGTGAGAGCTAAAAAATTAAACAGTTAATTAATTAAGAAAATTCAAACTTATAAAACGTCATACTAAGAAAAATTAAAGCTATAAACTACAAACAGTAAAAATTAAAGTTACAAACTAATAAAAATAAAGAAAAATAAAAATAAAATATTTTAAAGTTCAATGCAATTTTAAACAATTGTGATTGTCTTTAGAAAAGTTTTTTTATAGCTTTTGACCACTTTCAGTTTATTGTCTCTTTTACTGCTTGTATCACTGGATCTTCAGCATCTGATATCTCTAAGGGATAGAGTTTTTGAAGTGGTCTAATTAGTGTCCCAGAATGCATTTTCACTTCCACAACCCTGGCACGGCCATCTCGGCTGGGAAAATTTTTCACTACTCTTCCTGTTGGCCACTGTAGTCTTTTCAGACTGTTTATTTCTACTAGCACAATGTCACCTTGTTTAACAGGTTTACATTTCTCTCTATTTCGTTGTACCAACTGCGGTAGATACTCTTTCCGAAATCTACTTTGTAGATGCTTTCGAACACTTTGGCAGTGCTTGTATCATGCTCGCAGTTTTTTAGCATCAATGGCATCCAGATCTGGCACACCAATTTCTTGAATGTCTTGCATAAAACAGGAAGGTGTCAAAGGAATGAACTTGTCAGGTTCTTCTGATAGGTATGTTAAAGGTCGTCTGTTCATTATGGCTTCAACGTCGCACAAGATAGTAGAGAGATCTTCAAAATTGAGGGAAGATTCTCCAAGAGTTCTCAGTAGGAGGTTTTTTACACTTCAAATGAGACGCTTCCACCATCCGTCCCAACAAGCAGCGGTTGGGGGGATGAACTTCCATTTTATTAGAGCTATGTCATCCGTCTTTTGAATTTGATTCCAGCCAAGAGATTTAAAGAGATTGTTGGCACCGCGAAAGTTAGTTCCATTGTCACTGTAGATTGTCGAAATTCTTCCTCTTCGGGCTACAAATCTTCTTAGCGCTTGTATGAATCCCTGTGTTGAAAGATTCGTCACTAATTCCAAGTGTATGCCTCGATATACTGCACAGGTAAAAATGACTGTCCATACTTTGGATTTATTTTTAAGGTAAAGAGGACCACATAAGTCGATGCCAACTACTTCAAAAACTTTTGAGTCTCTGACTCTGTCAAAAGGTAAATGAATGGGAGGAGTAACAAATGGTTTGGAAGAAAAAATGTTACACTTTGTGCATTTTATCAATTCGGTTCGGATGTTACGCTTTGCAGAAATAATCCAGTAATGTTCACGTAATATTGAACCAACCGTCTGAAGTCCAGCATGGCAATTCTTTAAGTGGCAGTCTCTAATTAGGCATCTTACAACATGATGTTTTGATGGCAACAATATAGGATACTTGAAAGAAAAAGTGTCTTCTCGATCTAACAACTTTGTTTTGACTCTTAGAATATTGTCTTGATCTTTCATAACAACAAGTCCTTTTATTGTTTCTCGCACATCACCAAAACTTTCTAACTGTATGCGTGACCAGAGCAATTTTTCCGCCTCTTCCTTTTCTTCTTGGGAAAATGTGATTTCTATTTCTACATTTTGTTGCAAATCTTCTTATCCAATAAATAATATTTACAAGTTTACTAAATCTCGAAATTCTTTCATAATTCATAAATGGATCTACATTTGGACTCGAAAATAATGACACTGCAGTTTTCTTTCTTTCTGACATAACTAAGACTTCATTAGGGACAATCTTCGGTTGGGGCCAGTTACCTTTTTCATCTTCTAACCAATTAGGTCCCTCCCACCATCCCGATTCCACAAGGTATTTAGGACTACAACCACGGGAAGGCAGGTCTGCCGGATTTTGACTTCCTGGAACTAAGTACGACTGGTGAGGGATCGTAAGTTGGCATATTTCTCTGATTCTGTTACCCACAAAGGTACCCACTGGTCATTTCTTTTAATCCAGGCCAAAACTGTCGAAGAATCAGTCCAAAAGTAAGTTGGTACTGTAGGGATGTCCAAAGCTTCTATGACATACTTTGATAGTCTGGATCCCAACACACAGGCAAGCAGCTCAAGACGAGGAATCGTTAGAGCCTTTCTTGGAGCCAACCGTGATTTTGCTCCCAAAAATTGAATTGAAACTCTTTTTTCTTCTTCGCACCGTATAAAAATTACTGTTGCATAGGCACTTTGACTTGCATCGCAGAAAATATGTAGGGACCAATCTTCTTTATTTGCATAACCTATTCTTCTCGGGATCTTCAATTCTGTTAGCTGTTTTAATTCGCTGTATCATTTCTGAAAGTCTCTTTGAATTTTCTCTGGAAGTGGAGTGTCCCATGATGATTTGCTGGACCATGATTCTTGAAATATTATCTTGGCTGGTAACAATGCTGGAGCTAGAAAACCGATGGGATCGAAAATTCCTTGAGTTATGGATAGAATTTGACGTTTTGATGGATTCACTATTTCTAGAAGTCAAATTTATTGCAGACCATCAAGCTATCATCTGTTCTGTCCCATTTGATTCCTAAAACTGGAATTGGAGTTGAGAAGTCTTCCTTTTCATTTTCTAAAGACAACTTTTCTATTTCTTTTACAGGACCGAATTGCCACAATCTTAGGTCCATTTTAGCTTCAGCCATGATTTCTGTTGCCTTAGATTTAAATTCTTCCAAATCGGACGTGTTGTTTACAGATGTGACGCAGTTATCCACGTAGAATGACTTCTGAAGTTTCTGAGCAATTGCCTTAAGTTCTTCTGGACACCCATTCAAATGATGTCTGATAACTGCGCCAAGTAAAAATGGACTGGAAGTAATACCAAACACCACTCTGTTATGCTGATAGACTTTTATTTCATTCGTCTTCTTCCACCACGGGAACCTTAAGAAATGCCGATCTTCCTCTTTTATTTCGATCTGAAGGAAGGCTCGTTTTATGTCGGATACAACCGCGATTGCTTTTTCTCTAAATCTTAACAATATTGCGGGAATCTCTTCTAATAAATTTGGTCCTTTAAAGAGATAATCATTTAGTGACGGTGCTCTTCCGACTTTGCATGATGCATCAAAAACTGGTCTGATGGAGGTGGTAGAACTATCAGGCTTGATGACTGGATGGTGGCATAAGTAGTGTTCACTAACTTCTTTCAGTTCTGTCTGAGGGACTTCCTGTATGACATTTTCTCTTTGCCATTCCTTGAAAACTAGATCGTAATCCTCAAATTTATTTAATTTCTTTAATCTTCGGGTAGTACTGAATAATCTTTCTGCTTCATTTCTATTTGAGGGTATATTGACATTGTTGGAAATCCATGGAAGACCCACTCGATAACGACCATCTTCATTTCTGATGAGTTGTCTAAGAAACATATCGTGGGCTTGCTCCTCTTCTTCTCTTTTAGACAAGGTTTGCGCAGGGTCGTTGATTCCTATCGTTTCGAGTCGCCACAAGTCTGGAACATTCCAGTCTTTTATATACAGATTTATCATTAATACCGCTGTACCGCTATTCAAGCAAACCTGAGATGCAAGCCCTGTTTTTCCACAAACTGTCCACCCAAGTTTGGTTTCTATCGCTGTGAGTCCATTTTCTAATTGCTTGACTCGACCCGTTAACAGTTGACCATAAACGTCACTCCCGATCAGGATTTCTATTTCCGTACTACCAGGGCCGATATCGGACAACCACAGCTTATTTTTCTTGAGTTCTCTGCACAGATTTCCCTTTGGAATTCGAGGAATTTCACCGCAAATTTTTTATTCGTCTAAAAGATCGAGCTCACGTATGGAACTGGCCCGAATTTTCGATGCACCTACTGTAACTCTAAATATATTATGCTGTTTAGCTTCTATCTGTGTAACCCCAAAAACTGTATGGGCAGTTATTTCTGTACCAATGGGTTTGAGCTTGAGCTCTTTTGCAGTTTTCTTTAAAATGTAACTTTTCTGAGAACCACTGGCCATAAGACAACGCACCTTTTTTTGGCCTTTTTCCCCTTTTATATTTATTTCTAACCGTCATAAGGGCTATATCCTGGGAGCATTGTTTGGCGACAGTGTTCTGTATAACTTCGGGAGGTTTGCTTCTACTATTTTCACCCCCTTTCCTTATCTCTGGTCAAAATAACTCTGTGTGTGGTTTTGAACAAACGTGACACTTAATAAAAACCTTGCACGTTTTTGCCCGGTGTCCAAAACGTAAACACTTCCAACAGCAATTTTTTTCTTTTACTTATATTTTTCTTTTCGTCAAGGGAGAGCGATCTGGCTGTTATGCAGTCTTTACTCTCATGCGTTTTTCCGCAAAATATACAGCTTAATTCTTTTGCAGCGAATAAGCCTGCAGCAGTGGGGACCCTGTTATCTCTCTTCTGGAATTTATTTTTAACATTTTCCCTGGGTGAATTAATTTCAAAACCCGACCTGGCTAATTGTAACCTTTCTTCCCCTGCCACTTCCCTTTTCAAAAAATTCAGCAATAGTGAAAAGTTCGATTTCTGTGTGGTTTCTTTATCATCTAACTCAATAGAATCTTCCCTGGCCCCAACATCAAGTCTTTGAAACGTTCTAATAATATCTTCGGGTAAACAGGATTCTACCATTGGGTACAGCCACACGGAGTTCTGATCAATGTTTACACCCATGCTTTCCAAGGATCTCAAGTGTGCTTCTATCTTGGTCACGAAATTACACAAATTTTTGCTATTTCCCCTAGTTTGTATGTACATTAGCTGTAATTAATTTCAAAAATTCCCGAACGTATACTTCGATTTTAACCCCATAGCGTTCTTCAAAAGCCTTTACTTTGATAAATTCATCCCAATATGCTTCGCTTTCTTCCGCTTCTTTTATAATCAAAGCTTCATCGCATTTACTATCTTCCGACATAATGTCTAATATTTCATTATCAAATGTCTTTAATTCTGTCATTAAACCCTCTAATTTATTTAAATTATCTAAAAGTATACCCCTCTCAGGATCTTCTTTCTCTAGTTCTGTTTTTAAAATATTTAAAGTTTTAGTAAAGGAAGATCATAATGGCGTTCTTCGCTTTTTTATTTTTTCCATTTCTGATTTTTAAACAAAAAGAGAACAGTTTTATGTTAATTAACCAATTATTCGTTATTTATGCCTTTTAATTTAAATGTAAAAACTTTCACTTTTCTATTTACCAAGATTTTATTTTAAGAACAACTCGGAAAAAATTCTATTCCGAGAACAATTTTTCCTTTTGTAAAATGTAAACAAAAGAAAATAACATTTTATTATTTTTTATTTTACTCTTATAGCGATATTTATTTTCAACTGAATAATAATATTTATTCATTTATTAACTGTAAAAATTTATTGAATTAAACAATCACAAAATGTAATCCAAGAGCAAATTAAAATCGAAACTTTCATTAATTGCATACTCTGTTTTCATTCACAAATTCTAAAATAATACTTTATTTCATAATCATTGCGAAATAAAAAATAAAACAATAAACATTCAATGCAATCAGATTTTGACATCATCTAATATTTACCATGAAAAAATACTTTTTATTTCTTCTTTATCAAATCTAATGCTTCTCTTTCAAGGTCAACTCAATACTCAATAGCTTTCTTTATTCTACTTTTATTTATTTCAAAAACAACTATCTTATTTTGACCTTGATAAATTTACGTTTTAAATGTACAAATAATATAGCAAATAAAAAATCTTGTTTTATTTCAATCAATCAGTCACTTTTAATTTTATTTACTTTGAAAAAGAAATATTCTGAATAATTTCAATCTAAGATTTCTTTTGAAAAACACATTTCATATAATAATAATATAATCTTTAAAACATTTTTGTTTCAAATGAAAATAATTCTTTTCCTTTCAGTTAATATAAACAATATTAATATAAACAATATTTCCTGCATTTAATGTAAACAATACAAGGTCCTGTTTCACGGACGCCATAAAATATGTTATAAAACGCCATTCTTCTGAATGGCTTCAAGCGAGTCTTCTCGACTCTTTGTAAAATATGATATGGATTACAGGCTCTTTCATTTAATCAGACTAATTATTTAATATTTTCAAATCATTTTAATTTTCTGGTAATAATCTTCAAAATGATATAATAATATTCTTCTTACCTGTAGAATTCTTCGACGTTAAATTTGAAGACTAATAATATGAAAGTTTCTCTAGAAAACAACAGCTTCTTCTTTAAGACGATAAAATATATACAGTTTATTAAATAAAATATTCACATGAAGAAGAAACACTATTTACAAAAAAGATTCATTTCGTACTGTAGAACATCCATTTCATGCCATCTCTTAGCGATACTATTTCTAAAATTATACTTTAGAAAAAATGGATTTATAATAAAACTAATGCTAATCTAATCTAGGAGCTACTTTTTCTAATTCTATTTAACTGTAGCTCCAAGAATAAAAAAAATCAGGCCATAAAGGGCCCGAAAGCAAACTACTATTTCATGACTCGTTGCTCTCCATTCTAAAACAGAACTTAAAACTAATGTCCCGGGAGAATAAATAAAAATGTTCTTCGAATCTCATCTCAACGGGACCTCTGGCGCCCTTTAGTGAGGCAAATGTATATCAATACCTAACAACATCATATCCTTCTGAAATCTTAATAAATACAGGCAAGTTAACTTTACTTTTAATTTTCTTTTCAACTTTTATAAATAATAATAATAATATATCTATATCATTCTATATTGAAGCTGTTCCACTTCTGTAGAACGAATTTTTAAATTTTTTTTTTTTTTTCCCGACATAAAAAGAAATACATTTACGCATATATTTATTTGTGGCATTAATTACTTTTTTTTTTTTTTTTTTTTTTTTTCCTTTTTAATAATTTTAAAGTTTAAGTGGGTTTTTTATTAATTTTTGAACAAATTATCCAACTGAACTCAAAAATGCGGTATTAGCTAGATTTTGTTTTCATTAATAAGTA
The DNA here is from genome assembly GCA_963930645.1 of Salticus scenicus. Lineage (NCBI taxonomy): Eukaryota > Metazoa > Arthropoda > Arachnida > Araneae > Salticidae > Salticus > Salticus scenicus. The sequence goes on from OZ005658.1 coordinate 268,797,437, forward strand.
TACCAATTTTTGATATACTCTAATAATCCAGACTACAAATCTCGACAGATACAATAACAAACTTTTAGCTTTATATATTTAGACAAAATAATAAGTTTTGAACGTCTGTTTAAGGTAATAGATAAAAATTGATAACGAAAGCAAAATCGCTGTCTGAAAAAAATAATACAACCTGTCGTACTCAGGGTTGGAAAAAACCCAGCGCAATGAGTTTTTTCGTTTTTTTTTTTTTTTTTTTTTTTTTTTTTGTTTGTGGCGGGGAGGGTCGGGAAAAATCAAGCCAACCCTGGTCGTACTTCTAATAATAATAAAAACCTGACATATACTATATATATATATACTAGCAGACCCGGCCACGCGTTACTGTGGCTATGTTATACATTGAATTATATTTCAGTAAACTATTCAATACAGTGAAATTATTATTTACGAATAAAGACGAAAATGTTGTAGCCGATGTCAAACCCCACGAGATTGAAATTTAAACATTAGGTCAAAATTTGGAAGCGATTGATAAAATTTTTCGTAGAGTTGATATTAAGCACAAATTATATATATATATATATATATAAACGCAAACGGCTATCTGGTTATTGAATTTTACGTGGGACACTCTTTTTACATGCAGCCTTTAGTTGCTTATTTCTTTACTATTGTATAAGTGATTCTTATATGAAATTTTACTACATTTATTGGTGATATTGGTTTCATAATTCTTATATGTTTATCTCTTTTTGTGGTGAGTTCATTTTGAAATTAGTTTTATTTTGAAATTTGCTTTTTCTTGTTTTGGCTCAAAAGAATGTGGGCCCGGATCAAAGATATACTTAGCTATTGCTATCTTTGAGACAGAGAAACATTCTTTTTGCATATTTGTGTTCTACTAGGCCCTTGATAACGCCAGAATGCAAATATTTAGTTATCCATTTCCAATTTATTCCAATTTTATGTGATTTTGTGGTCTTTGTTTTCGAACAAATTAATTGTTTGAATATTATTAATATTTTAATAATCCTTAAATTTCACTGACTGATTATCAATATATGTATATATATATATAGTAGCAGACCCGGCCGTGTATTTACAGAACATACATGGTTTCGAAACCACCTTGGCAATCTTTCCTTTCGGCAGGAATAAAATCGCACCATGGTGTCTCGTGAATGGCAACACAGTTGACCTCAAAGCATAGAAGATGGGCGTGTTCAATTAAAAGACGTTGATTTGCCAGACAGATGCATTGTTGTTAAAACAGAAGATGATTCTTTAGAAATTTAAAGAAAAAAAAATAGTAATAATAAATGTTCTTTATTTATACCCATAGATAAATTGATTACTGTTTAAAAAATGGATTTATTACTATATCTTCTATGAAAATAGATTTATTACTGCCTATATAAAAAGAAAATAGAAGATTCGGAAAAACATCTGATTTCCGGTTTTCGATGAATTTACACGTTTTGAGATTTTCTTGCATTACATTTAACTGAAACTGACTACTTATTTTTATAAAAGTGTATTTATTACTAGACTCTGCATATATAAGAGAAAAGAAGAAGATACGGGAAATATTTCAATATCCGGTTTTAGCTGCATTTACGCGTTTTGAGATTTCCTTGCATTTCAATTAACTGAAACTGACGACTTATTTTTATTCATTTATTTATTTGTTTTTAAGGGATTTATTATTCTCTCTTTTGCCTATGTAAGAAGAAAGTATAAGATTTAAAAAAATATATATATAATATAGATTTCTGGTTTTTGATGAAGTTACGCGTTTTGAGATTTCCTGAACTCCATTTGACCATTTTTAGAAAATGTCTGTCTTTTTGAGTTCGAACGCTGTACTTCATGAACAAATGAACTTCCTTTAACCGAACTTGATATTTGGTGGGACCTTGGTTTTAAATGGTTCCGATTAGCTTTTGGGCTATATCACCCAACTGGGGGCGCTTCCACGTTGTGATTTCCTCTCATTTCAGGAAAGGCTCAGCATCTACTGTGTGCAAAACATAAAGTATTATTAAATAAAACTCTTTTGATTCAGTTTGTGCGCATATCGACCAACAAGTGGTGCTGTTAAATTGTAATTTAATCCCATTTTAAGAAAGACTATAAACTTCTATAATATGTAAATGTACGAAACTTACTGTAAGAGATGGTTATTAGGTAAAACAATGTTGATTCATTTTGGATGCATGTCAGACGATAGGTGGCGCTGCTATTCAGTAATGTTTTTCGTTTACGGGGAAGTTATATCTCAGCTTCTATCCTATATAAATGTACCAAACTGGATGTGTGAGTACGTATTATCAACAATTATTTTTATTGATAATATTTTATACGGTTTCTCATTGCTCTATCTCAGCATCTGTTGATGAAAATTGCACTGAATTTTATGAGAAAATATATTGATTAATTTCTTTTCATGTTAATCAGTAGGTGGCGCTGTCATATAAAATGATATAGAAGAAAGTATTGGATTTGTGAATTTTTTTGATTTCCGGCTTTCGATGAATTTACACATTTTAAGATGTCCTAAACATGACTCGCTCAATTTTAGAAAATAATTATTTGTCTGTGTGTGTATGATGTGTTAGGGAAATTTTGAAGTATCTCATGAATCAATTGGCGGAATTTAAGCACGTTTGATAATTGGTTAGACCTTGGTTTAAACTGGTGCTGATTAGCTGTTGGAATACATCACCCAATAGGTGGTGTGCTATGCTGTGATTCATTCCATTTAAGTTAAGGCTGTATCTCAACTTCTGTAGTGTATAAACGTACCAAACATGGTATATGATATGGGCATTATGTAATACTATTCTTTTTTAATTTGAGTGAATATCGGCCGACAAATAGCACTGCTGTGTTAAAATTTAAATCCGTTTATGAAAAGGCAATTACTTTGTTTTGTAAAAAGTGGTCGAGTTTCAACCACTGGACGAAGTTTTGCTTTGTTTAAATGGTTTTTGTTCTAGTTTTGTTTAATTGGCAATTAATATTAACATACTTTTAAAAATATCGTAACATGATCTAGAAAATAACAAGAAACATAGTTATCGATGGCATAGTATGTTATCAATACTAGTTTAGTTCAAAACCCAACTAAATACCAAGTTTAGTTTAATTCCTCTCGTTCGTTAGTGAGATACTATTTCTGTAAAATTATTGATAAACACACACAAACATATATATAGACATGATCAAATTGTTTTCAGGAAATCTTAAGGGGGTGCATCCGGAAATGAAGTTTCCTATTCAACATGGCCCCCCAGGTTCTAAAAAAAAATTGGGGTTGGCCTAACTTTAAAAACTGACAGCCAACTGCTCCAGTCAGTGAATAGTATAATTTCACTATTAGTTGAAAAATTATCTACTTAACTACCTAAGTTATTTTGACACTTCCTCTCCTAGCTGTGGGGTGACAGAGGTGATAAGAGACAGTTTCCCACCTGTATTCAATTATCTACAAGAACGCCGCTAAAAAAATATACAAACTATCGCATCGCTCAGTGAAATATTTTGTGAAACGTAAATCACTAAAATAAATGGATTTAAGATTTAAATTCTAATATCAAGAAATTTAATCTTATTAAATAAATAAATAAAAATTCTTTACACAAAATGTTTCACAACAGAAGAAAATATTTTTTTAATTATAAATACATGCATAAAATATATGAATATTATAAAAAAAAAATGTTTATTGAATTATTTATACTACATATATAGTTTCAAACAGTAGATAAAATAGCTCTCTCTCTTGTCGAAAGATTCAAACCCACGGTAGTGTGTTTTAAAAAATAGTGGTTGATTTTTTTTTTTTTTTTTTTTTTTTTTTTTTTAAGTTTTAATAGGAAATATGTTTACTCAAAAGTTTTTTTTAATTCTAACTATTTACTTTCTTTCACGTATATACAGGGTAAAGAAAGTATTGTTTTTGGGTTAAATTTTCGAAATTGAGTTTTTGTTTGTTTTTCTTTATTATATAATTATACGTTTTGAAATCCTCTGAATTGGAAAATGTTTTTAGCGGTTGGTTTGTGTGTGTATCTGTCTGTTATCAGCATATATCAAGAACAAATAAATAGCAGAAAGTCCAAACTTGGTATTTTAAATGGGTTTCATATAAATATGCTACACTAAATTTTTTCCTTGAGACAAAGCAAATGGTTCACGTACAGGAATATCCAAGAGAATTCAAATACATGATGTTTGTGGGGTTCAAAGTTCAAATAAATTATGTTCTGATAAGTACAATTTAACATCAATAGGCTGATTAAACAAAAGTGAGTAACAATTTTTTTTAAATACATAAAAGCATGTTTTGTGTAGATTGTGGTATGGAAATCATTCATCATTCGTTTACAGAGCTCCAAAGTATTTGGATATATTGGGGCTATACTTGGAAATTGCTGGAATTATAACTAATTTTGTGTTAGAAGTTTTTCAAGTAAGAATAAATTTAAATACACAACATTGTTTATCGACAATATGCAGAGCTACTCAAAATTAAGCTAAACGCTCTTTTGTATTGAATGTAATTGATGGAAGTGCTTTGCTATATTTTACTATGCCGACGAACACTTGCTCACGAATCAAAATTAATTTTTCATATCCATACTGTATGTAAACGAATTACTTTTAGTAGTTTTATTCTCAACTCTAGTTTTTTTTTTTTTTTTTTTTTCATAATATCACATTTTGAGGTTCCCTGATCATAAAAGTCCATTATTTGGTGGTTGATCTGTATATATATCTGTTATCAGAATAACATAAAAACAGATAACTGCAGGAAATTCAAAAGTGGTATTTTGAAGTTCGTATTAGGTTGCCACTTAAAATTTTGAGCAAGGTTGTCAAGTTTGAAGTCAAATTAGTAACAGCCTTGATTATTATTTATTTGTTTATTTTTACAATTATGCATTATAAATAAGTGGGTTTGATGGAGGAGGGGAGTATCCCTCTTACAAAGAAATACATGTGAAATAAAACTGTTCCATATGTTCTAAAAATGTTCCGCAATTTTAGATTTTTTTTAAAGTACATTAATTTTATTATCCTACGCTATTGATCTTAAAACTTAATATGCAATATATATATATATATATATATATATATGTATTATGAAAACCTTTTTAAAATTTTCAGTAAATATTCAATATATTTTTCTTTCCTTATTTTATTAAAATATGACATTTTCCTGTTCCTCCCTTAAAATTTTAGTCTTGAGTCTAAACAGTTTTAAGATTTAATTAAGTAGAATTACAGTTCAAGGAAAAAATTTATTTATTTATTTATTTATTTTTGGGTCTAATTTTAATGTAATTTTCGAATTTTGATGGAATATAATCCGACACACGCAGAGCTGCAAATACTTTAATTAAGAAAACGTTAAAAATTAAAAAGCAAAATAATACGTTCATTTCCAGGTATTTTAATTGGGGATCTATGATAAATAACACCCGTGAAGTTGGAATATTTACAAGGTTTTTAGTTTAGAACCTCATCCCCCACCGCCCTTATTATTTCCCAAAATAATTTACATCTCTGCAGAAAGGAAAAGCAATACATTATAAAACATTTAGGATAACAAAATTAATAATTTCAATAATTTTCTACTTGCAACTTTAAGTAAAATCAATTCTATGCAGGATAAAGGCCCCTCCTAGGTGATTCTAAACTGCCCTGTTTTCTGCAATTCTAAATTCTGCTCTTCCAAACTTCACAATTTCATCGCTCCAACGGCACTATTATATATTTCCTAACCCATAGTTTTATTTTTCATTCCTTTATTTAATTATTTTTAACAAATTATTATTATTTTAAAGTTATGTCCAGACATTACAATTTACAATTTTTTAAAGTCATAAAATTAGTTAAATAATTAAAAAAAAAAAAAAAAAAAAAAAAAAAAAAAAAAAGAAGAAGAAGAAGAAGAAGATCTTTATGATATTAAAGAAAAAACTTCAAATCAGACTCTTTCTAAAGTTTATGTCTCTATGATGGGTTGGTTTGTCTGCTGGGCTTGAAACTGATATAACAAACAAAATCAAATCAATCAAATCAAATCAAAAATATTTTATCAATTTCACCCACGATAGCTAATTCTTTTAGCACAAAAGTGTTGGAAAATCGTTCTTTATCTATGCATATTTTTAATTTATTTTAATAACTTTCTTTTATATAAAAATCAGCCTCTGACTCTTTTTTTTTTTTTTTTTTTTTTTTTTTTTACAATATATATAAATGTCATAGTAATAGGGAAAATGTTTTATAAATTATGAATGATGCATGGGTTCTAAAACAGATTTTTTTTTTTTTTTTGTTTTTGTTTTTGTTTAATCTGTCTCTCTCCCCCCCCCCCCCCTTCCCCTCGTAAAAACAAAATTTTTTTGCTATTGTTCGTATTTAGAAGTATTTTACAAGAAACAATTAAGAAAAGTGCCCTTTCTTCCAGTATCTTTTTTCCGCGATCCGGAAAGAAGGGCACTGTTTTAATTTGCGAATGGAAAATTGCCCTTTTTTTTTCCCAGGTGCCCCTTTTCCCGGGATCCGCATAAACTTCCACTCATTTGGCGCATTTTTGTGACAACGATTTATACATACGACATAACAGCATACTGCGAATATCCCATTCGAAGCACAGTATAAATATACACAGAAAAAATTAGCTTATTCGATTTTCATTGAATTACTAATTTAATTAACACATTTTCTTGAATAGCAACCCTACCACTAACCAAAAGATTTTACTCTCTAAGTTGTGAGAAGTGTTTGGTTCGATTCAAGGCGGCACTCGTCAGCCTAGCACTTGGAGTTTTAAATAGTTTTCTCCAAAAAAAAACGTTAATATGGAATAGGACCCTTTAAAAAGATTCTCACAGAATCCATTCCACTTAGACATTTTCTAAATTAATAATAATAATAATGAATACGAATTATAATAGCTTTAATTTTACAGCGAATGCAATACAGGTTTCAGATTCTCTGTTTTAGATTGAGACGTCATAATTACAACACTATACTATAATAAAAAATTTAATAAAAATTAATATCCATAATTTGAAATGGACACAAAATGAAAAATAAGATAATTATTCCGTTAGAATTTTATGCTTTTGTATTGTTATTATTATTATTTTACCGAAGCTTTGCGTTATTTATATCATTTTTAATAGAAAACGTGCCATAGCTACATTGAATAACATATATCAGTTTCAAAGCATTCTACAAAAAATAAATAAATAAATAAATAAAAATAACAGAATGCTGAAAGAAAAAAAAAAAAAAAAAAAAAAAAAAAAAGAGGAGAAGCATTGAAAGTTACAAATACTTCAATTACAAATAATAATAATAATAAATAATAATAACATGTTGATTTTTAAATATTCTTATTTTTGAACATAATAAGAAACAATTCTAAGTTACGGTTTAATATTAACAAGACCTAAATCACAACCCCTATCATACTAAAATACTTTGTATGTGCACGGCAATAGAGCAGACTTTTTCAAACTCTAAAACCTAAAAACACTTTAATTGAAAAAAATATCAGCAAAAAAATTGAAATTTAAGAAATAAAATAGTATAATGATTTCAAAATAGTTATATTCATAATCTAAATATTTTGTATCGTGGCTGAAATTTGGAATTTTCTTTTAAAAAGGAAAACATAGAATAAAGTTTTATATTCAACTATAATATTAAAAGGGAAAGAATTTTGTTTATAAATTTCATCCTTCATATATATATATTGCCCTTCGCACAGATACATTCATTAGTATGATAAATAGTCCCTAATTAGACGAAAAATAAACAGATGAAATAATTGCCACAACACACAAAAGCCAATTTGGTCAGTATTATATATATATGCGCACATTTTAAACTACAAGTATGAATATTGGCAAAAGCATTTGTTAATTACTCTCTGTTCATTTGTTTTTATTAAGATATCAAACAAAATAAAACTGCTGTACAAATAGGAAAAAGAATTCAAAGCTATAAACAAATAAACTTTTATTGACAAAAACAACATTACAAAATATCAGACAAATTTAGTAATTTTTAATTTGATTGGTTAATCAATTATTAGTTCTGATTTCTATGTGCCTTATCTCATTTGTCTATTATTCAATCAGATAATATGTTTAATTACACAGGCATACAAATATGAAGTTTACAAAATTTGATTTGATGATTTCAGCTGATCTTTATGTTTTTTGATATGCTGAAACCGAAAATACAGCTCATTTTTCTCTATCACGTATAGATTTTTGTCAATACAGGGTGTTTACCGACATGATTTCTTACATATTCCATCATAACAATCGGTTTGTTTGTTGGTTTATATGGTTTTAAGTCGCATTAGGGCTTCACAATTTCAGCAATTGGCCTCTATGATTAATTAATCATGAGGGCTTCACAATTTCAACAATTGGCCTCTATGATTAATTAATCATGGAAAAATACTATAAAACTTATTATATAATTATATTGGTGGAAGAGTAATTTAAGAAATTGTACCCTGTTTTGACAAAAATCTATACGTGATAGAGACAAACTGGCTTCACTTTCGGTTTCAGAAAACCAAAAAACATAAATATCAGCCAAAATTATAAAATCAAAATTTTACATGTCGGCCTGTGTTATCTCCCGTGGATAATTTTTAAGTTTAACATCAAATGAGTTTTCAGATACATTTTTCGATGCTGTAACATATTTTATATTGGTATTTGACAAATGAATTTATCATTTTCTTGCTTTCAGTTGTATGTCTTTCATTATTTACATATACTATATATACATAAATACACACACACAAATAAATATATGATGTAAAATAAGGGCATGACAAGGTACTATAAAAACTGAAAAATAAATAAATAAATAAAAATAAATTGGAAAATAAAAGCCAAATTACATTTTCTGCATTAAATTTGTTGCATTCATTTTCTTATTTAATCAAATAAATTATCACATTTTTCTAATTAAAAAATCAATAACAATGAACGTACTTGCATTTGCAAAACAAAGATATAAAAGGGTAGTATTTAAACTCAGGAAAGTAAAATAAACAAGAACCGAAAACTGAAAACTATGTGCACTCTAGGAACAAAATAAAAACATTCTCTTTAATAATAGCCTTATTTTTTTCAGCGATTACGCTGAGAACTAACATTATAGCTGCAATAAAACATCGAAATAAATACAGTAAAATTTTACCCATGGCCTTCAAAAAACAAAAAGTTTAATTTGACAGAAAACAAATACCATCACATTTGCAACATTGTATTGAGAAAATAGAAAACAAACCTTTATCCATAGTTAGAAATAAATAATAAGAAAAGTAAATTAAGAATTTATTTCATGGTTTAGTTTAAATTAACCGAATTTACTTTTTTTTTTTTTTTTTCAGGAACAGCTTTAGTATAAGATCTCCTTGACGAATTCGGCTAGTCACGCATAATCATTATAAATAAATCAGATAATATCGCAAAAAATTAATAAAACGAAAACAATCATCACGTATTTTTTTCTAAACTGCTCAAAACAGCTTATCTTTTACTTCATTAATGATCATTTGAAACATATTTTATAAAGAAAACTAACTTCTTTCTTCTTTTTTTTAATGAATACATTATTGCTATTGTTATTATTACAATTATTTATAAAACATTTGTTATCTTACAAACTGTTCGTCAGTCATAACCTACTTTATTTTTGCGGCAGACATTTTAGTCTATGTGAGCGTTGAAAATATAAATAAATTTTTAAATGGCGTAAAATTAGTGAAATAAAAACAATAGTCATGTAAATTATCTATTTCCAACGTATCTAAGTCATGATTAAAAAACAAAAACATATTAAATAAAATAAATGAATAATAATATAATACGCCAAAATATCGACAAAGAAAGTCAAAAGTACGGGCCATGAAAGCTCCTATCTGTTGATGTGAGATTTCATAGCAGCTTCAAGCTTTTTGAAGTGAAAACTTCTTTAGGCGCATTGAGCACTTTTTGGGTGAGCAAAAATCATAGAACTCGCGTCATCGTCAGCGAACACTTTGAAATTCTGCAGGCGTTCGTTGCCGTTGTTACCATGACAACCCAGTCACAGAGAGTTTGGTCGGGAAGAAACATGTTTTTTTCCAATTGACATCACGTGGTTTTTCAACTAGGAATAAAAATTGCAAATTTCAAAATGCTTCAATTTTCTTCTAAATTCTTTGAAACTTACTGTGCGCCATTAACAGCACACAGGATAGTTGCAGTTCAAATTTCATCGATTTTGGAAAAAAATTTACATTTTAATTGGAAATTAAATTTTATTAGGAATTTTTGTACAAACTCGCCATAATAAATCTCTTTTAGATAACCTTTCGTATGTAACTGTTGTCAATAATTGAGTTTGAAAAACTTTGGTGGATGTCGATGTCTCAAAAACGGTTCTTACGATTTTCTTGAAAATTCCTACATAAATCTCATTTTAGATATCCTTTCGCATATATTACGTGGCTATTATAGGAAAATTGACAATCATCCTCATTAAGTAGGTCAGTTTTAGATCTAGGAAATCAGTATTTTTTAAAAAGCGGCTCTACCATTTTTTTTTTTTTTTTTTTTTTTTTTTTTTTTTTTAAACTTGGTATGTGAACTCTGTTTGTATAACTTTACACATGTATCAGTTTTCTTTCGCTGGAAAATTGTTAGATGTCTAAGTTGTTAGGCTAATTTTACGTTTTTTGACCTTACATTATGTCAAAAAAGTGCATTTAATAAATGTAATAGTAGGTAATGGATTTTTTTTCCCCCAGATGTTTCGAAATGGTAAAATTATCTAACTGTACATTAAAAATATATAGAAAGCATTATATACCGTCCCAAATTAACTAAAAGATGATTAGTAAAAAGTATAGGCATTAGAAAAAGTAGGTATCCTAGATTTTATTTATTTATTTATTTATTTATTTATTTATTTATTTTTTTTTATTTTTTTTTTTTTTTTGTAATAAGAGAGAGAGAAAGAGATAGAGATAGAGAAGAAGAACAATTACACGAAAAAAATCATCGCTATATAGAAACAAAAATTTAAAAGTTGCCAATGGGGTCGTATACTAAAGGTGTAACGCAAAATGGTCTAGACATTACGATTATTATTTTTTTTTTTCCTTTTCTAAATATATATATCTACAGTCGGCTGCAAAATTATTCGAGCACTAGCAATAATCTTTGCCAAAAAAAAGTACACTTAATACAGCTTTGTTAAATAAATCCTTGTCGAGTCATGTTCTTAATCAGTCTAAGAACATGATTCGACAAGGATTTACTTAGCAAAACAGTCTTAAGTGTACTTTTTAAATATAGGAATTATTGGCTAGTGCTCGAATAATTTTGCAGCCGACTGTATATATAAATATATACTTACTGATTTTTAGAATAATATTTCGTAAAAAAAAGTTTTAAATAGTACTTATATATTTCAATTTGACAATAAATATGAAGATTTCTTGAATTTCATTTTTCTAATTTTGGTTTATGTTATGCACTAGTAATATTCCTATTCAGTGAAAGGTAAAGCGGCGAATAGACGTGCAGAGTGCCACAGGGGTAAATAAGTGAAGCGAGTAAGGGGCAGAGCACCCTAGTAATTAAAAAAAAAAAAAAAATCTGACGATTGCTCTGCTTAGGAAAAGCTATCACCAGATTGAGAAAAATTTCACAATCAAATCGTACTGGTACATATATATATATATCTATATATAATATGTGTTTGTATGTATTAGCATTACTATTATTATTATTTTATTTTTATTTTTCGCGTGTAAATGAATTTATGCCAAGAACAAAATAAATTAATTAAATTAATTAATAAACTCATAAGTTCATTTATTTATTTATTATTATTTATTTATTTATTTATTTTTATATTTTTAATTAAATATTTAATAATTCTAAAACTATTACAGGGGTTTTATTTAATGTCTTTTAATTAATTGAAATAATTTTATTTAAATGCTCAATTCTGAGTCCTTGAGTTATTTCGCATCTTTTTGCGTTTAGATTTCGTGAAGAGGTAGTTGGAGACACAAACTTTTTTTTTTTTTTTTTTTTGTAATATATAAAAAAATATTAGATTTTTAAGCAAAGAGTGCTCTTTCTGTTTTTTCTTTTCTTTAATGCATATGGACTCTGAAAAAGAAAAATTCTGTGTGGACCCAGAAAGTATATTTTAACCTTTAACGACACCATTATTCCCCTTCCCCTTTCGACATGAATGATATCATCAATCAATCTTAATGACTTCCCGTAAGGTTCGCGGGGCGTTTCCGATAGGAGGCGGAGAAATCTGCTGAAATTGAGGTTTTTCAATTTAAAAATGAAAGTTTCTTATACTCTCATTAATAGAGATTTAATTAAACAATTTATAAAGACATTAATAAAAAGCTTGGTTTTCTTGAGAAAGTGACACGCTATACAGATTTCAGATACTGCAATTTGTTGGTAAGTTAGAGGCTAGTAAAGCAACACAAGTGTATTTTTCGCATTTTACAGCTTAAAAATAAAGGGTTAAAAATTAAAAAAAGCAGTTTTTGTTTCACGGGTAGTCATTTTATGGTTCTGAATTTTCTGATTGTGAAAACAGAATTTTAAAAAATGCATTAGGTAATGTGTAATTCTATAAACCAATTTCGCCACAGAATAACATGGGCTTTGGATGACCTTGACGATCCGTGATGCACCCCCTTAAAACGTGTAAATCCATCGAAACACGGGGTTTAAAAATGTTCACAAATTAAATACTTTCTTCTTGTGTATGTATAAAGAAGTAAAAAATAAAAATAAAAATAAAAATAAAAAAACTTTAAAACATTAGTTATGAATGCATGAATAAAAATAAATATTTTCAGCACTCCTTCAGGTGAAATCGAGAAATACATCAGAGATCATTTTTATTCTTAAAAATAAAAAGTAAAACAATGTTTTGTAAAATAACAATTATATTAATAACCTATCCGGATGTTTCAAAATTGTTTTAAAAAGCTCTTGATCTAAATTGTTCTGTTTAAATAGGAATTAGTATTAACTTCTTGTCGTCAATTTGTGATATATGGCATAGAAGAAAAAAATCTTATTTAAAAACATATTGATAATAAATCTTTGAAGAGAAACAAATCCTTTCTGTCTTTTGCAGAAATAATTGTAATAAATTTAAGCTAAGGTACTGTTAAATGCCAATCTATGATGTTTCTAATTTCTTCTTTTAAGTAATTTTTTAATGCAAATGATAAATATATTGCGAAATGTTTGTTTGTTTTCATGTCTTATTTTAATACGATGAAAAAAGAATTTCTGTTTTTTTTTTTTTTTTGTTTTTTTTTGTCTTTTTTTTTCCTTGATAACTCCTCCCCCCTACTTACCGCCCCACCTAGGGGCTTTTTAGGTATTTGTATTAGCTATATTTTACAGAAAAAATTTCACGTATATATATATTTCTTTTTTTTTTTTTTTTAAGATATATAGGATTATGTGAAATCACGTTTTGCCACACCCCCCCCCCCCTCCTTGGGTACCAAATTTCTAAAATTCCAAAAGTTGATTTTTAGACATCATTTTGTGTTAGCTATATTTTAAAGCAAAAATTTATGGATATCTGTTTTTTTTTGTTTAAGATATGAAGGATTTTGTGAAATCACGTTTTGCCTCCTCTCGGGGGGCGAATATTGTTATAAAAACTATCCTATCTCTCAAGTTTGACCAAATTGCACAGTGTCCACATTTCAATAAAATCGGTTCATTAGTGTAGGAGTTCATCGCGAACAAATACTGTGACACGAAATTTTTATATATAAAGATATATGAAGAATATGATACATATATATACATATGCATGTGTTTTTTATGCATTCATTACATAATATTGAGATTCATTTCATTCAACTACACGTAATCTTTTTCTTCAAACTTCAAACCAGTATTGAGGGGGTTTCTTGACAGTACGTTTGTATAATTGATTACTTTTTTGGGTGAAAAAGACCCTACCTCTGTGATCATTAATTACCTTCATATTGGCACGCGAAATAGTTTATTGGACAAAAAAATCCCGGTATTACCCCGCCTTCTAGTCTAGCCAAAGCAGCGTTTTAGTTTCACTTTTGAAAGGAGGGAAGATGACAAAGTTCAGGACACTGCCCTTAATTATCCTTATCCTGCTTTTGTACACAAGTATGTTATGGGAAAATATTCTTTTCGGTGCTTCTAAAGCATATCCACCTGTATCAAATGAGGCAAACACAATGAAACAAGTACACAAATGTTCTTAGGTTTCCCAGTTCAAAGTTATGTGTCGAAACAGTTCTTATGAATTTCGGACATCCCAAGCACCGCACTTATACAAATCTTCAATGACAAATTGCCTTCTTTTATGCTTTTTTTTTTTTTTTTCCAATCTTAGTTATCAATACCGAAAAGACTAGGTGACAATGACTTTCAGCCGTTTTCTATTATGTATATCAGAGTCATTGCAGATAGTAATTAACAAATGCTTTTGCCAATATCCATACTTGTAATTTAAAATGTGCGCATATATATATAATACTGATTAAATTGGCTTTTGTGTGTTGTGGCAATTTTTTCATCTGTTAATTTTTCGTTCTCATTCTTATTGCTATCATATATATATAACGTATACGTCTTATTAGGGACTATCTATCATACTAATGAATGTATCTGTGCGTAGGGCATTATATATATGAAGGATAAAATTTATAAACAAAATTCTTTCCCTTTTAATATTATATTTGAATATAAAACTTTATTCTATGTTTTCCTTTTTCAATGCGAATTCCAAATTTCAGCCACGATAAGAAATATTTAGATAATGAATATAAATATTTTGAAATCAATATACTATTTTATTTCTTAAATTTCAATTTTTTGCTGATATTTTTTTCAATTAAAGTATTTTTAGGTTTTAGAGTTTGAAAAAGGCTGCTCTATTACCGTGCACATGCAAAGTATTTTAGTATGATAGGGGTTGTGATTTAGGTCTTGTTAATATTAAACCGTAACTTAGAATTGTTTCTTATTATGTTCAAAAATAAGAATATTTAAAAATCAACATGTTATTATTATTATTTTATTATTATTACTTTTATTATTATTACTTTTATTTGTAATTGAATTATTTGTAATTTTCAATGCTTCTCCTCTTTTTTTTTTTTTTTTTTTTTTTTTTTCAGCGTTCCATAATTTTTATTTATTTATTTATTAATGCTTTGAAACTGATATATGTTATTCAAGGTAGCTATGGCACGTTTTCTATTAAAAATGATATAAATAACGCAAATCTCCGACAAAATAATAATAATAATAATAATAATAATAATAATAATAATAATAATAATAACAATACAAAAGCCTGAAATTCTAACGGAATAATTATCTTATTTTACATTTTGTGTCCATTTCAAATTATGGATATTAATTTTTATTAAATTTTTTATGATAGTATAGTGTTGTAATTATGATGTCGAATCTGAAACCTGTATTGCATTCGCTGAAAATTAAAGCTATTATAACTCGTATTCATTATTATTATTATTATTAATTTAGTAAAGGTCTAGGTGGAATGGATTTTGTGAGAATCTTTTTAAGGGGTCCTAATCCATATTAACGTGTGTTTTGGAGAAAACTATGAAAAACTCCAAGTGCTAGGCTGACGAGTGCTGCCTTGAATCGAACCAAACACTTCTCACAACTTAGAGAGTAAAATCTTTTGGTTAGTGGTAGGGTTGCTATTCAAGAAAATGTGTTAATTAAATTAGTAATTCAATGAAAATCGAATAAGCTAATTTTTTCTGTGTATATTTATACTGTGCTTCGAATGGGATATTCGCAGTATGCTGTTATGTCGTATGTATAAATCGTTGTCACAAAAATGCGCCAAATGAGTGGAAGTTTATGCGGATCCCGGAAAAAGGGGCACCTGGGAAAAAAAAAGGGCAATTTTCCATTCGCAAATTAAGAAAAGTGCCCTTCTTTCCGGATCGCGGAAAAAAAGACTTTGGAAGAAAGGGCACTTTTCTTAATTGTTACTTGTAAAATACTTCTAAATACGAACAATAGCAAAAATTTTTTGTTTTTACGAGGGGAAGGGGGGGGGGGGGAGGAGAGACAGATTAAGCAAAAAAATTCTGTTTCAGAACCCATGCATTATTCATAATTTATAAAACATTTTCCCCATTAATATGACATTTATATATATTGTAAAAAAAAGAGTTAGAGGTTGATTTTTATGTAAAAGAAAGTTACTAAAATAAATTACAAATATGCATAGATAAAGAAAGATTTTCCAGCATTTTTGTGCTAAAAGAATTAGCTATCGTGCGTGAAATTGATAAAATATTTTTGATTTGATTTCTCAGATTTGATTTTGTTTGTTATATCAGTGTCAAGCCCAGCAGACAAACCAACCCATCATAGAGACATAAACTTTAGAAAGAGTCTGATTTGAAGTTTTTTCTTTAATATCACAAAGATCTTCTTCTTCTTCTTTTTTTTTCTTTTTTAATTATTTAACTAATTTTATGACTTTAAAAAATTGTAAATTGTAATGTCTGGACATAACTTTAAAATAATAATAATTTGTTAAAAATAATTAATTAAAGGAATGAAAAATAAAACTATGGGTTAGGAAATATATAATAGTGCCGTTGGAGCGATGAAATTGTGAAGTTTGGAAGAGCAGAATTTAGAATTCCGAAAAGAGGGCAGTTTAGATTCACCTAGGAGGGGCCTTTATCCTGCATAGAATTGATTTTACTTAAAGTTGCAAGTAGAAAATTATTGAAATTATTAATTTTGTTATCCCAAATGTTTTATAATGTATTGCTTTTCCTTTCTGCAGAGATGTAAATTATTCTGGGAAGTAATAAGAGCAGTGGGGGGGGGGGGGGATGAGGTTGTAAACTATAAGCCTTGTAAATATTAATTTTGTTATCCTAAAAGTTTTATAATTTATTGCTTTTTCTTTCTGCAGAGATGTAAATTATTTTGGGAAGTAATAAGAGCGGTGGGGGGATGAGGTTGTAAACTATAAGCCTTGTAAATATTCAAACTTCACGGGTGTTATTTATCATGTAGGTCCACAATTAAAATATCTGGAAATGAACGTATTATTTTACTTTTTAACTTTTAACGTTTTCTTAAATAAAGTATGCAGCTCTGCGTGTGTCTGATTATATTTCATCAAAAATCGAAAATTACATTAAAAGTAACCCCCCCCCCACCCCCCCACCCCAAAAAAAAAAAAAAAAAAATTAAATTGAATTAAATTAAATAAATAAACAAAAATAAATAAAAATTTTCTTTGAACTGTAATTCTACTTAATTAAATTCTAAAACTATTTAGACTCAAAACTAAAATTTTAAGGGAGAAAAATGTCATATTTTAATAAAATAATTAAAGAAAAATATATAGAATGTCGACATTTTTAAAAAGGTTTTCATTATATATAAAAGACCTCGGTGTTTTTGGGGGGTTTTATTTCATTTAATTGAGCAGTGTTCATCGACATAGTAAAATATAGCAAAGCACTTCCATGAATTACATTCAATACAAAAGAACGCTTAGATTAATTTTGGGTAGCTCTGTATATTGTCTATAAACAATATTGTGCACTTAAATTTATTCTTACTTGAAAAACTTCTTACACATAATTAATTTTTACCCTTTAACGGGCCATTTATTTGTAGTAATGTTATATTAAAATATTTTTGGTATTGAGAGTTATAACAAGAAAATAATTCCAGTTAGCTTATTAGGTAAAATTAATTCAATTTTTAATGTTTTATAAGGACATGAGAAGTATATTTGGTGTTGTGCCCTTAGCGACCGTGCCCTTAGCGGAACGTGCCCTTAGCGGAACGTGCCCTTAGCGGAATGGGGTCAAAGGGAAGAAGAAGGAATAGCAGAAGCCGTGCCCTTAGCGGCAATAAGAAGTTATGTTCATTCTCGAACTGATATATGTTCATTATCGAGTGTTCTCTATGGAAAATGGAGTATATATTGTTATTGGTTTCAGTGCAGGAACAGCCAAAAGTATTCCAAAGCATTTTGTTCTAAGAGGAGTATTTCTACAAACCAAATTTTAATAACTTAGCACTTGTATGTGTGTGTGTGGGGGGGGGGGGGGAATTGTGTGGCAACTGCATCTCTGGAACTACTGCTCAGAATTGCATAAAAATTTACATGTCAACTTTTGATGCCAACCGCTCAACTGGTGGCTCTGATATACAGCAATTTCCCCAATTTAAGGGGAAGCTACATCTCAGGCTCTATTGTGAATAATTAATCAAAACTGATAAAAGAGAAGGCCATTGTGAGACATTATGCTGATTCAATTTGATTGCTTATGGACTGACAGGTGGCGCTACTATACAGATATTTCTGCAATTTAAGGGTAAGCTATATCTCAGGACCTGCTGCATAGAATTGCATATAAATTTATATACTGATGCACTCCAACCTAAATGAGTGTCTACAAACATTTAGTGTCAACCTCTCAACAGGTGGCGCTGCTATAGCGATTTCCTCAATTTAAGGGGAGGCTATACCTCAGGTTCTATTGCGTATAATCAAATAAAACGTGATATATGTAAAGGACATTATGAGACATTATGCTGATTCAATTTGGATGCTTATCGGCCAATAGTTGGCTCTGCTATACTGCAAATTTCCTCGATAACGAGAAAGTTATATCTCAACTTCAATGTCATATAACTGTACGAAACTTGATATGCGAGATAACTATTATAAAAATGCATTTTTTAAGATGTCATTCATAGAGAATAAATTTGTCTTTCTTTGGATATTTAGTGTTAGTTTTCTCTAAGATAAAAATTGATTATTTGCACTTAGTGAATTTGTATAGGAAAATATAGAAGAAAGTCTTGTGATGGCTAACATACTAGTTTTTATTTTATTTATTTATTTTATTTATTTATTTATTTATTCATTTATTATTATTTTTTATGATATGTGTCATTCAAATTCATTATTGATTATTCCCTACTTAAAATGGCTCTAATAGAACATATGCCACTGGTTTGTGTACAGGGACATCCAATAAATGCCAATGCTTTGCGCTGTAGGGGGGGGGGTAAATTTTCAAGATGGGTATCTTTCGAAAGGTCTCGTCAATACCTTTAAAACGAATGGTTGAACTATAAATATGTGATAATTTGAAACAAAGTTATCGATTTTTTTTTTTTTTTTAATATTGTTACTGAGTGAATTTGTATAGGAAAATGTGGAAGAAAGTCTTGTGGTGGCCACAACACACTAGTTTAATTTATTATACATTTCCGCTAAGGACACGGGTTTATAGATTTCCGCTAAGGGCACGGCCCCGTATATTTACCGACCAATAAATTAATTTTAAATGAGAAAGGCTTAGTAAGCTACCTTTCCACGCCTACTGTTTATTCTAAGCACCTACTTTTTCTGGTAAAATTACTTACTACAGCCTTATAAACAGAATTTCAGAAAAAAAAAAAAAAAGGAATCAACACAGAATGTGACCCTTGTTCTTTTATTTTGTTCCTTAATGTATTTTAGTAGAGTAAAAACGGCAGGCGTAGTAAAATTAGCTTACCACGCCTTCCCCATTTTAAAATTGATGACTTTGTGGTAGAATATTTACCACAGCCTGTTAAAGGGTTAATTCCTAGTATAGCCTCAATATATCCAAATACTTTAGAGCGCTGTAAACGAATGATGAATGATTTCCATACCACAATCTACACAAAACATGCTTTTATACATTTAAAAAATTTTGTTCATTCCTTTTGTTTAATTAGCCCATTGATATAAAATTGTACTTACCAGAACATAATGTATTTGAACCCCAAAAACATAATGTATTTAAATTCTCTTGGATATTATACGTGAACCATTTGCTTTGTATCAATGAAAAATTTAGTGTAGCATATTTATATGAAACCCATTTAAAATACCAAGTTTTGACTTTCTGCTGCTGCTTGTTCTTGATATATGCTGATAACAGACAGATACACACACAAACCAACCACTAAAAACATTATTTTCCAATTCAGAGGATTTCAAAACGTGTAATTAAATAATAAAGAAAAAAAAAAAAAAATCAATTTCGAAAATTTGACCCAAAAGCAATACTTTCTCTACCATACATATGGTGAAAGAAAGTAAAAAAGTTAGAATTAAAAAAACTCTTGAGTAAACATATTTCTTATGAAAACTTTCTAAAAAAAATTCAACCACTATTTTTTTAAATATTCTACCGTGGGGCGTGGGTTTGAATCTTTAGACAAGAGAGAAATCCATTTTATCTACTGTTTTAAACTATATATGTAGTATAAATAATTCAATAAATATTTTTTATAATACTCATATATTTTATACATGTATTTGTATTTTTAAAAATATTTTCTTCTGTTATGAAACATTTTGTGTAAAGAATTTTTATTTATTTATTTATTTATTTTATAAGATTAAATTTCTTGACTTAGAATTTAAAACGTAAATCTATTTATTTTATTGATTTAAGTTTCACAAAACATTTCCCTGAGGAATGCCATAGTTTATAGTTTTTTTTTTTTTTTTTAGCGCTCTTCTTCTACATAATTGAAAACAGGTGGGAAACTGTCTCTTATCACCACTGTCACCCCACAGCTAGTAAAAGGAAGTGTCAAAACAACTTAGATAGTTAAAGAGATAATTTTTCAACTACTGGTGGAATTATACTATTCACTGATTGGAGCAGTTGGCTGTCACTTTTTAAAGTTAGACCAACCCCATATATTTCTTAAAACCTGAGCGGCCATATTGAAAAGGAAACTCCATTTCCGGATGCACAGTCTTAAAAGGGAAACAATAATAATAATAACAATACAAAAGCCTGAAATTCTAACGGAATAATTATCTTATTTTACATTTTGTGTCCATTTCAAATTATGGATATTAATTTTTATTAAATTTTTTATGATAGTATAGTGTTGTAATTATGATGTCGAATCTGAAACCTGTATTGCATTCGCTGTAAAATTAAAGCTATTATAACTCGTATTCATTATTATTATTATTATTAATTTAGTAAAGGTCTAGGTGGAATGGATTTTGTGAGAATCTTTTTAAGGGGTCCTAATCCATATTAACGTGTGTTTTGGAGAAAACTATGGAAAACTCCAAGTGCTAGGCTGACGAGTGCTGCCTTGAATCGAACCAAACACTTCTCACAACTTAGAGAGTAAAATCTTTTGGTTAGTGGTAGGGTTGCTATTCAAGAAAATGTGTTAATTAAATTAGTAATTCAATGAAAATCGAATAAGCTAATTTTTTCTGTGTATATTTATACTGTGCTTCGAATGGGATATTCGCAGTATGCTGTTATGTCGTATGTATAAATCGTTGTCACAAAAATGCGCCAAATGAGTGGAAGTTTATGCGGATCCCGGAAAAAGGGGCACCTGGGAAAAAAAAGGGCAATTTTCCATTCGCAAATTAAGAAAAGTACCCTTCTTTCCGGATCGCGGAAAAAAAGATTCCGGAAGAAAGGGCACTTTTCTTAATTGTTACTTGTAAAATACTTCTAAATACGAACAATAGCAAAAATTTTTTGTTTTTACGAGGGGAAGGGGGGGGAGGAGAGACAGATTAAGCAAAAAAATTCTGTTTCAGCACCCATGCATTATTCATAATTTATAAAACATTTTCCCCATTAATATGACATTTATATATATTGTAAAAAAAAGAGTTAGAGGTTGATTTTTATGTAAAAGAAAGTTACTAAAATAAATTACAAATATGCATAGATAAAGAAAGATTTTCCAGCATTTTTGCGCTAAAAGAATTAGCTATCGTGCGTGAAATTGATAAAATATTTTTGATTTGATTTCTCAGATTTGATTTTGTTTGTTATATCAGTGTCAAGCCCAGCAGACAAACCAACCCATCATAGAGACATAAACTTTAGAAAGAGTCTGATTTGAAGTTTTTTCTTTAATATCATAAAGATCTTCTTCTTCTTTTTTTTTTTTTTTAATTATTTAACTAATTTTATGACTTTAAAAAATTGTAAATTGTAATGTCTGGACATAACTTTAAAATAATAATAATTTGTTAAAAATAATTAAATAAAGGAATGAAAAATAAAACTATGGGTTAGGAAATATATAATAGTGCCGTTGGAGCGATGAAATTGTGAAGTTTGGAAGAGCAGAATTTAGAATTCCGAAAAGAGGGCAGTTTAGAATCACCTAGGAGGGGCCTTTATCCCGCATAGAATTGATTTTACTTAAAGTTGCAAGTAGAAAATTATTGAAATTATTAATTTTGTTATCCCAAATGTTTTATAATGTATTGCTTTTCCTTTCTGCAGAGATGTAAATTATTCTGGGAAGTAATAAGAGCAGTGTGGGGGGGGGGGATGAGGTTGTAAACTATAAGCCTTGTAAATATTAATTTTGTTATCCTAAAAGTTTTATAATTTATTGCTTTTTCTTTCTGCAGATATGTAAATTATTTTGGGAAGTAATAAGAGAGGTGTGGGGATGAGGTTGTAAACTATAAGCCTTGTTAATATTCAAACTTCACGGGTGTTATTTATCATGTAGGTCCACAATTAAAATATCTGGAAATGAACGTATTATTTTACTTTTTAACTTTTAACGTTTTCTTAAATAAAGTATGCAGCTCTGCGTGTGTCTGATTATATTTCATCAAAGTTCGAAAATTACATTAAAAGTAACCCCCCCCCCACCCCCCCACCCCCCCCAAAAAAAAAAAAAATTAAATTGAATTAAATTAAATAAATAAAAAAAATAAATAAAAATTTTCTTTGAACTGTAATTCTACTTAATTAAATTCTAAAACTATTTAGACTCAAAACTAAAATTTTAAGGGAGAAAAATGTCATATTTTAATAAAATAATTAAAGAAAAATATATAGAATGTCGACATTTTTAAAAAGGTTTTCATTATATATAAAAGACCTCAGTGTTTTTGGGGGGTTTTATTTCATTTAATTGAGCAGTGTTCATCGACATAGTAAAATATAGCAAAGCACTTCCATGAATTACATTCAATACAAAAGAACGCTTAGATTAATTTTGGGTAGCTCTGTATATTGTCTATAAACAATATTGTGCACTTAAATTTATTCTTACTTGAAAAACTTCTTACACATAATTAATTTTTACCCTTTAACGGGCCATTTATTTGTAGTAATGTTATATTAAAATATTTTTGGTATTGAGAGTTATAACAAGAAAATAATTCCAGTTAGCTTATTAGGTAAAATTAATTCAATTTTTAATGTTTTATAAGGACATGAGAAGTATATTTGGTGTCGTGCCCTTAGCGACCGTGCCCTTAGCGGAACGTGCCCTTAGCGGAATGGGGTCAAAGGGAAGAAGAAGGAATAGCAGAAGCCGTGCCCTTAGCGGCAATAAGAAGTTATGTTCATTCTCGAACTGATATATGTTCATTATCGAGTGTTCTCTATGGAAAAGGGAGTATATATTGTTATTGGTTTCAGTGCAGGAACAGCCAAAAGTATTCCAAAGCATTTTGTTCTAAGAGGAGTATTTCTACAAACCAAATTTTAATAACTTAGCACTTGTATGTGTGTGTGTGTGGGGGGGGGGGGAATTGTGTGGCAACTGCATCTCTGGAACTACTGCTCAGAATTGCATAAAAATTTACATGTCAACTTTTGATGCCAACCGCTCAACTGGTGGCTCTGATATACAGCAATTTCCCCAATTTAAGGGGAAGCTACATGTCAGGCTCTATTGTGAATAATTAATCAAAACTGATAAAAGAGAAGGCCATTGTGAGACATTATGCTGATTCAATTTGATTGCTTATGGACTGACAGGTGGCGCTACTATACAGATATTGCTGCAATTTAAGGGTAAGCTATATCTCAGGACCTGCTGCATAGAATTGCATATAAATTTATATACTGATGCACTCCAACCTAAATGAGTGTCTACAAACATTTAGTGTCAACCTCTCAACAGGTGGCGCTGCTATAGCGATTTCCTCAATTTAAGGGGAGGCTATACCTCAGGTTCTATTGCGTATAATCAAATAAAACGTGATATATGTAAAGGACATTATGAGACATTATGCTGATTCAATTTGGATGATTATCGGCCAATAGTTGGCTCTGCTATACTGCAAATTTCCTCGATAACGAGAAAGTTATATCTCAACTTCAATGTCATATAACTGTACGAAACTTGATATGCGAGATAACTATTATAAAAATGCATTTTTTAAGATGTCATTCATAGAGAATAAATCTGTCTTTCTTTGGATGTTTAGTGTTAGTTTTCTCTAAGATAAAAATTGATTATTTGCACTTAGTGAATTTGTATAGGAAAATATAGAAGAAAGTCTTGTGATGGCTAACATACTAGTTTTTATTTTATTTATTTATTTTATTTATTTATTTATTTATTCATTTATTATTATTTTTTTATGATATGTGTCATTCAAATTCATTATTGATTATTCCCTACTTAAAATGGCTCTAATAGAACATATGCCACTGGTTTGTGTACAGGGACATCCAATAAATGCCAATGCTTTGCGCTGTAGGGGGGGGGGGGGTAAATTTTCAAGATGGGTATCTTTCGAAAGGTCTCGTCAATACCTTTAAAACGAATGGTTGAACTATAAATATGTGATAATTTGAAACAAAGTTATCGATTTTTTTTTTTTTAAATATTGTTACTGAGTGAATTTGTATAGGAAAATGTGGAAGAAAGTCTTGGGGTGGCCACAACATACTAGTTTAATTTATTATACATTTCCGCTAAGGACACGGGTTTATAGATTTCCGCTAAGGGCACGGCCCCGTATATTTACCGACCAATAAATTAATTTTAAATGAGAAAGGCGTAGTAAGCTACCTTTCCACGCCTACTGTTTATTCTAAGCACCTACTTTTTCTGGTAAAATTACTTACTACAGCCTTATAAACAGAATTTCAGAAAAAAAAAAAAAAAGGAATCAACACAGAATGTGACCCTTGTTCTTTTATTTTGTTCCTTAATGTATTTTAGTAGAGTAAAAACGGCAGGCGTAGTAAAATTAGCTTACCACGCCTTCCCCATTTTAAAATTGATGACTTTGTGGTAGAATATTTACCACAGCCTGTTAAAGGGTTAATTCCTAGTATAGCCTCAATATATCCAAATACTTTGGAGCGCTGTAAAGAATTTTTATTTATTTATTTATTTATTTTATAAGATTAAATTTCTTGACTTTGAATTTAAAACGTAAATCTATTTATTTTATTGATTTAAGTTTCACAAAACATTTCCCTGAGGAATGCCATAGTTTATAGTTTTTTTTTTTTTTTTTTTTTAGCGCTCTTCTTCTACATAATTGAAAACAGGTGGGAAACTGTCTCTTATCACCACTGTCACCCCACAGCTAGTAAAAGGAAGTGTCAAAACAACCTTAGATAGTTAAAGAGATAATTTTTCAAATACTGGCGGAATTATACTATTCACTGATTGGAGCAGTTGGCTGTCACTTTTTAAAGTTAGACCAACCCCATATATTTCTTAAAACCTGAGCGGCCATATTGAAAAGGAAACTCCATTTCCGGATGCACAGCCTTAAAAGGGAAACAAACTGCCTTGTGCTTTATATGTGAAATAAAACTAGGTAAAAAATATTGTTTGCACCGTCTTATATTTTTAGGTTTCTTTCAACATACTTTTAATAGTAATGTTTTTTCACGTTTTGGTAATTTAGATCGTCTAGCAAAATCGTTAGCGTCTTTTGCGGCAGCAAGCGATTTGATTAATTGACAATGTATGTATAGAGAAATACTGGCGGGAGTAGTGTCGGGTGGGTAGGACGCGGGAAAATTTTGTCATGACATTGAGCAGTGATGGGTAAGACAGGAAAAAATTTTGTCATGACATTGAGGCACTTCAAAATATTTTGAAGTGGGACAATGTCATGCTTCAAATGACATGAGGTATTGCAAGAGAGAGAGCAAGGTGAATGAATGAGGTAAAATATTTTGTCATCTGTTGTAGTGAGTTCTGAGGTGTGAGGTAGGTTGTTTGTCATGTTCCACGTGAATTGAAAGAGTTGTTTTGTCATGAAAATTAATTAGTGTGAAGAGGTGAGAGGTTCAAAAAAGTGAATGAAGATGCATGAATGAAATGAAGTACTATGTCATATGTTGTAGTGAGTTGTGATGTAGGTTGTTTGTCATGTCCCACCTGAACTGAAAGAGTGATTTTGTCATGAAGATTAGTGTTAAAAGTTGAGGTCTACATTCGGTAACTACAACTACAAAAGTGTGAACGAAGATGTATGAATGAAATGAAGTAGTATTTTGTCATATGTTGTAGTCAGTTGTGAGATAGGTAGTTTTTCATGACACGAGTGATTTGAAGGAATTGTTTTGTCGTGAAGTTTAGTGTTAAGAGATGAGGGGCTTGCATATGGTACCTACAATTCCAAAAGAGTGAAGGAAGACGTATGTATGAAATGAAGGACTGTGTCATCAGTTATGTCTTGTTATCAGTTAGGTAGTTTTTCATGTCACAAGCACAAGTGAATTGAATTGAATGAATTGACTTGTCATGAAGATTACTGTTAAAATGATTGGAAAAAAAAGTTAAGGAATCACTGAGAAATTTTATTTTATTTCCTTAAAAGAAGTAATAGTCACAAAAATTTAAATACTTTTAACAAATAAAGCTGACTTTTCGAAAATATTAAGATTGTTAAAGAAATATTTAGTTTTAACAAGAAGGTGTTAAAATGATTGTTTTAAGTAATTTCTCAGGCACTTCACTCTTCACTTGCTTATAAAAACTCACGAATGTTTTCGGAAGAAAGTATTGGATTCGTAAAAATTTAATTTCCTACTTATGGTTTTTGATGGATTTACATGTTTTGTGGGTTCCAGAACAAGATTTGAACCTTTTTATTTTCTTATTTATTCAATAGTAGAAAATATTGAATTAGTAAAAATTTCTGACTTCTGGTTTTCGACAAATTTTCACGTTTTGAGAAGTCTAGAATACAATTTTGTAATTTTTTGCGAATGTCTGTCCGTCTGTCTGTCTGTCTGTGCGTGTGAGAGACAAAAATTTTGTGGCAAATTTATCTCCTGGACTACTGTTCAGAATTGTTTATAAATTTATATGTAGGTGCACCTTGGCCTAAATTAGGGCCTATCGACTTTTGGTGCCAAACGCTCAACAGGTGGCGCTGCTATACAGCGATTTCCACAATTTAATGGGAGGGTATATCTCAGGTAAAGCTAAAGCACTTCCACCAATTACATTCAATAGAAAATAACGCTTTTGCTTAATTATTGGTAGATCTGCATGTCATATATAAATTATGTACACACCACACTGTGCACGCAAGTATATTCCTACATTAATCGGATACCGGACACTTTTGCGATTTGCGAATCGTAAGATGCAATAAACACGAAAATCCAAATCGGAGTCTACAGATGACTCTCATATTGAATTAAAAATATTTAGGGATAACTTTTGAGTGAAAATTCTATAATTGCTTAATATAAATGGGGGGGAGGGGGGGGGACTGTGGAGCTGGATGGGAAATGAAAAATAAAATAATGGTTTTTATGTAACCATGTAATTAATATTAATGAAACTGTGATAGAAATATAGATTATTAATTTTTTCAGCGAGGGCTAAGTATAACAGAGTAGTTTCTTTTTTTTTTTTTTTTCTGAGGGAGTGGGGGGGCGGATACAAGAAAAAAATATATATATATTTTTTTTTTTTTTTTTTTTTTTTTTGTTACCTGTTACTGATTGCAATGAAAATTTTAATGAATTTCTTCTCAAGAAAATTTTTATTAAGTGTTATCTATATCTAATAAGTAAAAGGGGGGGGGGTCTACGTTAGCAGAAAATAATAGTACTTTTTTTGTGAGTCCATGTCTGATTTTAAACAAAATTTGTGTATCACTGATTATTTATGAATATTTTTAGTGAGTGTTACTAATAATAGGGTGGGGGAAGGGGCTTAGAGGGCAGAGAAAAAGAAAACGAATGTTTTTATAACACACGGTATAAGATTGTACTGAATTTGTGTCATTTACTCATTGTTAAGAAAAATTTCATTGAGTATGGCATGCAACATTGGAGGGGAGGTGGGGGGGGACCAGTTCTCCAAAGAAAAGGAACATTGTGGTTTTTATACAACCAATGTTATTGAAACAATAAGCTAATAAAACTTATAGTTTATAAAGGTTTTCAATTAGGGTAACTTGTAAAAGGGGGGTTACTGTTGGGGGGGGGGGGCGAAAGAAAAGAAATTGGCGATATTTAAATCTACCTGTTCCGGATTGTAATAAAAATTTGTAAATTTTTATGAGAGTCGTTTAATGTTTAAGAACATTTTTACAGGAAAGGGGGGGGGGCGAGCAGAAAATTATAATGGTTTTAATGAGTCTGTGGCTGAATTTAATGAAAAAAAAAAAACATCATTCATTATTCATGAAGATTATCTGTAAATGTTACGTATAATGGAGGGGGGGGGCGGTTAGGGAGCGGAAAAAAAAGAAAATGAATATTTTTATATCATCCAGTTAAAGATTGTAAAGAGAAAAAGTGCCATGTATTTATTTAAGAAAAACATCAGTTAGCGACGCAAGTAGCTACTGAGGGAGGAGGATGTCGTTGGATAAAGAAAAGCGAAATTATGGTTTGTATGTAACCAATTTTATCGAAACAATAAATTATAGTTTATTATTATATATAGTTTATTATTTAAATTATAGCTTTTCAATGAGAAAAGAAAAATTATAAAAAGAAACAAAATGTTTAAAAGAATGCGCTTTTTTTTGGGGGGGGGGGGGCAGAGGAAAAGAAATTGACTATATTTAGAGATCACCCTGTTCCGGATTGTAATGAAAATTTATAAATTTTATTAAGTGTTACTGAATGTTTAAGAAATTTTTCATTGGAGGGGGGGGGGGGGAGGAGATAAGTGAGCAGAAAATAATAATGTTTTTATATGAGTCTGTGAACGATTTACATGAAACTTTGAATAAATACCATTCATTATTTATGAAGATTTGGGAGATATTAGGGGGCAGAGAAAAAGAAAATGAATTTTTTTTTTAGTACTCAGTTAAAAAAAAAAAAAAAAATGCTCATGTATTGTTTCAGAAAAAAAAAAAAAAAATGGTTAGTAGCTATTGGGGGGAGAGGGGTGGTTCGTAGGGTAAAGCAAAATAAAACTACGGTTTATATGCAACCAATTTTATTGAACCAATAAATTAATAAAAATAGTTTATAAAGGTTTCCAATGATGGTTGCTTGTAAAAGAATACTGTTGAGGGGAGAAAGGCAGAGGAACAGAAATTCACTATGTTTTAATCACCCTGTTCCGGATTGTAATGAAAATTTATAACTATCTATAAGTGTCATTTAATGTTTAAACATTATTTCACAGGAAGGGGGAAAGGAGCAATGCGAGCAGAAAATAATATAGATTTTTTTTATGATTCTGTGGTTGATTTTAATGAAAATTTGAATAAAATATCATTCATTATTTATCAAGGTTTTCTGTGAGTAATACGTATAATGACGGGGGGGGGGAAGTTAGGGGGCAGAGAAAAAGAAAATGAATGTAAGGATATATACATACCTTGTATTACATATATATAACACTTAGTAAAAATTTTCTTGAGAAGACATTCATAAAAATTTTCATTACAATCAGTAACAGATAGCAAAAAAAAATTATGTTTCTTGTATCTGCCCCCCCCCCCTCCCACAGGAAAAAAAAAAAAAAAAAAAAAAAAAAAAAAACTACTCTGTTACATTTGACCCTCGCTGAAAAAATTAATAATCTATATTTCTATCACAGTTTCATTAATATTAATTACATGGTTACATAAAAACCATTATTTTCTTTTTCATTTCCCATCCAGCTCCACCCCCCCAGCCCCCACTCCTAGTTATATTAAGCAATTACTGAATTTTCACTCAAAAGTTATCCCTAAATATTTTTAATTCAATATGAGAGTCATCTGTAGACTCCGATTTGGATTTTCGTGTTTATTGCATCTTACGATTCGCAAATCGCAAAAGTGCCCTTTTTTCCGGGTGCCCTTTTTTCCGGTGCCCTTTTTTCCGGGATCCACATTAATCGCACACAGCACAACCTGAAATGCATTTGTAACAATTTCCTAACGTAGTCCCACTATATTCTAAATGTTTTGGGTAGCCCTGTGAACAACTAATGAAAATTTTTATAGCTGATTCCGCACAAAACATGCTTTCATGCATATAACAAATGTAAATGCAGAGATGTTAAACTGTATACTCATCAAAAATTTCGTCCATAGTCGTAATGTATTAGAATTTGTTTTGGATGTCTCTGTATGTGAACTATTTACTTAATCTCAATGACAAGTTTAATGCCCCTATATGATACAGATTTAAGATAGCGAGTTTCGAATTCCTGCTACTATTTGCTCTTGAGATATGCTGATAACAGACACACACACACTCCAACCGGTTAAAACATGATTTTTGTATTCAGCGGATCTCAAAACATCTAAATATAACAAAACTTACTTCCGAAAATTTTACCTAAGAACAGTACTTTCTTTGCAAAATTTTACCTAAAAACAGTACTTTCTTTGCCATATATATGGGTGAGAGAAAGTAAAATTTTGAACTAGAAAATAATTTCTCTATAGTGATATAATTACATTGTGTATACAAAAGTGGTCTAAAAACTCTAAATTGAAGTGCAGAAGCAATATAGTTAACCTTATGATGACACATTGAAATTTCTAATTGCCAGCATTATTACTATTTGTTTACTGAATTAACTTAAGAAACGTAATTTTCAGTGCTTCGAATTGGAATCCTTTTTATGTCATAAATATAAAAATAACACATATAGATGAAATTTATGAATAATTTGAAATGATAAAAGCTTTTATAATTTTGAACATAAGCCTTAAGAAAAAAAAAAAAAAAAAGAAGAAGAAGAAAGAGCGAGAGAGAGAGGAAGAAGAAGAAAAGGACATTTAAAGAACATTTAAAAGATAAATACAATTTTAAAATTTTAGACCACTTTTATAAATCACAAATTTGAAGCATTTAATATGGGTCCACAGGAAATTTCACTTGAATAAATAATGTCTGTAAGTTAATTATAAATTATGTATGAATAAAGGAGGAGGTTCAGGTACAACAAAGATTATACATGTCAATTTATTACGGATTATCCATTCTTTATATCATTACTTTTTAGTAGTACTCTTTTGTGATATTTATATGGAATTAAATAAGATGAAGATTATTATTTGTAAATAATGGTATGAAAATTATTTATGTTCTATATTAAATTCGCAGGTATAACTAATATCTATCATCTTAATCGCGTGCACCATGAAAAACTGACAATCAATTAAAAAAATTTTTAATGATTTGTGAACTATCTTTAGTTTTTAAAAAAAAAAAAAAACACCGACTTAAATATTTAGAAGATGAAGCTAGGTTTGTGTATTATTTTATCATAACTAAATTTAAAGACCGTTCAACGTACATAAATAAATAAATAAATAACATCTTTTAAGTGTTCTTGTCCAAATTAAGAACACAACCGACTTTTAATTATTTTCATAACTTAAAATTTTTTTTCACAAGGCACTTGCGTACATGAAAGGATATTTATACATACTTGTAAGCTATATATAAGGGGATATACATTGGCCCATAAGAGTTAAGTTCGTGCAGCAACTCTAGAGCACAGCTCATACATGTTGCACATTTTCTTTTAGCTTTGTTCTTCAAATATGCTTATTACATACACAGACACCCACAAAACAACCATTATAAATCTGATTTTCGAATTTAGAAGACCTTAAATCGTTCAAATATATTAAAAATACCGTTTCAAAAATTCGATCAAAAAACAACACTTTCTCTGCCATACATGGGTAAGAGGAAAAAAAGAAAAAAAAGGTATTACAATATTTTCAAACTTAAAGATATTTTCCCTTAAGTAAAAGGGGCCCACCAGCGGCCGAGCGGTTCTGCGCTCAAAGCTGATAGACGTGAGGTGCTGGGCTCAAAGCCTGGTCGTGCTCTTCGGCCTAGCGTTCGGACCTCCGTGGTTTTCTCCGGAACTTGCGTAAATACGGGCTAGGATCCCTTAGAAAAACCCCAAGGGCACTCCCCCTCGGGCCTGGGTCCCTGGTGCGGTCAATTGACCTTTAATCCCTACAACCCAACCCAACCCTACCCATTAGAAAAAGAGGGTGTATTAATAAACATTTCGCTGTTTACGTCCTGCTGTTAACTAGAATAGGCCTGTCCTTTACACATAGCATTCAGGGTACATGTACCACTGTTGTAATGTAAAGATTATTTTCAATTACTTGAAAAAAAAAAAAAAAATCTTTCGAAGAATTGAGAGAATGAAACGTTCTCATAAAAGTATCTTTAATGCATTCTTCAATGCAGAAATTTTCACGTATTTATGGCAAATCACTAGTCGGGAAAAATTGAGAGCTCACAGATTTCAAATGCAAAGCACCGGAAATTAAAACTGCTATGTTCAACTAGGTGCAAATTCGTGATCTATGCAATCATGTTAAAACTAGTGTATGATAAAAATTATATTAAAAGTGATTATTGTAAATAGAAACAAAACTTCAGTGCACAAGGTAATAAAATTTCTTTCGTATTACATTTACTGTTAAAAAAAATCCACTATTTTAAATATTCACAGCGTTAAAAAAAAAAAAGTAAAATAAGGAAGCAAATATATATTGAGAGGTAAATAATTTTCGCATATAACGTTTTAAATGTTAAATATTAATTTTTATGCCTTTCTTCTTCACGAATTAAACTTGTGGCTAAACATATGCTATGAAAGAAACT
Source organism: Salticus scenicus (assembly GCA_963930645.1). NCBI lineage: Eukaryota > Metazoa > Arthropoda > Arachnida > Araneae > Salticidae > Salticus > Salticus scenicus. Next base: position 268,830,417 of record OZ005658.1, read on the forward strand.
AATGTCCTCCAGTGTCTTGCATTCAAAAGATTATGTTCAGAAAAAAGCAAATTTTCATTATTATTATTTACATAGAAGAGAAACATTTTGCGGGCAAACACGTCACCTCCTCCCGCCCCCGCGAGCAGTAAGATCTTTCAATATCTATTAGAAGTTCTTTGGTATAATGCCAACCCAAGGTGTCGTTAATAGTTTTCTCTGCCTTTATTTTATTCCCCCCTGTCCCTAAAGGACCTTTCAGAGACTGGCTTCAAGTTCGGTTTCTTTTGATATTCCTTTGATGTGGGGAATCGAATTGACGCGAGGCAGGAGAGAGTTTCCCTCTGCTGACAAACCTCCTACTGCGATCGAAATTGGGTCTCTTTTGTAAAAGAGCAATAAAAAGTAATGTCCTTCATTGTAAATGTGTGCAAAATGTCAAGGGTCGCTTTCGGACAGTGGATAATTTATGAGTTTTGTCGCGCTGCATAGTAGCTAGTCTCTGAAGGATCCTTTAGGCATTCTTTTCTATTACAGGTCACACCACGACCACCCACAGACAGGTGACGACCTTGAATTACAAACACAACTACAAATTCCGCTTCTTGCAGGATCCGAACTTACAACATATCCCTCACACATTAACCTCCCAGTGTCACAATGCAATGCATTACAAACATAACACTTCATTCAGTCATGTCATTCCATTCAGGCTTTCACTGCTTTGTGTTTTTATTCTGAGTATCTGAATCTCACCCCATTGAATGAATGTGACAAAATTTTTGAAGCACTTCAAATCCAGTTCAGATAGATTGAAGTTCTGTATGAGTGAATGAAGATGACAAAACGTTTGAAGCGTTGAATGAGTGTCTTTGAACGGGACAAAAATTTTGAGGTATTGAATGAGGCGGTGAATGAATGAGGAAAAACATTTGAAGCACTGAGTGAGTGGTTGAATGGGACATGACTTTTGAAGTAATACAAAAAATAATTATGAGGTATCATGACAAACCGCTGTGATGAGGTGTGACAATGTCATGCCTCATGTATGAGTTACCCATCACTAACATTGAGGCACTTTAAAATATTTTGAGGTGGGACAAAGTCATGCTTTCAAATAACATGAGAGGATGCAAGAGGGTGAGGTAGGTTGTTTGCCATGTCCCACATGAATTCAAAGACATGTTTTATCATGAAAATTAATTAGTGTTAAGACGTGAGAGGTGCAAAAAAGTGAACGAAGGTGCATGAATTAAATGAAGTATTGTGTCATATGTTGTAGTGAGATATGAGGTAGGTTGTTAGTCATGTCCCACGTGAATTGAAAGAGTGATTTTATCATGAACATTAGTGTTAAGAGTTGAAGTCCACATTCGTAGGTATAAGGATGCTAATATTTACTTTTAAAAATTCCGTCTTCAGACTACAATGCTTAAGATTACTTTTGTGTATCCTATACATGAACCATTAGCCCTACATTATATCATTTTTGCTATGACTTTAAATTTCTATAAAGTCATAAAAAAAATTGATGTAAAAACTCTTATAGATTTTAAATAATTTTTAATGTGACTTCTACTGAAAAATTTTCATTACCCCACCCAAATATATATATATATAAATTTATTTATTTATTTATTTTTTTACTTATTTAATATTTATTATTATTATCATCGTCATCATAATCATTATATAATTTGGATTTTGGGAGATCTTTTGAACTTGGTTTAGAGATGTGTTTTGCAGAGGCCACACACCACGAGTTCTGTTGCAGAAATACGAGTGACGTTATAAAAGGTGTAATATTACGTTAGCAAATAATAAAGCCCTTCCTTCTCCACTCCTGATATTCACGGTCAGTGCCCACGCCCCATATGTATTTTCCTTTAACATTTTAGGGTACATGAAAGCACCAGCCACTAGGAAACTATATATAATGTATTTGAAAATATGTACTGAATAAATTTATATATTATTCATATATTTATTTTAAATCTTTTTTTTTTTTTTAATTAAACAAAAATAAGGACTTTATGGGTGTGTCTATGAAAAATTTGCGACCGTTAAGGGCTAAAATATATTCACGTTTAAAGAAGAAATGTGTGCAGTACCTAAAAGTGGTTTTCCTACAATAATTGTTATAATTGCATTAAGCTCATAAATAAATTACTTTAATTCTGAAATTACCACAATTGTTACAATTTCTCAATTAATAATCAAATAAAATCCTTTTAAAATTTTCTATGAAAAAACTCTCTGATTATTCCAAAAGTTATTGAACTACTAATTATAAAGATATGTTTAAAAGAATGATGCCAGTTTTATACATTTTGAAGACTGCATATATTCCGTTCTTAATTATAATTTTTAAACTTTACATTATTCAGAGTTCAAAGTCTTCACTTTTTTAGTATTTTCACCTTTTATAATAATACTATTTTCATACAGATAATTTTACCACATTTGTACAAGAAAGTGCCGTAGATAAATGGGAGAGAAATTATTGTATAAAAAATATTGAAGCAAAAGTGGTGGAAATTTCTCACTCTTGAAAATATCCTGGAAAATAGTCTTAGACTTTGAGCTTTGCATCATTTAACTAAAAGGATTTTTTGCATTCGTGTTAAAATTAGTGAGATTTCACCTTGCGCTATCGATGCGGCAATTGCATGCTTGCCAACCATCTCATTATGAAGCGTAGTACTTTTAGTCACCGCCTTTTTTTGTACACCAGTAATTTTTTAGAGTAATTTCATTCTTATTTAATCGTAACACTATTTGGAGAGAATTGCTCTAAATATAAAGTGGTGTGGGAAAAGGGGCGTAATTTCAAGGGGCGTTAACAAGTCTACGCTTATTAATGAGATGGTTGGCAGTCCTGCAATTGTCACTGAAGAATATTTCATAACTGCCTACATTTTAATTTATTGCTGAACATTTTTAGACCCGCCTTTATTTTTGCACCGCTTTATATTTAGGATAATTTTCTCCAGAGGACTTTATTCAGGAGACGTCCCTTGTGGTATACAGCTCCTTCCGCCTACGTTTAATCCCAGGCTCCGCCCACCAGTTATTATTTAATAAAGTTACTTGAAAGCATACTTGAAAATATTCCAAAAGTAAACAGAATTACAATAATATCAAATAATTTACGATCAATTTGCAATAGGTTAACATTTGCATTCAAGAAGTAAATTCCACCAGAGGCGCGGCTTTTCTCGATCGTGCCAGTCCTGAATAATGTATATATACAAGTGTGATAAAATAAGAAAAATATTCTCTTTAAAACGGAATAAATTAAATTGTTCAGAACTCTGGTATACACCCCATTCACAGATCAATGAATGAAACACAAACGCACAAATGCCTTTTAAAAAATAATGTACTGTTTTCGATGAACGCCTAAGGGAGGGACTAATCTTTTTAGTGAAAAGATTTAACTCCTAAATGGACAACAAAGTGTTAAGCAAAAAAAAAAAAAAAAAAAAAAAAAAAAGATATGAGACCGAAAATGGCTATTTTTCAGGGTGTTTAGGTGTTCCTTTATTTAACACCATTTTCTTTTTATAAAGTAAACTTCAGTAATCGTTCGCAGTATTTCTCTTCGATTGAATAATACGAATATTGTAGTATAAAAATGTGTTATTGAAATAAGGGAACGCTAGAAGCCCTATTTCCAAAAATATATTGATTAGATCCACCATGTTACTTAACCATATGTTTTTATTAACTAGCTTTTTTAAATACCTCTTCTATAATTCAAATTTAATTACTGCGTCATGAAAAGATATTGGCAAGTATGTTATTATGTAAAGAATGTTACTAAATAACTTTTTTTATACTAACACAAGAAGATATTTCTTATTCGTATTTAAAAATAGTATCTTTTTATACGAAATAAGAGATAACATTTCGCTGCTATTTATTTTAATGTTGCAGAATCGGCTTACGCTAGAATCTGCTTCTGATGTATTAATGTTTTAAACGTCTGCTGTCGTCAGTAAAAGAATTGAATACAGTGCAATTTCACATCTGCGTGCTTTTTTTTAGTTTCATTGTTAATTTTTATGATCAACAGAAACTTAATTTTTAATAAACAGCAAAAGACTAAGATCAAGACTCGACAAATATTTACTTAGCAAAAAAGTATTATGTGTACATCTTTTAAACACGAATTATTGCTAGCAGACTGCATTACTAATCCCAGGTAAAGGTGATATTTTGCAATTTTATTTATTTATTTATTTATTTTATTTTAATTTTTTCGGGAGGTGGGGGGGGGGGGGCAATCCCCTATGCACAGGGACTTTTGACCGTTCTCTTTGTCATGTAGGGACAAATTTATAAATATCTCAAAACGTAGGGACATTTTGGAGGTAATTAGGATTTTTTTTTTTTTTTTTTTTTTTTTTTTACAATTTCATTGAACTGCAGTTTTTTTAAGATTGAGAGATAAAAAAGCATCAATACGATGTATGAATGAAGGTAAGAATAACAGCCACAGCCTACGTTAATGGATGTGTTAATGAATGAATGGGCTTAAGACCAAATGACAGAAGTGTAATAATGGATATAATTTTAAAGAGCATTCCTATCAATTATTTAGAAAAGAAAACTATGGGTTTGATTGCTTTTAAATAGCCCTATACATTTTATGTGTACCATATGACGCACTGAAATTCTGTCAGTTATAAAAAGTAATGCGATAACACAACTAGAAATGCATTTCCAAGCATTTGCACTAATAGCCTGTAATGTATCAGAATTCTTTATGTAATCCTATATATAAAATATTAATGTAGTTCATACCATTTTCTACAAAAGGCATTCGTTTGTACTTCTGAAAAACGCATCTTAATTTCATTATGTTTTGTGTAGTACAAGGATGATAATATTCAATTTAAAAAATTCCGTCTACAGACAACAATGCATTTGATTACTTTTGCGTATCCCTATATATGAACCGCTATCTCTATATTTTATCATGTTTATTATGACCTTATATTTTTATAAAGTTATAATAAAATTGATATAAAAGCTGTTATAGACCGTGGGCCGTTAAATGTCGTTCAAGTCCGTTTCAATCATCGAGGGACAATTTCAAATTAGTGTTAAAATTAAAAGAATATTCAATTATCTAGAAACTCGCAACGTGCTGGTCTGAAGATGTGCACATTATTTTAAAATTGATTAAAATAATCCTACAAATTTGACGCTTTTGTGGTCCTGCTATTCTACGTACTCTTAGAGACAGTCAGATTTGCTTCTAATATCTTTGCTTATTTTTCAGTTGAAACCGGTAATTTTTTTCCATTGGCATTTCGATCTAATGACGGCTGTTGCATAGTTGTCTATGGGCTGTTGTTAGTACGCGCGCTGGCGTACAGCTTGCATTTGATATGTTTTGTTTATGTTATTTTGAGTATTGTTGACATTTTAATCCTATTCTACTATTGTTTTCTCTTCGTGTATTTTTAAGTAATCTTTACATTTAATATATTGTGAGAAGAAAATGACTTACTGTTTGCATATCGGGAATGAAATACATTAAAAAATGTAGTATTTTTCTAAAATAAGATCTAAAGTTCCTCTGGATATCATTATCCTGCATATTATTAGCATTTTGATCGAATTCTGTTATCAATATTTTTTCCTATATTTTTAAGTAGAATTATTACAGGTAATATTATATCAGAAGAGATTACATTTTGTTTGCACATTGGCGAGGAGATATATTCAAATGTTACGTGTTTTTCTCAAATACGCTGGGCGTATTTGAGAGTATTTGAATACGTAAGATTGTGTGCTGAACAATGGAAAATTTTTAATGTTAGTGAAAGAAAATTATCTACCGTTTTGCTTCTTCTCTCAATTAATAACTGTCCAAACTACATTCAGACAACAGTATAGGTTACCACACAAAGTGTTATAGTAAATTTTACTCCAAAATGTAGCTAAATAATTGCCGAAACGTCAATGGAGACCTCCATGAGGAGACTCAAAAAAATTTTGGGTTCTGTTTGTGTGTCTGTTTGTCTCGTCTGTTTGTCTCGCTTCTTCTTTCAATTAATAACGGCCCAAACTACATTCAGACAACAGTATAGGTTACCACAGAAAGTGTTATAGTAAATTTTACTCCAAAATGTAGCCAAATAATTGCCGAAACGTCAATGGAGACCTCCATGTGGAGACTCAAAAAAATTTTGGGTTCTGTTTGTGTGTCTGTTTGTCTCGTGATAGCGACCGCAAGAATAACGCTATTGACTGGCAATTTGGTACACATGTTCATGAACCACACGGAATTAACTATATGGTTTTATGTATCTATTCCACATATAGTTCGTATACAGGGACACACCAAACTTTTCTTACCATTACAGCCTATTGACAGAATTTGTATGTAACGCGATAGCAGCCGAAAAAATTCCCCGATTTACTTGCAAATTGGTATGCATGTTTAGGCTCCGTGTAGAAATAACTGTGTAATTTTTTATGTCTAGATTATTTATAGATCGTGTACAGGGACACACCAAAATTTTCCTTTTCATTACGGTCTATGGGGTGAATTTTATTTAAGCGAAAGTTAACTTCGTTACTCTGCATTCAACGAAACGAAATTAGCGTACATTATTGAGATGCTTAAATTTATGTTTTTATAGAAAATATGTGTGCTTAGGCTTCTTAATTAATGTACAGGACTTTACAAAATATTCTGACAATATCATTAAATCATCCAAATTTAGAGCAAATATTCTCGAAAAACATAGAATACGTTCAGATGTTTTTACTGGTGCTCTTTTACAAAGAAACGCAAAAGTATTTCAGAACATTAGAACCTATGGGCAAATTTTTATCTAAGCGCATCAAACGCGTTTATGCTGCACTCAATGTAAATAACATGAAGAAGTTAACATACATCATAAACATACTTAAAAGAATGTTTTTTCTCTCTCTATTAAAAAAAAACAAAAGGTATATATAAGCTGTGTACATTTACAGGACAACGCAAATTAATTCCGATGACATTCCGTAATCATTCAAATGGTGTCAAAATAGGTTGAAATATAAATGACTTATAATTAGGTGAATCATTTTTATTGGTGTATACTAGAGATGAGACGGGCTCAGCCCGAGCCCGATCGGGCTCAAATCTTACGCAAGTCTTCGGGCTCCGGGAGGGCTCGGATTCAAGCTAAAAGTTCCGTTTATTTTATTCTTCACTAACTGGAAAATGTAAAAAAAAAAAAAAAAAAAAAAAGAAAGAAATTTTATTTATTTTGAGAGCACCTTTAGTAATGTCATGATAGGTTATACATCACAAAATAATCTTGCAAACCTTAGTAGCTTTGACTTTCCTTTTTCTAAATAGAACTCTTTTTTCAACGGGATGCATATTATGTCATAGTGTTATACAGTAATCCTTCCTCCTTCGTTATATCGGGCCTCATTATATCACTCATTCGGATAATTTTTTTCCCCCGATAGGCGCGTTATAAACAATGAGCTGCACTATAAATATCTATTATATAAATATATACATGTATACAGAGACACAGACATTATAAATTGTTATAATAACATTTATAGTTATTTAAATTGAGGACTGATAAAAAGAAAATTAATCTGAAAATGAAAACGGTATTTAATTTTACTATTGTGTATGCGTTGCATAGCGTACCACTTTCAATATCGGGCTCGGGCTCTGATCACACAAAAATTTCGGGCTCGGGCGGGCTCAATTCAAAAATGTTTCGGGCCCGGGCTGGCTCGGATTGCCAAAATAGAGCCCGAACTCACCTCTAGTGTATACTATAATAACGGTGACTTCTTTTTAGGGACACACAAAAGACTGTCGTACCATTGTGGTCTACAGAGGGTACTAAAAGTGTATTTTAATACACTAAATATAACGAAATGTTACTAGAATGTTTAAAAAATGGGTTTTTTTATTTAAAATTGTGGGCATAGAAATAATAATTAGTTTACAGGGTTACACAAAACAATTCCGATATGTTATGTTTGCATGAAATTTGGTACATGTATTTATGATTTAAATACTTGTACCAAATCATAGTTTGGTACAAGATTTTGTATCAAATAATATAATAGCCTATTTATAAGGAATTAATAGAAGGCTGTTACTAGAAAAATATTTAAATATACATATGTAGAGATATAAATATAGACAGAGATATACAGTGATAAGTTGAATAGAATGTTGAAGGAGTTGGGGGGAGTAGCCCTTGTCAGAAATGTACCTGTTTATATAGCGAGTCGTTATATAGTATATACATATTAGTCCGTGGGGCGAGAGCTGCTATCGTTCAGGTTCGTTTGCCATATCACGCAACTAAGTGAATTTTTGCACATGGGTTTTACATTATATTTCTTTGAAAAATTTGCAATGTTCCCCCAAATAAACTTGTACATTAATTTTTTATTCATAAAAACATACGTGCATTCTTGTATCATTCCGAGACAGTTTATTTTAAATGAAAATGTCAAAAGATGGCTCTGTTAGGCAAAACGTTCTTTTTAAAATACTAAAATAAAGGTTTAATCAACAAACTGAATAACTATTATTTCCTTTTTTAAAAAAGCTAAAATTAATTTATTAAGCAAGTTCCAATTTAATTGTTTTCTAACTTTTTTTAAACGCAAATTGAATTATTCGATTCGATCTGTTTGCAAACAAAGAAAATGGCGGCTCCCGTATCGTATTGTATACATCTCGTTAAGAATTTAAATAATGAAAAAATAAGCGTTTTTTCGAAAAAAAAAAGTTTTGTAAAAGTTCTTCATTCGAATTCGGAATAGCTTAATCTGGATGATGGTAAAGAGCACATTGTGGCTAAAATTCTTAATGGGTTTAATTTGAATACCTAATTGAACATTGGATATCACCGACTTTAACCATTTGCGAATGGAAAATAATTTAATAGAAAACAAGAACTAAATAAATTATTCAGTTCCGATTTAAGTATTACATTGTTTAGGGGGGTGATATGTTTCGACACCTCTTTAAATGAACACTATCTTAAATTGGATTTCCATTTTTGTATCCCATTTAATTTTGTCAGCGTGAAATGCCTTCCAAAACGCGATTCGTAAAATTGCCATCGCTTTAAGTTTTACCCCCTGCAGTTTCAAATGTTGAGATTGCCGACTGGATGCTTTTTAACTAGGCAGCTGAAACAATAATTTCCCTTGTTTGCTACTGGTGTATAAATACAATGCTCGCACAATTTTTAGACGATTTCCTTTCGCCGTAAGAAAACAATTTCTGCATGAAAAATTTTATTTTCACAACAGCTATATTTTAGGAAGTTTTATTTCTAGTCTGATATTTAAAATTTTTGTTTCATGCAAAATGGCGCTTTTATAAATGCAATGAATGGAAGGATACATTTTCGCTCTTTCTGAAAAGGGTTTTTCTTAATCAGAAATTTAGAAACGCTGTAAAATACAAATTTTTCTATATCTAAAGCCACGATAATAAATATTAGATATAAGTAAGTAAAAAATAGTCATGGTCTGGCATCTGAAGGGAAAATTCTTCCAAATAAGAATTCAAGTTTGGTGAATTAGTATATTTATTAATTCCAGATTCTACTAATAAACTGTATGCGAGGTGGACAGGTCCTGGTGAGATTTTGAAAAGAATTAAACCTCGCTCGTATAAAGTTAAGTTGCCTGACGGTAATATACGATATATACATGTAAATAAGATAAGAAAGTTCCATGTTAGAGCACAAACGGTAGGTGCCATTTTTGAAGACGACTGTGAATTCGGGAAATCCATCCAACCCCTATTAAAGAAAATAAAAGTGACATTGATGTAGACATTAGTGATTTAGAAGAGAAAAAACAAATAGAGTTGCTCGAAATTTTGCACAAACATGCACCATTATTTTCAGGTAAAGTTCAAGTTGCTAATGTTGGAGAGCATAAAATTCGTCTAATGCCAGGTACTGGAAGAAAAAAGCCTTATGTATATAAAATACCCGAATCACTTAAACCTGAAGTAGACAAACAAATAGCAGAATTAGAAAGTTTAGGCCTTACTGAGCCGAGCAAGGCAGAAATAACTTATCCAGTAGTATGCGTAGCTAAGAAGGATGGAAGTGCAGGATTATGTGTAGATTTTCATTTACTCAATTCGGTAACCAAACCTTTTGATTATCCTATGGAGAACATTACCGACTTAATTAATGAAATTGGTCGAGCTAACATTATTACTTGTTTAGATATGTTAAAAGGGCATTGGGAAATTCCCTTGGAAGAAGAAAGTCGTGATTTTCCTTCTTTCAAGACACACCGTTCTCAATTTCGCTGGAAGGTAATGCCCTTCGGATTAAGAAATTCTGCTGCAAGTTTTCAGAAAATAATGAATGAGGTTTTAAATGAACATCGCGAATATTGCAAAGTTTATCTTGATGACATAGCGATTTTTTCTAATGATTGGGAATCACATCTTATACATTTAGATGCTATTTTAACTAAGCTGACTGAACTAAAATTTACCGTAAACGTTAAAAAATGTGTATTATACAAATCAGAGATCAAATATCTAGGCCATGTAATAGGATATGGACGATATCAACCCGATCCTGAAGAGTTACTCGCCATTGAAAATATTGAATCGCCGAAAACTAAAACAGCTTTAAAAAGCGCTCTTGGTCTTTTTAACTTTTATCGAAATTGCATAAAAGACTATGCTGAAATTGCCAAACCGTTGACAGATTTAACTAAAAAGAAGGTTCCAGAAAATTTACTGTAGTCACATACTGAAGAGATAGCATTTCGACAACTTAAAGTAATGTTGTGTGGAACTCCTAAACTTTATACGCCAGATCCCAATACACCCTTTACCATTCAGTGCGATGCCAGTTCCTATGGCGTGTCTTTCGCTAAGAGACGGTGACAGTAATCTACGTCCGATAAGTTTCATTAATCAGAAACTTACTAACGTACAACGTAACTAGTCTACTATTGAACGTGAAGCCTATGCTGTGGTATGGTCTATCAAGAAATTTGAAATTTATGTATCCGGAACTCGCATTGAGATTATAACAGACCATAATCCTCTTGTGTATTTACAAAAAACTACACCATCAATCTGCTAGACTCCAAAGACGGGCGTTATGTTTACAAAGATATAATATTTACATATCGCACTGCCCTGGTGCAAAACTGAAAAACGCTGATGGATTCTCGAGACTATGTCAATAATAAGTTTTACTATTTATAAAAAATTCTGATTCTGTTTGGTAATTTAACCTTTTTTGTATGTTTAGTATTATAAATATTTGTTCCGGTATTGTATCAAGAAATTTTTATATCTGTTCTGAATTGTTATTTTATTTTTGCATTTACTTCTTGTGCTATATATCTATATCTATGCTTGTTCCGGTATTGTACCAAGACATCTGTACATCTGTTGTGAAGTGTTTATTTGGCATTGTTTTATTTTCATGTGTTTAAATATTTATCTGTCAGTTGGTGGCTAATAATTATCAGATTTTCGTACGCTTGGCATATCTCAATCTTTGTAGGGGGTGTCATACAACCAACCACTCCTCAGGTTATTTTATGCAACCAATCAACCTTTGTAGCCGCCGTGAGCGGGAGAAGATTTTTTTGAAAAAGAGAGGGAGTTTTATCTTCAGCCGGTAATGTAGGGTAAAATCGGCGCACCCGAGCTAGATTTATTCTGTTGTTTATTTTTATTACATGTGTACATATAATCTCACTGTACATATTTTCATCTTCATGTGTGGTATTTTATTAAAAGAAAAATTAAAAGTAAAAAGAGAGATTTCTTTTTGCAAGTATCTACACCAGTTATATCACAGGACCGTTAGAAGCCCCATTTCGAAAAATAATACTTTGAATAGAGTCCCCTAGGCTACTTTACCGTACGGTTTTATTTACTAGCTTTTGTAAATGGCTCTAGTATAATTCAATTTGATTTACTGCGTCATGAAAAGATATACATAGCGTTTATGGAATGTTGCGTACTATATCAAAGATTTCACCTTCTGTTTTCATAAGATTTCCATTATTATTATATAATCGCATTGAGATGAGTGATGGAAGAGTAAAGAAAATATCAAGGTTGATGAATAAAATTTCTAAATAAAAGAAAACATGTCAAATTTATCGTATCTTTAATTGATTTTACATAACATTTTCTTTAATTCTACTACTTTGTAAGCAGTTTTTGCAAAATTTAAAAGCTGCTAATTTTCTAGATTTTTTTAATTTTCTTTATTTTTTTATAATTTAAATTCTAAATTTAATTAATTATAAAAAGATAAAGAAAACTACTTTAAAATACTGTATTCAATGTGCATGAGAATTAGCAAATGTATTATTACATAAGAAAGATAATGCATTAACTTATTATACTAACACCAGAAGATATTTGTTATCCTTCTTTTAAAATAATATCAAAACACACAATTTTTAAACACTTATTTCACATCACTTATTTCAGAGTTGCAGAATCGGCTTACGCCAGAATCTGCTGCTGAGATTTTAATGTCGTTATCAAAATTATCAAAGGATACATTTTTCATAACTTTTCTTTTTAGTATGATGTTTAATATTTATCATCAAACTTTATTTCATTATTTACGTTTTGTAAACAGCATAAACACGACGATCATGATTCGACGAACATTTACTTACCAAAACAGTATTAGATGCACATCCTTAACATACGAATTATTGTTAGCGCTTCAAAAAATTTGATGCCGACTATAAGATTAATGCCATGCCAGATAAAACGATCTTTTGCCATTTTGGGGGGAAATTAAAATATGAGTTCCTGGGGAACAATAACACAATGCTGCCAACCGCAGGGACATACTAGGGACAGGGATTACTAAGCCCTACTATTGAACCCTGCCAACCACAGGGACATCTCCATACATAAGGACTTTAATTTTCTTCGTCATGTAAGGACAAACTGCTAAATTTCTCTAAACGTAGGGACTTTATGGAAGTAATTATGTAATTTTATTTCTCTGTATATTAAAAAAAAAGTCACTGTCACTAGCGTCAAATTTTTTTGTCTGCGACAGTATCTTCTAGCGGAAGGCAGGGTCCTTTGGGCCATGAGAGGGATCAATCTGTTCCGAATACTACATGGGAGACATTTCAGCTGCTTAGAAATTTCTATCATTTTAATTAAAGAAGTTATTTACTAAAAACGACAAGTTTGTGAAGGCACTCTATTTGCGATTTGAAAAAAGTTTCTCCCAGTGACGTTGTTCTCCTGTCATGAAGTTATTTTACACGGGAAATTTAAAATATAGTTCAAGGTTGTACGTAGGTGAATAGATATGCAGGTAAGTAGGTTGGATTTAACGTCGCACCAGTCCTGTGCTACGGGTAGGCACCCCTGTGCCTGGGACGCACCCCTACAGATGTTCCGGAGACATGCCATCACAATTTTGATTCTTCACGGAGGGGATTCCCCACCCCCGCTTTGGTGATCCCCAGAGGTATAGTGTGGATGGGAACATGGAGGACTTTGCGACCACGACATATTTTATGTGCACCATCCACCGTTAGCGTACACGGTGGTCTTTCGCCGGCTCAAGTATTGAATCGGCAATCTTCCAATTACGCACCCCCTAGTTTTATAAATTTATATTATTATTATTATTTACAATTTTATTGGACAACGATCTATGTTTTCTTGAGCTCGAGCGATAAAAATGCGTCAAAGCGATGCCGTGATAAAATTATGAATGAAGGTATGAACAACAGCCACAGCCTACGTTAATGGATGTTAATGAATGGGCTTAAGACCGAATGACAGAAGTGTAATAATGCATATAATTTTAAAGAGGAAACATTTTAATGCATATAATTTTAATTATTTTTAAATAAAATATTAATGCTGTACATAACATTTTCTACAAAATGTATTTGTTTATACTTCTGAAAAAAGCATATTAATTTCATTATGTTTTGTGTAGTATAAGGATGCTAATATTTACTTTTAAAAATTCCGTCTACAGACTACAATACTTAAGATTACTTTTGTGTATCCTATACATGAACCATTAGCCCTACATTATATCATTTTAACTATGACTTTAAATTTCTATAAAGTCATAAAAAAAAATTTGATATAAAAACTCTTATAGATTTTAAATAATTTTTAATGTGACTTCTACTGAAAAATATTCATTACCCCCTCCCCCCCCCCCCCTCCAAATATATATATATATATAAATTTTTTATTTATTATTTATTTAATTATTATTATTATCATCATCACAATCATTATATTATTTGGATTTTGGGAGATATTTTGAACTTGGTTTAGAGATGTGTGTTGCAGAGCCCACACACCACCAGTTTTGTTGCAGAAATGAGAGTGACGTTATAAAAAGCGCAAAATTACGTTAACAAATAATCAACCCCTTCCTTCTTCACTCCTGATATTCATGGTCAGTGACCACGCCCCACGTGTATTTCCCTTTAACATTTTAGGGTACATGAAAGCACCTGCCAGTACGAAACTATATATAATGTATTTGAAATTATGCACTGAATAAATTTATATATTATTCATATATTTATTTTAAATCTATTTTTTTTTTTTTTTTTTTCTTTAATTAGACAAAAATGTGGCTTTTATGGGCGTGTCTTTGAAAAATTTGCGCCCGTTGAGGGGTAAAATAAATTCACTTTCAAAGAAGAAATGTGTGCAGTGTCTAAAAATGGTTTTCCTACAATAATTGTTACAATTGCACTAAGCTCATAAATGAATTACTTTAATTCTGAAATTACCACTATTGTTACAATTTCTCAATTAATAATCTAATAAAAATCCTTTTAAAATTGTGTACGAAAAAAAGTTTCTGACGATTCCAAAAGTTATTAAACTACTAATTATAAAGATATGTTTAAAAGAATGATGCCAGTTTTATACTTTTTGAAGACTGCGTATATTCCGTTCTTAATTATAATTTTTAAACATTACATTATTCAGAGTTCAAAGTCTTCGCTTTTTTTTTTTTCTTTCTCTAGGACACTCCCCTTAAGGGTAAGTAATTTCCACCTTTTATAATAATACTATTTTCATACAGATATCTTTACTACATTTTTTGGGAATATGCCACCGATAAATGGGAGAGAAATTTTTGTATAAAAAGTTTGAAGCAAAAATGGTGGAAATTTCTCATTCTTGAAAATATCCTGGAAAATGGACTTAGACTTTAAACTTTGCATCATTTAACGAAAAGGATCCTTTGCATTCGTGTTAAAATCAGTGAGATTTCATCTTGCGCTATCGATACGGCAATTGTCGCTGAAGAATATATCATAACTGCCTACATTTTAATTTATTCCTGAACATTTTTAGATCCGCCTTTATTTTTGCACCGCTTTATATTTAGGATAATTTTCTCCAAAGGACTTTATTCAGGAGACGTCCTTTGTGGTATATAGCTCGTTCCGCCTACGCTTAAGCCCAGGTACCGCCCACCAGTTATAATTTAATAAAGTTACTTAAAAGCATACTTCAAAATATTCCAAAAGTAAACAGAATGATAATAATATCAAATAATTTACGATCGATTTCCAACAGGTTAACATTAGCATTCAAGAAGTAAATTTCACCAGAGGCGCGGCTTTTATCGATCGTGCCAGTCCTGAATAATGTCCATATACAAATATGATAAAATAAGAAAAATTTTCTCTTTAAAACTGAATAAATTAAATTGTTGAGAACTCTGGTATACACCCCATTAACAGATCAATGAATTAATCTTTTAAAGTTCACAACACATTTCCTTTTGAAAATTGTGAAATTAATTTAAAAAATGACTTTTAGACGCATCACTGATCATAAATATACAAATGAAAAAATAACATTTTTTGTTTTCCAGAAGTTTATGGTTTCACAGTGAAACCAATGGACGGTATCGGACTATATTTTCTCCTTACACAAACTAATATAAAAGTTGCAGAGAATAAATCAAATACTTTAGAAATATAAAACATTTATATTTTGACTTACTTATTAAGAAATTCAAATAATGATTTATTCAGAAAAGAAGCAAGTGGGGTGTAAGCAGTGTCATAGCACCAGGCGCCAAGCCGAAAATTGTTCCTACAGCTCTGATTTTATTATTTAATTTTTTACTTTATTAACAAATTTACGAATTTATTCATAAAATTAACTATGCGTACTAATTGCTTTACCACAATATATATATTCATAATTCCAAAATGTTTCGTACATATAAGTTGTTTAAAAAGAAAAAAAAATTATATAAAGATATATACCCACATATATGCTTATATATATATTCATATAATTCCAGAAAATGATATTTTAAGAAATTGCAGAAAATCCAGGAAATGTTCCTTTCTACTCTTATCTTATGTCTTGCGAAATTCGACCTTTACTGGAGTTTGGTTTCTCTCAGATACCAAACATTTTACATAACTTTTCCAGAGCTGCCAACCTAATCCGGCAAATTGTTAGTACCGCCCCTTTTTCTACACCACTTATCTTTTAGAGTAATTCTCTTCAAATGTATCTACGATGAATTAAGAAAAAAAATACTCTAAAAATTAAGTGGTGTAAAAAAAAAAGAGGCGGTACTAACAATTTGCCGGATTAGGTTGGCAGCACTGCTTTTCGGACAGTTTTGTTTATATGAAAAATTGAAAGTTGCAATTTATGACTGAGAAGGATTATAGTGAGTTCATGTGCTATTGTTTAAAATAAATATTTTTTCTTTATTTTTAAAATTGGTACAAGTTTAAAAAATTAAAGTGACTTTTATAGGGGAAAGGTGGGTAAGAGTACGCACCTAGTAGATATTTCGTTATAAGTATAAAAAAAAGAAAAGATAGAGTCTCTAAAATATACAGAAAGTTAATAAAGAAGCATCAATAAACTGGCGTTGTAAAAATATTACTTACAAACTTTGAATAAACACCATAAAATGCAATAAACTCGCAACAATTGTTTCGGGTCGAAAAAACACACGACCCTTCATCAGGCGAATAAAGTAAGCACGAGTGCTGCAGTCAAAGCGGCAACGCACGCGTTGCCGCTTTGACTGCAGCACTCGTGCTTACTTTATTCGCCTGATGAAGGGTCGTGTGTTTTTTCGACCCGAAACAATTGTTGCGAGTTTATTGCATTTTATGGTGTTTATTCAAAGTTTGTAAGTAATATACAGAAAGTTAGTTTATTACCTTAGAAAGATGTAAAAAAAATAAAAAATAAATAAAAAGTAAAAAAATACAGCTTAAAAGAAATACATTGAAAAATGCAAGGGGGAAAAAAAATCCCAAATGCGTATTCTTACCCGCCACGTCGGGTAAGAATACTGCACTTCTTATTCAAATCTGTTACAGTTATAAGTGAAGGAGAATAGCAGTCATCACTTATAATATCAGGATCATATGGTTCAATACCTGCGATTCGGAAAGCTTTTTCTGCGAGTTGAACCCTAGCTGTGGTGCTATAAGCTTTTTGAAAAATCCTTGAAATTTCGTACTAGGTTATTACTTTTCCTGGGTTTTGCATGTGCCATTTTTCAGCTTCAGATGAATATAAGGCTTTCAAAGGGGCAAAGACGTTGTTATTACGTAATAACACTATCAATGATATCGAACATAGCATTATTCCTACCGAGTGGCAACAACTATATAAGAAAAACAAGAGAAGTGAAGAAATCGAAGAGGAAACTACAAAAGATAAACAAGTCATCCAAATAGCACCTTCAAATCATTTTTTACCGAGTGTATCTGAAGATGGCACCGTTAGGTAGCCGAAATATATATGAAGCTCGGACTTAGTAAGGATTTATGTAAGGTAAAAATATTATTGTAAATTATATTTGAATTATTTTCTATATCAAATCAAACAAGATTTAAAATTTTCAACCTTCTAAGATTTCAACAGGAATTCTGGGAATCATTCCCATTAACGTTATAAAATCATTATAACGTTATAATTTTTATATCTCGTTGGGTATTCATGTAATTAATTTTTTATTTAAAAAAATATATATATAATAACATTATTGTTTGGTTTGTGTAGACTTAAATTCCTAAGTTCTATCAGACATAGAGGGCTATTTGAGACCTTATTTTAAAGAGAATTTCAGGGGGTTTATTTTAACACGCAGCTTAACTATACTTGTTAATTTTTTTTCTTCTTTTCTTTAGCTTACATATTTATACTAAGTTGGCATTTTTCTTTTCCTTTCTTTTTTTCTCTCTCTCTCTCTTTTTTTTTTTTAAGTTTCAAAAATGTCTTTTATTATATCATTAGCTACACATTTTAAAATTTGTAGAGTGGAATACAATGGATTACTGCAAACATTCTATTATTTTTTAATTGTTGCAATAAGCTTTTTACTATAACTCCTGATCTCATTGTTATCCTTTTTACTTCCTTATGCAAAGTATAAGGAAGTTTGTAATGGTATTGTAATAGTTATAAGCAACAACTTTTTTTTTTTTTTTTTTTTTTTTTTTTAATGGAATGATTTTTGGATCGCTCCATGTTAAATAAACTAATTATTCATCCTGACCCTTTTAAATTTCAACAAGAATTGCAGTATTTATTCTCCTTAACAATAAAAAATGATTATAAAAACATTGTTATTATATCTGTTTAAGGTTTCAGGTAATATATTTTTTAATCTTGAAAAATCTTTTTTTTTTTTTTTTTTTTTTTTTTTTTAATAAAACTTTTACAAGGGCCACACCACTGAATTATATTTAATTTGAAAATTGATTATCTAATTAACACTCGAATCGCCATGATGCAGAATGAGTAGAAAACAAGTAGCATTTAGATTCGCCATAGGGAAAATATAGTTATTAATTATTTATATATTAAATTACACGTCAATTAAATAATTTATGTGTCGCAGAATAGAACATTTTGTAATAGAATAAATATCTTATTCAAAACTTTTAACATATGATTTTACCTGGAACATTTGAAATCAACAAGGACATTTTCTAAACATAGAATATTTTCTGTCAAGCACACATAATGAGGAGCAAAGGGGGGGGGGGGGTTATTTTCTCACTTTTTATATTATTAATGGCAAGTTTGATTAGTGCTCCTCCCTGGGAAAAATTAAAAAATTACAGCCAATATTTTATGATAAAGGCAAAATATTAAAATTAGATTTTTTAAACAGGGTTGTCACTCATACAGGAGAATGAAATTTTCTGACTTTTCCAGAAATATTCTAAAAAAAATCCAATTAAACCATGTATTGGGCATTGGCTGTGTCGAGGGCAAAATCATTACGGTACCACTTGGAAAAACAAAAGTTACATATGATAAAAGTTGCATATAGTGATAGCATCTGTTCCTTATAAGCGAGATAAGAAATTTCTTTCATGAGCGGGAAAGGAAGGGTGGGAGTGTTTAAAACAAATGGCAGAAGCTAAAAAAGGAAAAATGACCCTACGTTGGCAGAAAAATTGTTTATTTTATGGTAATTATCATATGAAATTCCCTGACTTTTCCAGATTCTGGATAAAATATTCATATTCCCTGACTTTTATTGTCAATTTTCGAATTCCCTGATTTTTCCAAGTAGCGTTTAGAATATATCCAGGCAGTTTTTTTTTAACAAAATGTTCCCTCCATTGAAGGATTGTGAATTAATTTATTAAAGTGCAAAAGTGCTAGAATGTTTATAAAATCAAGAAGACATTAAAAATTTTAATATCTGAATACTGAAAAATGTTGAAATAATTCTAATAGTGAGAGTATGCTTTCTTTTTATGGGGTTGTACGATAAAAATTTTGTAGCAAGTTTAGTTTGGAAAAAGCTATAAAACTTGTAATATTATTTAAAATATTAATATAAATTCTGTAATTAATTATACTTAATTAAAAATTATACTCTGAATTGCAATAATCCATTGTAATAATCCTAAAGTATAATTTTTTTCTTAAGTCTCTTCATATAAATATTTTTCACTGCTAGTGCGACAGATCACACTATTTCTTTCAGATAGCAATTTTGCTTTGTCACCATTTATTGTATTACTAAATGAATGCGCAAACATTTTTATTAAAAACATATAAAGCTGAAAGTTTGTTATTGTATCTGTCCAGAATTATATTCCAGTTCCATTTCGTTTTGAAAATCGTTATCCATTGCTCTGATTCAGGTCGTCAACGGTTGAAAAAGAAACTGTTGGCCCTTAAAAAGGCCGTTTTGCTACATGCATAGCAGAAAACATAAACAGAACTCGAAGTGAGGCAAAAATACAACAGCGAATCTTGAAAATAAACATAAACAGAATTCAGCGACGGCATATTACGCATGCGCGGAATCTGCAGGAAAGTGTGTTAGTTGCTCGTCGCTGGCTAGATGCTAGTTACTTTCGGGAGTCTTGTTCTAGCTAGTTCGCATATTCGCTATTTCCCGAACAAGATAGCAGGATTACTTCCGCTCCGTATGTCGGGTCATTGTGCTTAGAGTGTCTTGATTATTCTAGGCACCCTAATTGTGATCGGTTACTGCTATTAACGCTCCTTACTGCTTTGATTTATTTTATTAGAAAATTGTCCGACTATTTGGATAAAAAAAGGTCCTTTTCAGGACTAGTTTCTCTTGACAATGTGTCTGAAGAGATTTTAACCGATAATGCGGTTGCAATTGAAGAAAATATTTCTGCTGATGCATGTAGCAACTCTGCTGCTGGGATTGCATTACAGTTGCATTTTTTACAAAATGCAAAAATTAAATAAGTAGTTATAATTTTTTTTTAAGCATTTCAGTATGTATACTGGATTATTTAATAAAAAAAACTTTTTATTAAAAAAGTCTTTAAAAAAAAAAAATAATAATAATAAAATCATAGTTGATATGTTTAAATTACTTAAAATTCAACAATAATATATATATATACGCAGTACGGTGGGCTAGTATTGTACTCGAATCAAACTTTCTTCAATGGTAAAACAATTATTTTATCATTTCATTTCATATTTAAAGGGGAGAAAAACATAGTTATGTATGTAAGATGATAAATCTTTAAAAGAATTATGTAGTTAACAATAAAATATATCGAGGCATCTTTAATGGTATGCCAATTGATTATTCATAAGCCTACTTATATATTTTAACATTTTCTTAATGAAATTTTGGATTTGGTTTAAGCCCAGATTAGACAATAAGTAAAAATATACTGCAACATACCCCCCCCCCTCCATTTATCAATTTTTTGTTTAAACTACTGCTGCTTCGTAGTTAGTTTTGCAATAAAAATTTTAAAGCTGTCAAATTCTATACAAGTTAAATTTTTCGATATATTTCTAGAACACTATAGCATCAAACATATGGTATATTATCTGAAATTTACTTGATCCCTACCTTTGACTTCGAAACACAAACTTTTCACTTGAGAATTTACATTTTGATCAGCTATAAATTCTTCACCTCCTGAGCTTATTTTTAGAGAACAAAACTTTCTTTTGCTCTAGAATATGCAGGGAAAGATTTAGGCTTAGACACGAGCCTACAGATTCTGCTATTTTAAGAGCGCTAATTTTTTTACAAGTGATTAAAATTTCAATTGCGGAGACAATTAAAATTTGAAAAAGGAACTCAAAGGAATTAAAAAGATAATTAAAACTGAAAATCAGATGAGGTTTCCTTCGCCTATAAGAAGTGCTAGGTAAAATTTATAGGCCTATTAAAATCTGAAAACGGTTTAACTTTAAACACAAATTTAAATATAAAAGCAACTAGAATTTAAAACCGACAGTACAAATTTGGAAGATCCATGTTACTACTCGAACCTGTTTTCATTTTATGAGAATTATTATTATTATTATTATTATTATTGCAAATAATGATGTAATGATTAAATAGAAATTATCGAACAGGAAGCTGTAAAAGATATTATGAAGCATAGCAGCTTATCTATTTATGAAACAAAATAATTTATACTATTGATTGAAAATATAAAAGTAACATTTATCCATTTGTTAGTAATTATATAAAAATTTTAATTTCGCCTTTTAGATCACATATTCATAGGGGAAACAAGATAAGTAGCACTCGATTTTTTTTTTATGAGCTAATTATTATGTGTAATGTTGCAGCGAATTATGTATCAAAGAGTTATATTTTTTGTTAATTATATTATATTCATTATTATAATTACAATACGTATACACATTATTCTTTTAAAATATATGTGTGCATAGGAGGGGAGAGGGGAGTCCATAATGAAATGAGCCCAGGCCCCAGTCTAACTTAAATCTGCCTCTGAGTCAGTTCAACAAAATACTTTGCAATAACCAACAAGAAAATAAGAATACTAATTAATTATTATGCAGTATTAAAATATATTATTTACTCTTAGCTGAGCTAAGAGTAAATAAGAAACTCTATAGAATTTTTAATACATACACAATTTCATATAATATTTCTAATTACCAGATTTCTTTACTTAATATTTATTACAGAATGCCAAAGTAAGATTTTAAAATTATGTTTTCATTCCAAAGATTTGCAAATCTTAAAATTCTCAAAAATCAAAAATAAATAAAATAAAATAAAATTATTCTGGATCTTTTGGAAGGGTAGGTTGATTTCTTTTTTCTTATCATATAGCCACAATACTATTTTGAAAGAAAGTGACAGATAAAATTTGTAATGGGCATGGTGGGAATATATTGATGAGGGCTATATACGTATGGAGTTTTAAGCAAATCGGTTCATAAATACCTTTTTAATGTCAATTTTAAATGCATATCAATCAGACAAACAAACATATTAAATACATTTGTGACAGAAGCCTACTCGACAAATTTATTTCAAATTAATTCAACATTTCAAAAGTTATTGTGGGGAAAAAAAAAATCAACATTTAGTGTTGCAACTTGGACATAAAGCGGATCAACTTGCTCAG